>JAVLVB010000557.1:2029811-2077810 GCA_032876305.1 Orestias chungarensis | reverse complement strand
CCCCCCCCCCCCCCGCACCATGTTGATTCCACTACCGTGTGTGACAGTCAGTCCAGTCTGAAATCCTCAAAGTAAAGCTTCCAAAAATATTTTATATCATTATGGCCTACAAACTGTACCATCTGTGTTGTTTTTAAACATAAAACCATTTCTCACTTTACAGTTATGCAACAGCAACTTTGATTTGAGCCTGAAGGACAGTCTGGTTTTATCCCGGTGTTGCTTCCTATTTTTCTTAGTTCTGGTCAGTCTAAAGAGAATATCAGACAAATTCTTTATATGCTGGTTTAAAAGAGCCACTAGCTTCCGTGAATCATGACCAAGCCCACGACTCTCCTACTCTCACCACCCTAGGAAAATGTCACTAAGTCTATATATGTCTATATTCATAACCTTTCAATCGGAAGCTGCCTCTTCATTAATCTTCACTTTATGCTTAGTTTTAGTGACAAATGTTTCCACCCATCTTTAAGAAGCTCTGACCAGGAGGCAGGCAGAAAGTTTGTTTGCAGTGAACGCTCTCTTTGCGAAACTGCTGAGAAGAAAAGCAATCCTGATAAATAATTTATCGTAATTAGGCTATTCTGATCCGGTGAAGGGCATGGACATCTGAGAAGGACTCTATCTGCTGCCGCATGCTTGCATTTCTCATTACCTTCTGGCATTATTACCATCCAGCGGTAATTTCTCCTACCCCAGACACACACATCACATTTGTGGCCTTGTCTTAATGATGTAACTGTCCACCCTGAATGCAAGTCCCTCCTGTAATTAGGCCTGCATAAACCTGATAAGCTCAGCTTCCTCTGGCCCCACTCAGATACCTTTCACACAGCAGTGATGAGATCACAGTAAAACTTTGGTATAACTTGTCAAAAAATCCACTGTTGAAAATGTTAAAAGTGGTTAGAAGAGAGAAAGAAGCAAGCTGCTACACTTTTATAAGCATTGTATTTATCTCCACTTGTCGTCACCAATTTCAAACCTCTAAATCTTTCACACTTTTTCACACGACTGCTTATCCTCCTTTTGATGGCTCATCACAATGAGTTGCAGCTAAAGCAAACTGATATAAAGTTGTGGAAACGTGGTATGAGCATCAGCATTCAGAAATGCTCCAAAAGAGGCTAAAGATAACATTCATGCTTCTGTATGCAAGCGCTCTGTCTGCACTAATGAAGATTAACTCAATCCAGCAAGTAATTATCTAATGATATGGGATCTCTCTCACTGTGTAAAGTGCAATTTAACCTTAAAACTTAAGATTGTAACAGTACATTTTACTTAACTCAGTCAGCTACACATGTAATACATGTAATCACAAGTGATAATCCTTTAATTTTGCTTAATTTCTACACCAACCTATGCTAATAGATAAAATTTAGCCAACACATTCAGTAATTTCCGTGAAACTGAGTCACATTTTAGAAAAACTTTATATTCTAATAATTAGAAAGACTCCAATTTAAAATGTACTATTAAAAGTAAAGGATTTCTGCTTTTTGTGATTAAACATATTTTTGCATCATAGATAGAAAATTTTGGGCAAACACATAACAGTGTTCAAATGAAGATCTAAAATTATACTGAATGGAGAAAAAAAAGTTAGGGTGAAAAATCTTTGCTAAACTGGTTGAGACCCCATGATCCCAGTTTAGAAGAGGAGGTTTTATGGGTTTAAATTTAAAAAGGTATTAAATGAGAGCCGACATAAGGTTATTGTGGATCACATTACTTTGCATCTTTACAGAGAAGTGAGAAAAGAAAAGCCAATTTTCGCCACGGAGGATTGGAGACGGATTGAGTCTGAACTGATCATCATTAATGAACTGAAGCTTAATGAGCAGGCTTAAAAGTCCATATAAGTTTTTGGAGTTTCTGTATAATTAAAAGTTATGCTCACAGAAGATGAAAAACAAAAACTTCCTCATTCACCATGAACATTGTAGAATTCCGTGGCTTCAGAATTTCCTCCTAAAGCATATCAATTAAAGTGTGGACATTAACATAAACATTATGTTAACAATGTTATTTATGGGAAGTCAGTTTAGGCAGTTATCAACTGTGACAAACAAAAAAGGAATTAGAAAATGTTAGAGTCCCATATTAGGCCTAATATATATCGTTTTAGGCCTAATATTGGCTATTATATTACATTCAGGCTAGCTAGTATATTTTATATAATTTGTAATATTATCAATAATTTTGTTTTTCGTTTTTGTGAGTTAGATTTTTTTGGGGGGGTTTTAAAGATACGCTTAAATCATTCTATTTTCATGTGGCAATAATAATATCGCAGCTGATTACTCCAAAGTATTTTAAAAGCAAAAATTACATTTAAAAGTTTAAATCGGATGTAATTTATGTTTATCTGCCTAATTACTTTTTAGCTAGTAGAAAAGAAATTTGACACTTTTTAGACGTAGGAAAAGTCCTATTATAATCCTGCCTGTGCATTTGACCGCTCTTCATATAAGTAATTTTTTTAATTAGTTCATTTCCTAGCACAGATCTGTCTTTTAGTCATCAACAGCCAATCCATGTTCAATTTCAGGACTTTGGGCAGCCTTTCAAAAATAGCTGGTCTGTGATTTGGCTCTTTATCCTGTTGAAATCTGACCATAACATTTCAGCAACCATCAAAGTTCATGCTCAGGTTTTAAAAGCTACAATTATCAACACACAACTATGATGGCGGCATAATCATAGGTGGAATAATACGTTTTAATCATTATCTGCAAATTTTCACCTCAAGTAAACAGCTAAATGCTTTAACCTTGGTTAACCTTTGGTCATCTAACAAGACAATAGTTGTAAAGACACGACTTATTTTGAGAGAAAAAAACTTTTACGATCTACAACACTGTTGACATAAACCCTACATTTTCAATAAGGCTTATAAGGTCTGTGCCTAGAAAGTTAATAATAAGAAGAGAGATAAAATATCCAGACATAATTATGTCAGAAGCTTGTTTATGACTACAAAAACACATATCCTCAGGGGTGTATGTATAACTTTGACCATGTGTAAATTAGACAACATTTACATTCAATTTAAAATACTACTTCTGTTGACTGATCAATTTTGAAAAGAACATGGTTAAAATTCGTTGTTAAAAACTTAACATCGCATTCTTCTTCAACATTTGACAAGCATTGCAGTTTATTCTTTGACAGATCAGAGAGTTTTTCTCCCCCTGCAAGAAAAAGAGAAGGAGGGCCTGTTCTGGCAATCAGGGACTCCTTTAAACGTCTGACCTCATTAGCAGCTACCTGTCGTCAAATAATCTGCCTCTCCTCCCGCTAAGGCAAAATGTCTTTTACTGCTCTTTTTTTTTTCCTTCTTCTTTTGTGCTGTTGAGCAGAGACACCTGTCATATCCAAGCAAATTGTTCTCCCTGAATGAACAGCAGAGAAAGCAAAAAAAAAAACAATCTCTGCACTAAAATTAAAGACAGTGATTTATTGTTCCAGTTTCCTGAGTGAAGTTTTGTTCATTTATGAATAGCAGCTGGCACATTTTACAGCACAGAGACAAAGGAAGACTTCAACAGTCACTGTAATTACTAAACCAGGTATGATGATGGTGCAGCAGCAGCAGAACAATGTGGAGACAGAGCAGCGGTGGGTATTTGGAGTAAACAGGAAAAAAAAACAAAAACAGAGCTGAATGGGAGGACAAAGGAAGTCAAAAAAAAGAAAAACTGTGAAAGGCTGAACTTCAGTGGAGGAAAGGCAACGGTGCCTGGAGTCTAGCAACTATGTAATGAGGGGGTGACTGCCATGCGTGCTCCTCCTCTGGAGACACCAACTAAACTACCAGTCTGTCCTATTGTATTGTAGCGTTCTAGCTTCCTAAGGGGTCACTACTGACAATTGTGTTGCTGAAATATGGCAAAACAAAGCCCCTGCACAGGAAACAACATCTGCAGCATCTTAATAAATACTTAATGTGAAAACCTTCTACATTGTGCTGATGTTACACAAACGTTTAGAAGCTCCACTTAGGAGAATCTGTTTGTTTTTCACTGGAAGGTGTTTCCCCGAAGCAACATTCTGTTATTAACGAGTAATAGTAATAATAAAGTAAAAATGCTGTTTTTGCAGTTTATATTTTGTTATTGATTCTTGTTTCAAGACTCTTCATTTATTCCCAAATGATATCTACTTCTGGAGCTCACTGAACATTGTTAAAAAAAAAAAAAGTTTGAAAATAAATCCCCTAAATTTCGGGGGTTCAAAGTCTTTAAGTCAGACCTATTGTTAAACTTACAAACCTGTGGTTATGCAAAAACATGCTACCAGATGATGTCTGGAAAGCTTCCCTTAGAGCATGTTGCCATCTTGTGGTCAAACATATATATATATATATATATGTGTGTGTGTGTGTGTGTGTGTGTGTGTGTGTGAGTGTGTGTGTTAAAATTAAGTTCATTTAAAATGTTAAGCTTATCGTATACAAGACAACATAAACTTTTTCCATGCAGAAATCAATTACATTGATGACTCAAACTTGATAATGGTTATATAAAAAGAAAGATACAGAGAAATTATCCGTTTTAATCTTCAGCTGTTTCTTTCTGTTCACATTATTACTTTCATATTTTAAGCTCTGATAAATAATTTCAGAGGGAGTTTTGATGATTTAAATTATTTTAGAAAAGCCCTAAAAGCCCCTCAGTGTGACTCCAGCGGAAGTAAGGAGGACGCTGAGGAGGATCAACCCCCGAAAAGCTGCTGGACCAGACAACATCCCCGGACGGGTGCTGAGAGAGTGTGCGGACCAGCTCTCAGACGTGCTGGCGGACATCTTCAACACCTCCCTCATCAGGCAGCTGTCCCCACCTGCATGAAGACCGCCACCATCATCCCAGTCCCCAAGAGTTCCGCAGTGACAGGTCTGAATGACTATCGGCCAGTAGGTCTCACACCAATAGTCACAAAGTGCCTTGAAAGACTGGTTCAGACCCACATCAAAGCCACCATAAATGTCACTGTGGATCCACACCAATATGCATACAGAAAAAATAAATCCACAGAGGACGCCATTTCCTCTGTGGTCAACACTACCCTCATCCACCTGGAGCAGAAGGATTCCTACATCCGTATGCTCTTTTTGGACTTCCCCTCTGCGTTTAACACCATGATTCCTCAGACCCTGATAAACAAACTCTCCTCACTTGGACTGAGCTCTTCATCTGCAGCTGGGTCCTGGACTTCCTGACCAACAGGCCGCAATCTGGGAGGAATCACAACATCTCCTCCCCCACCATTACACTCAGCACTGGCTCACCTCAGGGCTGTGTATTGAGCCCCCTCCTGTTCACATTGCTCACATATGACTGCTCGCCTATCCATCCAGGCTGTCATATTGTGAAGTTTGCGGACGACACAGCAGTGGTTGGATGCATCACAAACAGTGATGAGTCCAGCTACAGGCAGGAGATGGAACACCTGGAGGGCTGGTGCAGAAATAACCTCTGCATTACTGTAAAGAAAACCAAGGAGATGATTGTGGACTTCAGACGGGGCAAGTATGGCGACCTCTCCATGCACATTGGAGGATCTGTGGTGGAAGTGGTCAGCAGCTACAGGTACTTGGGTCTACACTTGAATAACAACCTCACCTGGAGCAACAACACTTCCACTCTGGTCAGGAAGGCGCACCAGCGGCTCTACTTCCTCAGGAGGTTGAGAAGAGCTGGACTCGGTAGCCCATTCCTCACCTCCTTCCACAGATGTGTAGTGGAGAGCGTATTTTGCTCCAGCATCAACATGTGGCATGGAAGCTGTTCTGCTGGAGACAGGAAAGCCCTGCAGAGAGTGGTGAAGGCTGCACAGAGGATTGTTGGAGTCAGCCACCCCAGCACCACAGACATTTACATCTAGATGAAGGAAAAGGGCCTTCTGCATCATGAAAGATCCCACACACCCAGCACACTCCAGCTCCCCTCAGGCAGGAGGCTGCGGAGCATAAAGTGCAAAACCACCAGACTGAGAAACAGCTTAATTCCTGAAGCTGTAAGACTCTCAAGCACACGCAACGACAATCACATATTAAAAACACTTTTTTATTTAACCGGCACTGATCACTTTAATATCTCACTTTTATATGTCACTTTACTGAACCATCCATGCTGCTACAGCAAATTTGCACTCCGGATTTTCATTGCTGCTATGTCCGACTTCCTAAATTTTGTATTTCATATATTTTGTGTTTACCAATCTTATTATTTTATATATTTTATATTTTATTATATTCTTCTTATTTTTAGCTATTTTACAATTGCTCTCACGGTGTAAACTGGACCGTGGGATTACAATTTCGTCCCAACTCATGTACCACATTTGATGTGATGACAATAAAGAATCCTTGAAAAAAAAGGAATAAGCATTATAAAATCTATCACCATTAAAAATGCCACTTGTTCTTTTGCTTCCAGGTGTTATTCCGCTTAAAATTGTCCCACATATACACATTTAATCACAGAATGAGAAAAGGTACCTTTTAAAAATTAACACATAGTTAACAAATAAACCAGCACCTGGCTGGAAAATAGCCATGAGTCTCACTTTTACAGATTCCTGGAACACCAGCTATGAATAAGTGTCCAGTACTTCATTGTTTAATGATTTAACAAGTACTTACCTTTTCTTCATCTCTTGATGAATAGAACAGAGATGAGACAGCAGGTGACATACAGTGCATCAAATATATGTGTTTATGTTGCTTGTTACACAGGCGAAACATGAAAAAAAGAAAAATGGCTTACTGCTTTTCTTTATGTGGACTTAGAAATAACAAAAAAGTGAAATTCTTTGATGTCAGATTACAGACCAGGCTGTTTTATTTCTAGAGATAGTTTATTGTGCATTTCGCAAAGATCGTCTTAGGGATATTTAAACCCTGTCATGTTTTCCTATTATCAAATCTGCATTTTTTTTAGCTAATGCTAATCTGTGTGGTAATAAACATTGTCATCTTTCTTAAGGTTATATTGTTCCCACATTGTCTTTGCTTAGTAATCATGATACCTGGGATTTTAAGTTTTTATTTTTTCTCACATGCCTAAGAAAAAGCAGGGTTTGGGTATGCTAATGAAAATGTTAGTTTGTAGGTTTTTTTAGATCTCTCATTACAGCCATTCACAGTTTTAATTAATTAAATTGTACATATTTTATGGACTGTATAAAATTTTTAATATAAGCTCTGATTGACAGTGAAAAAACAAAACCACAATTAAACTTACTCACTTAAAGCTATTTCTTACTATACAAAGTTAAATCTGTACTCTTGTCAAATGAGCAAAAATGCTTAACTAACCACCAAATTAATAAAATAAACAGTATTTTAGAGATTTATTAAAGTCTTCAAAATCAGAAATTTTTGGTTGCATTGCCTTTGAACTTTGACAAAGTTCAAAGGTTTTGGGTTTCCATCTTCCTTGGTTCCTGGTTTCTTCATGATAGTTTGCTGGAAATGCGTCCCATTCCTCCAGAAAGAGCTGGTGTAACCAGGCTTGATTTCCTGGTTTTGGTCAGAACTCGAGCAGCAGCATTCTGGATGTTCTGAAGCTGTCTTAAGGCCCGTTTAGAAAGACCAGTGAGCAGGCCGTCACAGTAGTCTAACCTGCTAGAGATAAAGGCATGGATAAGTCTTTCTAGGTCTGGTTTAGAGACTATTCCTCTGATTCTGGCAATGTTTTTAAGATGTTAAAAGGCTGCTGATGTTACTGATTTAATGTGGCTGTTGAAGTTCAGGTCAGAATCCAGTGTTACCCCAAGATTTTGGACCTGATGTTTAGGTTCCAGAGAGAGCATCAGAAGGTATCTAATGACACTTTCTCTTTGTTTCTGTGGGCCACAGACAAAGATTTCAGTTTTGTCTGAGTTTAACTGGAGGGAGTTGTTCTGCATCAACAGACTGATCTGTTACGGTGACAAAATAAATCAACAGGCCCATGTTCTCCTACTGTCAGGGACACGTAGATCTGAGTGTAATCAGCATAGTTGTGGTAGGACACATCATGGCTGCGTATTAGCTGGCCCAGTGGAAGCATGTACAGATTGAATAAAAGGGGTCCCAGGATCGACCCCTGGGGAACCCCACAGGTCACAACCATTTGGTCGGAGACGCAGTTCCCAATTTGAACAAAGGAACACCTGTCCTCAAGGTACGACTTGAACCAGTTGAGAGCCATACCAGTGATTCCCACCCAGTCTTTTAACCTCTGTAATAAACTCACATGGTCATGGTAAACTCACATGAAAACACAAAAATGATCAGACGAAGCAAAGCATAAGAAAAATCCTACAAAAAATAACAGTATAACAGTATTTGCTTTTTAGTCTTGTTTTAACGGAGGTTTCCGCTAAGAGGATCCACTCGGTCCTTTCAATCCTCTTGTCTCTCATAATTTGTTGCTGTGGCTGCTTGACTTTGTATGAAAGGTGAAATACTTGAGAGAATGACTCATTAACACTGATCATAACAGCAGAAACTGACTCTGTGCCAAATCAAACTCTCAGCTCTCAGTCAGATACCTTACACACACACCCCAGCTGTTGGCTGTTTCTCTTTACTTCAATCGTGTGTCGCTGCTCTGATTTCAGGAGCTGCTCGGCTCCTGTTGGAGGGAAGCTGATTGAAACCGGCAGTGCTGCACATTAGAGTCAGCATCAGTTCATTGTGATTTTCAGCATGATGGATCTTTTTGAGGTGTTTTAAGTGAAAAAGAAAACTCACTTTTAAGAGAAGCTTCTAAACCTTTTGGATTCTTTCATTAGTGATTTGAAATAAAGCATTAACTAATTGTTTGAACTGAAGTCGGCAATCATTACTTAGGTAGGCTCGGGTCACCAGCCACAATCTGAGAACTGTTCCTTTTATTTGCAGTCCGAGCGCTCCAGCAAACAACATCGCGTTTTGCTTTCTAATACTGTAATCTTGTTTGTCTTCATTGCTTCAAAGTTTGAACAAGATAACATAACCTGGTAGCTGTGACCACGCTGGCCCATCCCTGCCAGGCGGAACGACTGCCCTGAGATCAGACATATCCCACATCACACCAGACAGCAAATCAGGTCTATTTACCTTACTGACTGACTGAATCACACCCTTCACTCACCAGTCGGGCCTGATCTGAACCCACCCAAGAACTAGGATGGTATTCAGGTACAGCCCTGACCTTTCTTGGAATAATAGAGGTGAGAGAATGTACTTGTTTTCTGTGACTATTGATAAAAACTGATGGGTGAAACTTGCCAAACTGGCTCGACACTTATGTAAGGCCAGGATTTTGCATTCAGAAGAAAACCTTTGCTTTGTCTCATAATTTTAAACTGTTGTGATCAAAAAGGATCCAAAGACGGTTGGCTCATTCTCAAAAGGTACCTTCTTTTACAACAGTAAACAAGAAACAAATGAATATTTAACGTTTTTGTGGGGAAACGGTTATTTGTAAGTGTACACCTGTTGTGTGTACGCCCTTTACCTCCGGTGAGGCCATAGGAAGGAAAGGAGGTGTGGCACACGCACTGGATATTCCTGCCGCGTTTGAAGAGGAAGGAGTTTAAGGGGAGGAACCTCGTAGAAGGCATGGCAACCTAAACCATCATAAACTCTAAGGCACGCCTCGCCGGTGGCTTCAGTTTAGCTATTGTTTCTCACAGCGGCAGCGACACCCTGCAGCCATGCTCAGTCTCATCAAATTTCCACGGGTTTTCAGCATCAATCAGGTGCCCAAAGTAAGTTTATCCTTACCGCTCATTTTCTTATATTTAACTATTTTGATCCTTTTTAACTCACTTGAATAACATACAGTAGGCAAGGAATTAGGAAAGCTTTTTTCAGTCATAGTTGCAAAGAAGTGATGATTGAATGATAAATGTTATTGATGTAAGACCTCTTAGAACAATTTAGTTTCATTTATATTGTTATTTAGCTTTATCTTCTACTTGTGTCAACATCCAGTAGTTCAGAAGACATGTATCTGGGTTTAATTTGATTTATCTTCATTAGCATATTCATTAATCTCAGGTTTCACAATAATTACGTTAAAACAAGCAAACATTTTTGACACCCACGATTATCAGCGCTAATATTTCTTGTTTCACATGCAAAATGGTTTTTGTTAGACTTGTTTTGCCTGCAGAAAGGAAGTGAAAAAACAGGTTTTCTCAAATATCCTAACATGTCCACGCTGTAAACAATGTTGTTGGGGTTTTTTTCTGTGTGGAGGTTTTTCATGAGGACAGCATCATTTCTGGGTACCGGCATCCCCGGAGCTCAGCCACTGACTGCATCCTGAGCCTCTTTCAGATGACCAATGAGACCCTCAACATCTGGACTCACTTTTTACCCACCTGGTAAGGAGGTGCAAGTTATTTTATTTTGTGTTACTCATACTATTATATGTATGTTCCGTTTTTAAATAGAAAATTTAACACAATTGAACACCTGAAAGCAAGTAAATGTTCTCTAATGTTATCCCTCCAGTAAGCTTTTGTAATTCAGCACATGTTTTAGTCAGAAAACATGATTTGATCATATACCATGTGCGTCAATGAAAGAGATAAAGCAATTATTACACATCCTGTACAACCTGTCTGTCAGACATTTCCAGATGTTTCTTACATGGTGGCATACTTTTTTTCATTTGCGGAGACATTCTTAAACACATTTCACTCTCATATCCCCAGCCCAATTGTATCTGTCGTCTTGTACTGAGATCAGGTGCTGCATAAACAAGATTAGATTACATTTCTACATGCATATACTGTAGTTTTCCCCTAGGACAACCCTGAGTCTTTCATCGATGTAACATGAGACAGACTGAACATACTGACAGGTTTGTTTTGAAGTCTCCATCCCAGCAACGATGTGGTCCCCCACCTCGGCTTCATGGTGTTTCCCAAAGATGCCAGACATATTTAGACTTGAAGGGAATCCCTATACAGTTTATTCATTATTACATTTACTTAGCTTTTGTGGGGCAATTTAATAAAAAACAAAAGCAATGTAGGAATGTAGAAAAAATGAAACATTATACGTCAGTATTTTGCGCCACAATTACAGAAAACCTATCAAATGGTGCGGTAAAACAGAAGGAATTTGATTTTTATGCGCCGTTTATCGGAGGAAACATAATCATAATTTCTAAATTAGTTAACCCCCAGAGAAATTGCAGAATAAGACAGTAAACATTCATGGATTGATTCCTTATCAGAGCCACCATATGAGCTGTTACATTAATGAAATACATACATAACCATATTATCCAAGTGTTTTTAAATAAATCGTTGAATTTGAATTGAGTCCCGTGTGAAAAAACAATGTCTCAAATATGGAAGTGAAGGTGCAGCAAGAGTATTTCTAACTTATACTTTTTCAGGAAGAGAACTCCAGATCCTGCCTGATTTCTCACTTTTATTCTTATAAATATATGATGTGGTGATGTAGACATTGTAAACAAGTATGTTTGACTGAGCAGGATGGACGTCTTTTATCTCAATAATAAGAGACTGCAACTAAACAATGAAGGACTTCCATGAGTAATATGATGATTAACCACACTTAGTATACAACACAGAGCAAGTAAAGGAGCCTCATTCAGGGTGTGAAGCGCCTGATTAGAGAATCGTAACCAGAGGAATATATCTACTTTTGTTTTCTTCTGCTTTTATTTTATTGTATTTACTTATCCTTGCAGACACGATGATTTCACCTCAGAATTCCTCTGTTTTGTAATCATGTAGTAAAAAAGAAAACTACCTCATTGTGAAAAGGTGACCTTTCTATGAGAAAGACGGAGCTACATTTTGACTCCTTAGTCCTTGATTTCGTTCAACTGCTCTGTTTAATATCATCCATCCATTATCTAACCCGCTTATCCTTGTGGGGTCTATCTCCAGCTTACAATGGACGAGAGGCAGGGGACACCCTGGACAGGTTGATAGTCCATCGCAGGGCAACACAGAGACAAACAGGACATACAACCACTAAGGACTATTTATAGTGCCTAATCATCCTAACAGTCATGTTTTTGGACTGTGGAGTACCCAGAGAGAACCCACGAGTGCACAGGGAGAACATGCAAACTCCATGTAGAAAGACCCAAGGTGGAGAACATGTAGACTCCATGTAGAAAGACCCAAGGTGGAATTTAACCCTTCTTGTTGCGTGGACAGTGCTACCCACTGCACCACTGTGCAGCCCTTGTTTAATACCAGTACTTGGATACTTTTTTCCAACAAATGCACAGTCACAAACCCCTGGCTGCATTCATGTTACCTGCATGTGCTTATGTGAGTATTTTAAAGTTACTCCAGAGATTTTATTTACCTAAAAAAACTATTTTATTTTTTTAGTGGACCAGCTTATCTAAACGTTTATAACTAACCTGTTATAAAAGTCTTATTTAATCCCTATGCAAACAGAACTGAACAAATATTGTATTGTAGTACGTTATGAAGAAAGTTTCCTCCTTCTGTGCTGAAATCAGGAAGGAGGATATCTGTTTATGCAGCACTTTCATCCGCATGTAATGCAAAACATACAAATATCAGAGTCTAAATGTTAATTCCATACGCTTCCTTAAA
The DNA here is from genome assembly GCA_032876305.1 of Orestias chungarensis. Taxonomy (NCBI): domain Eukaryota; kingdom Metazoa; phylum Chordata; class Actinopteri; order Cyprinodontiformes; family Cyprinodontidae; genus Orestias; species Orestias chungarensis. The sequence goes on along the minus strand of JAVLVB010000557.1, from coordinate 2,065,210 downwards.
ATGGATTTTGGCAATGATACATAAATACAAATTTGATGTAATCACTTATTCTGAAACCTCATTCTTTCTCCTACAGTTTATTTAGTCTTATATGAACTTGTAATATTTATTTATTTTCCTATGATGATTTTATTTTTGATCTTGCTGTTTTCAGTTTTATTTGAGCACATCTTCCTCTCATTACCTAAACTCATGCAAATCTAAAAAGCAAGTTCTAATGAGGACAGCTAAAAACCTGATAAATATCCATAAAATGTTTTAAAACAAAATAATAATTAATTGTGCTACACTGTCAAACTAAAAAAAAACACTGTCCCTTGATTGTGTTTAACTTATAAACATACAAGCAGCATAAAGGTTTTAGAATACATTACAAATTTGACTATCAATCAAATCAAAGCAACACTTAAAAGCCAATGGTGTCACGCTTTTGTTAATTCTTCGGACCCACATAAACAAAGTACTCTCAGGAGATGTTTACAAAGATTTATTGCTGGTTGATATGGGAAGAGGGAATCCGGACTGATCGGCAACGGGTAACTGCAGGAACGGCGAGACACAGGAAACAGCGGGGCAACAGGGAACGGCAAGAAACAAAAGGCGTCGACGGCGTGGAAGACCGGGAGCTTTTGAATGGTCGGTTTGAATCGCCAGGGAGGAGTCAGCGGGGAGTCCTTTCCGGTGGTGAACATGAGGTTGGATCAAGAGGAGGTCAGAGCAGCGGATGATGATGCTGGAGCGGACAGATCGAGCTTTAGCCAAGAGGCGGTCCAAATGATGACGAAGAAGCCTCAAAATCATCAATAAGGCTAGGATCCAGGATAAATGAACGGGGCACCCAGCTACGCTCCCAGTCGACGAGGAACTGATGACCACGACCCCGTCGACGGGTGGCCACGATCCTCCGGACCTCATAAGCCGGGTGCCCATCAACGATACGGGCGGGTGGAGGGGCGTCGGCTGGAGGCCACAAAGTACTGATTAGGACCGACTTTATTTGGGACACATGGAAGGTAGGATGGATCCGGAGTGAAAGAGGCAGACGAAGACGAACAGAGGAGGGATTAATCAGTGAGAGGATGGTGTATGGGCCGATGAAGCGTGGCGAGAGTTTACGGGACACAGACTTCAAAGGGATATCTCGGGACAAGAGCCAGACTTGCTGACCAGGAGAGTAGATGGGAGCTGGTGTGCGTCTCCGGTCAGCAGATTTCTTATTGGCGGCTGAAGAACGTTGTAGGGCAGATTTGGTCTCCTTCCAGATGGTGCGGATGCGGCGAACATGATGGTTAACGGAGGTCACCGAGATATCCCTCTGATCAGAGGGGAACAGTGGTGGCTGGTACCCCAAGAAGATCTGAAAGGGCGACAATCCTGTGGCTGCGGAGACGTGGGAATTGTGGGCATATTCTACCCAGGGAAGATGCTGGTTCCAGTCCGCCTGATGTGTGGAGGCAAGACACCGGAGGGCTGCCTCGACCTCCTGGTTCAGCCGCTCTATCTGACCGTTAGACTGTGGGTGATAACCCGAAGTCAGACTGGTATTGGCCCCCAGCGCAGCACAGAAATGCCTCCAAACTCGTGAAGCAAACTGGGGGCCACGGTCAGACAGAATGTCAACGGGTATACCATGTAACCGGAAGACATGCTTAACCAGGAGACGGGCAGTTTGAAAAGCTGAGGGTAATTTATGGAGGGAAATGAGATGACATGCCTTGGAAAAACGATCTATTATGGAGAGGATGGTGGTCATACCGTGAGATGCTGGAAGTCCGGTGATGAAATCCACGGCTACGTGCGACCATGGACGGCTGGAGATCTCCAGAGGCTGAAGAAGACCAGAAGGGGGTCTATTGCTGGTTTTATTTCTGGAGCATATGGGACAGGCGCGGATGTATTCAATGACGTCTTTATGAAGGGTAGACCACCAAAACCCACGGGAAATCAATGCAATGGTCCGACTGGAACCAGGGTGACAGAACAGGTGAGATGTATGAAACCAATGAATGACCTTGGAACGGACAGAGGTGGGAACGTAGATGGTCTTCTGGGGAGTAGTCCAGGGGTCAGGTTCATGGACAAGGGCTTCCTTGACGATCCCCTCGATCTCCCAGGATACAGAGCCTACCACGCAATCGGGGGAGATTATAGAAGCCGGAACTGGGAAACTGTCGTCAGGTGAGAACTGTCGGGAAAGGGTATCAGGTTTTACGTTCTTGGATCCGGGTCTGAAAGATATGGAAAGGTTAAAAAAAAAGAATAATGAAAATCGAGACTGTCGGGGATTAAGGCGTTTGGTGGACTTGATGTATTCCAGATTACGGTGATCGGTCCAAACCAATACTGGATGATTAGCACCCTCCAACCAGTGACGCCACTCCTCTAGGGCTAGCTTAATGGCTAAAAGCTCACGGTCTCCCACGTCGTAGTTGCGTTCAGCGGGAAAGAGACGTCGGGAAAAAAAAGCACAGGGATGGAGAACGTTATCTTCCTCCGATCTCTGAGACAGGATGGCTCCCACTCCCAGGTCGGAGGCGTCCACTTCCAAGGTGAATTGACGGAGAGGATCTGGCTGGATAAGGACTGGGGCTTGAGAAAACATGGTTTTAATTTTGTTAAAGGCTAGATCTGCTTCGGGAGTCCAAGAGAAGGTCTTATTGATAGAGGTAAGTGCAGTGAGTGGGGAAACGGTCTGGCTGTAATTATTAATAAATCGACGACAGAAATTAGCGAAACCTAGGAAGCGTTGAAGTTGTCGACGAGTGTTGGGTATGGGCCAGTCGGTGACAGCAGGGACCTTTGAGGGATCTGCTATGATCTGTCCGCTCTCAAAAATGTAACCAAGAAATGTGATGGAAGTTTGACTGAATTCACATTTCTCGGCCTTGACGTACAGACGGTTCTGTAAGAGGCGTTGGAGGACCTTGCGAACATGGGTCTTGTGCTCCTCTGGATCCTTGGAAAAAATAAGAATATCGTCAAGATATACAAAAACAAAAACATTCAAAACATCTCGGAGGACATCATTAATCAATGCTTGAATAACGGATGGGGCGTTGCACAAACCAAAAGGCATAACCAAATATTCGAAGTGACCCAGGGGTGTCTTGAAAGCTGTTTTCCACTCATCTCCCTGGCGAATGCGGACGAGGTGATAGGCGTTACGTAGATCCAGTTTGGTGAATATTGTTGATTGGTGAAGGGACTCGAAAGCGGCGGTGATGAGGGGTAGTGGATACTTGTTTTTAATGGTTATGGTGTTAAGGCCTCTGTAGTCGATGCAGGGTCCGAGCGAACCATCTCTCTTGGACACAAAGAAGAACTTCGCCCCTAATGGTGACGAAGAGGACCTAATAATACTCGCAGCAAGGGATTCATTGATGTATGTCTCCATCGACTCATGCTCCTTAAGGGAAATGTTATAAAATCTGCTAGATGGCAATGGGGCTCTGGGAAGAAGATCGATGGCGCAGTCATATGGTCTGTGAGGTGGTAGTGAACAGGCCTTATCCTTGTTAAAGGCCTGTTTTAAATCCAGATACTCCATCGGGACATTACTGAGCTCCTGAGAGTCGATGGAGACGTCCTCTAGGGGCGGGCTGGAAGGAACCGCAGCCTGGAGACATGAAGAGAGACAGTATGCTGACAAAGAGGAAATAGTGCTGTCGGACCAGTTTATTGTGGGATTGTGTTCCTGAAGCCAGTCAAAACCAAAAATAATGTTGGGTCGGGTTGAGTAAAAAACAAACAATGATCTGATCTCCGTGTGATTACCTGAGAGGGTGATTTGTAATGGCTGGGTGATATGTGTTATGGTGGTGAGAGATCTGCCATCCAAAGCGGCAACTTGAAGCGGGCTACTGAGGGTGGAACTTGGTAGGTTGAGTTGATCGACAAGACCTTGGGGTATTAAAGATCTTTCGCATCCGGAATCAATGAGTATGGAACAATTATGAGTTCTACTGTTGAATAATAAAGTGGCAGGAAGCAAAAGACGGGACTGACTAGAACAGTTTATTGGGTCCGTCTGAAGTCTAGTCTTTACAGACGGACCCTCTCGGGGAGCTTCTCCTTATGGAGAGATGGGCAGACCTCAATATAGTGACCTGGGGTACCACAGTAGAGACACTCTCTGGACCTAAGTCTCCGTTGCCGTTCCTCTGGGGTTAGTCTGGTTCGTCCGACCTAAATAGGTTCCGGTCCCGGGGATCGGGGATAGCCCTAGGAGGAGCAACCGGAGGCTGGAACGAAGACTGAACGACTGTGGGGGCACGACCAACAGATGTTCTACGGCTAATACCTATATTACCCCGTTCTCTCAGACGACCATCAATCAGAGCTGCTATAGAAATAAAATCCTCTAACGTATGGGGTTCATCAGGGAGAGCAAGTTCATACTGCAGAGGTTCGTTCAAAGCGTTACGAAAAGTATCCTACAGGGAGCGAGGGTCCCAGCCCAACCGGGCCGCCAGTGTACGGAACTCGATGGCAAACTTGGCCACGGTCCTGGAACCCTGTCTTCTTTTATGGATTCTCCGAGCTACCGTCGGATAATCAGTCTCAAAACCAAAATTTTTCAGGAACTCTTCCCTAAATTCATCAAAAGATAAAATGAAATCTGGATATCTCAGGAAACGTGACTCAGCCCATTTAAGCGCAGAACCGGACAGATTTCCGATTACATACGCTATCTTGGCATCATCATTGAGAAATGATTGAGGTGATTAGGTAAAAACCAATGAACACTGAATCAGAAACCCCTCACAGCCGCCAGCACTTCCGGAATACCGCTCCGGAACCGGTAGTGAAACCCCTAGAGAACCCGGAACCGGAACTTCGATAACCGGGTGTGACGGGGACGGAGTGAAGTATCCTGTAGCGCCCTCATACGGAGGAGGAACGAGTTCGGCGGCCTTGGGGACAATATTTTGCAACAGTGACGTGATTTGATCCAGGATCTGATTTGTTGTGGTCTGTTGTTCGGACAGGGATCGGAGGACGGACTCGTGGGAATTGAGCATGGTGGCCTAATCTGAAACTATTCTCCTGAGAGTCTCCTGTGGGTCCATTTGGCCTGAGTATTCTGTCACGCTGTTGTTAGCTCTTCGGACCCACATAAACAAAGTACTCTCAGGAGATGTTTACAAAGATTTAATGCTGATTGATATGGGAAGAGGGAATCCGGACTGATCGGCAACGGGTAACAGCAGGAACGGCGAGACACAGGAAACAGCGGGGCAACAGGGAACGGCAAGAAACAAAGGGCGTCGACGATGTGGAAGACCGGGAGCTTTTGAATGGTTGGTTTGAATCGCCAGGGAGGAGTCATCGGGGAGTCCTTTCCGGTGGTGAAGATGAGGTTGGATCCAGAGGAGGTCAGAGCAGCGGATGATGATGCTGGAGCGGACAGATCGAGCTTTAGCCAAGAGGAGTTTGAACCATATGGTGAGTGAAACCAGAGAGGAACTTGTTGGAGGATTTTGCTAGATGAGAAGGGATGACCTGAGACGAAGACACAATGATGGTTAGGGATGTGAGAGGTTGAGTAGCAAAACACTAGAGACAACTAGAGATGTTCCAAAAACTCTACAAAAGCTAAATATCAAAAACACTAGAGACAACAAGAGACTACAAGAGATAATACTAGAGACACTAGAAGTGATAACGCAGGGGGCACTGAGGATAGTTTTACCGGTAGTAGATTAATACTCAGGCGACGAGTAGCTGGTTCACCACTCCTCTTATACTGCCTCAGCTCGTCAGAGGTAACCGGACGCACCTGTGGAGGAAACCTCCAGCATCCGAGGACTGGTGACCCCCACTGGACACCTGGGGAAGTGACTTAGGGAAAGACTCCTGCTGACAAATGGTTCAGTATCGTGTTCTTAGCTTTTTCAGTAAACTGATTATGTAACGTTGAAGTACACTGTATGTAAATAACTAAGCTTTTACTCTGCACCCTATATATTCTCTTTTAACTCCCACATCGTTGCATAAACTTTATTCTTACTGCATATTTGGTGCACTGCTTAAGCAAAAGCTATTTTTTCTATCAGGCAACATTTTTGTTAACATGGTAACATTCTTTTCTTTTCAGGTACTTTCTGTGGAAACTGGTGACGGTGGTGCTGATACAGGGATGGCAGGACCCCTTCACCTTGCCTCTGCTGGTCTTCCTCGTCTCCTGCTGCATTTATCCGTTGGCGTCCAGCTGTGCTCACACCTTCAGCACCATGTCACAGCGGGCTCGCCACATCTGCTTCTTTTTTGATTACGGGGCGCTCAGTTTATACAGCCTGGGTAAGCCTATCCTTCTCACTGCCCATAATCATGAGAAGATCACCGTTAGGGGTTTTAAGATTGATCAGATTTTTCTTTGAAATTGTTCTGAGGAAACTAATCAAAGATATAAAAAAAAACAATTAGGACTTTTTTGCATTTGTTATTGGTTTACAACAACATAGCTTGAGAATAATCTTAAATTTTTCTGACTATTTATTTGTGTTCCTGCAGGGACTGCAATCGTATATTCAGTTTACACTTTCCCCGACAACTGGTTGAACAGCCCCTTTCACAAGTGGTACATTCACATCGCCGTGGCCAACACTGTGATCTGCACTATCCTAGCATGTTATTCCAGGTATGACAAGGAAATTATCTACTGTTACTGCTTGAAGAAGAAGTTAGCTAACTTTATAATTGAGCCAACTAACATTTATCTTTTATATACACCCACCCACATTACTGTCATCATCAGCTAATTATGTTTTTTTCAATCACATCTCTGTGTTTCTTAGACTTGGCTTTCCGTTCCTGCAATACAACCATGACGCTCTGATAAGGTAAAGGGACTGCAAATATTAAACATGTTTTGGTTTTAGATCTTCTTTCCAGAATACTTTACTTATTGTGTCTCAAAATGTGCTACAAAGACTTTAATTTATAGAAATATGAAGTTGGCTTTCAGAATCTTCTCATGATTTGTCAACCCGCAGCCCAACAAATTTTTATGTAACATTGGTTTTGGAGAAACTATTGAGCAACATTCTTTTGAACACAATGGGTGTTGGTTTGCTGTGATTACTGGGACCAGCCCTAAACTCGCCTGTGTAGTTTCACGAAGGCAGGTCACACAAACAAAGTCTAGCTGAACTCATTGAGTAACAATCTGACTCATTCACTTTAAGAGTATCCAATCCCCTTATTTTCTGTCTGTTATACATTGCAAGTTAAGTCATTTAATAATAATAATGTATTCTTTAAGCCTCTCCTTTAGTGCTAACATTTAATGTTAGATCTTAAACAGGCTCTCCATAAATCCTGATCATGACCATTAAGAGTTATTCATCAGTATGATTATAGTGTAACCTCATTGGAAAAAATACTTTTTTTTCAGATTACCGGAGGGTCCAAAGTTCAGAAAATTCTTTCGGATCCTTGCCTTTGGCTACCCGTACCTGTTTGACAACATTCCTCTCTTCTACAGGGTAAACAGACTTTAATCCACATTACTTTAACTCCTCCTTTTAATACAGTTCCCGTTTAACCACAGGATACTTTACACTGTAATAAATTTGGACATTTTTAATTGATAAAAAATGGATTAACATGCTTTACTAATTGGATTTGTTTATTTGGGGCATTATATAAAGGCTGGATTAGCAGGCATTCATTTAATTTATGCTTGTATTTAATATTTTACATTGCAGTGAAGCTTCAGTTTAAGCCTCATCAAGAGATGTAAACATGCTTAACATGGTGTAAATTCCCTGTTTTGTTGCTGAAAACATGGATGTGTCGTGTTCCCAGGTGTTTCTGTGCACGGGGGACGGCTGCACTGACAACGACACCAACGTTCTCCACTACAAACATATCGCCTTGGCTTTCCTCACCGGTTTCCTCTTCGCCACACGCTTACCCGAGCGCCTGGCACCTGGCAGCTTTGACTATATAGGTAAGATTCCTGTGAAGCGCAGTCTCTGTTTGAGTTATGTCTCTGCTGAGAAATCAGACTTAATTAAACAGGGTTTTTGTGTAATCTCATGTTAAACAATTGAATTAGCTCAAATTGCTGTGTTTAGCCAATGTACAGTCGGAAGAGTAGATAGCTAAACAGGGAAAATAGGAATTTGTCACGTGAGCAAGCAGTATAGGTATTGAGACACTTAATAACATTTTTAAAACAGTTAAAAAAAATTTAAAAAAATACGAAAACACGACAATTGCATACGATGTTTGGAATAAAAACTAAAGCATGATGCTGATAATCAGACTTAGCATTTTAAGTCTGATAATATTCTTTTACATCAACATATTTTTAAATAGCCAACCACAGAGAATATTACATTTCTTTGAGATATAACGAAATGAATTAGTAATAAATGACATAATAATAACAAGCATTTATGAATAGAAAAAAGATGCATTTGTATATGTTTGTCCCAGCTGAATGAAACAAATCCTTGATTTATTTTATTAAAAGTACCTCGGGTATTGAAGCAGAGATTAAAAAAAGTATTTCATTAAAGTTTAATTAGTTAAAGTTGCCTCATGGCTGCCCGGTGTGATTGTTAGATTCTGAAATATTTACATATTTTCTAGATTATGTGTTAAACATTTGGAGAAAGACTTAATGTACAACCACTGCCGGGTTGATATTAACAATCAGTAAATTGTTTGCTCCCTGATGAAGTTGAGGAGTAATTGAATCAAGAGTGACTCGATTCTTCCCCCTGCAGGCCACAGCCATCAGCTCTTCCATGTTTGCAGCATCCTGGCCACCAACTTCCAAATGCTGGCCGTGGAGCAGGACATGAAAACAAGACGCGACTGGCTCACCACTAACTCCATTCCCGTCTCGTTCGCTTACTCGGTTGGTCCAGCGCTTGTTTGCGTGGCTTTGAATTTGATTATCATCTTGCTCTTCAGTCTGCCTCTCCTTTCAGCCTCCACATACCAAAAAAACAAACATGGAAAAGAAAAAAAGAAAGCAGCACCCAAATGTTGTTCCTGTGACTAAATTATGACCCAAGACTTAACAGAAAAGTTTAATTATTTAGTTATGGAGGGGAAAAAAGACACAGTGTAATAAGCATTCAGCTGTGATAGCAAATATGTCAAGTATTTAAGAGCTGAGCTGAAAATCAAGAGACAAGTTACAAATATCGTAAGAAATGCAACTGTTTCTATAGAAACTTGTTACTAATTGGAGCTGGAGGATTTTTGTATTATCTGGGGGTGCTTCTGTAAAAAGATTTACTTTTTTTTTTTTTTTTTTTTACTGTGTTCTCTGAGTGCCATACCCGACGTGAATGAAGAGACTGATGGGAACAAAAATGATGTCAGTTTCAAAATTCACTTTTTATTTTAAATTTCTTTGCTGAGTTTGTCACTTTAGTTTTTTTTATAACTCCTAATTTTATGTTTTTGGAGTTAAAATGATCAGCATAGTGATGTCTTCATAAATTCAGCGGTTACTCATGGTGTTGAAACTATTAACCAAGGATATTGTCATAAGATTTGTGTGTGTGTCTACTTGAAAGTTACTGCTAAGGTTTTTGTCTTGTTTGTTTTGTAAAATGTGTAAAAAAAATTACAAAAGTATTTAAGTTTACAATTATTTATTAAAGTTTGCAAAATAAAATTTCATGCCTAAATGTATTTTATTTGGATCACTTGCTGTTGTCCATCGTCTACACCTGGTTGTCCTTGCAGGGTAGCTCATGCCTTTTTCGAGTGGGTGAGAGGCAGGGTATCTGTGGTCAGGTTGCCGATCCATTAAAGGGCAATGCACACACACTCCTTTCAAAGGATTTAGAGAATGAAATGTCCAAACACTCATACTATTGGACTATGGGAGGAAGATGAAGTACCAGGAAAGAACCCATGCATGCAAGGAGAGAATATGCAAGCTCCATGCAGAAAGACCCCACGCTTTGAATAAAACTAAAACCTTCTTGTTGATAGGCTGTTTAGTTAATTTTCAAATGAATTGAATTGAGTAAATGTCTTTACAACTTAGAGGCTTTCTCTGAATGTTTTAAAAGTAAAAATACATTTCTTGAGGAAACCCTACTCCTTTTATTGGGATTTAATGCATTTTGGCACAGGGTTGTTGCATAAGAAATGCCCCAAATATGAAAACGAAAGAAAGATATCAGGAGTAAGTAGTAATGTGAAATAAAATAAGAAGGGAGCTAATACTTTTTCTTTGGTTTTGAATACTTTTATTTTGATGCTTATATAAGATGTTTCGGCTAAATGATGTGTTACGGGCTATTATAAATTTCATCATTTTAATACCCTTATCAGTTTGATACATCTACTGGTCTAGGTGGGGTATATTTTCATTATTTTTTTTACACGACTGTCCTCTATTTAGCTTCATTCTTATTTTCACAATCTCTCGGCTTCTCTGGGCTATTATTCTGTCACTGCCATGTTACACTATTTAAACCATGGAGGGGTTTTCTGCAACACATATCCCCCATATAACCTCTCTCAAAAAAAAAAAGTTTTCAATTTTCCTCCAACTTACAATAACCAACCACTTTCCTGTTGATCAGGAAACTCAACCAAATAAAAGTAAGAGAGAATTATTGGGCCTTACGACTTTTTTAAAGCACCGTAGATTTTGCTGGACAGATTTTTTAAATAATCAAAAATGTATTACCTATAGGAAACATTTTAACAAGGTATAAGATACAAACAACTGAACTTTCCTCGCTAGAGGGCGGAGATTTAAATCAGAAAAGTCACTCAAAGAACCTTTAAAATGTGTATCTGGAGTTCAGTATTAGTGTGGTTAAATTACCAGTCATTGCTTAAGAATTACCATCAGGTTTACTGAACATGTCCCGCACAAGTGAGCTTCCGTTGACTCCGGACTCCTTAGAAACAGACAAATTCATGATGTAATTTTATCATTAAAAAAAAACCATGATAAGAGAAGACAGCTTGACCCAGTCTTATAATAGCCAAAACGATATACCACTTTTTCCTCTTCAGAGGGAAAATGTTAAACACTTTAGAACAATGTGGGCAATAGAAGGAAGATATTCCTCCATCATCATTTCTCTTATTATACTTTAGGTGAAATACTGTACAAGGTTGTCATTTAAGCTACATGCTTAAATGACAACCATGGCTGTCATTTAAGCATGTAAGGAAAGCAATGAGGTATTTAATACTTTATTGTACTGCTCATGCTGTACATGTCAACTGTGTAAACCAATTAAAGTTTCTTTAGTCATGTCTGCATTTTAGTTTTTAGGGGTTTAAATCACAAGTACTAAAAAGAAAAAAAAATCCCATTGATGTAGATTTTTGCAGGTCACTTAAAAAAAAGGCACAAAAGCACAAACAGCTGTTTTTTTTACAGACAGTACAAAACAGAACTGTCAACTGCATTCACTATAAAAGAAGAATATGTACTCCAAGTACTGCATTTTCAGTATATAACATTGAACTTTTTAGGCTTACCCAAATTAAAGATGATCTGAAAGTAACTCAGATTTACTTTTAAAAACTTCAAATAAAAGGACTGGGTAGTTACCAATGAACATGCATCATTAGGAGAATCCCACCATCTTTTTCAGTGAAGGTAAAGATCAGCAAAACTAGTGTAAACTTAAACAATAGTACATCATATTGAAACTTCTTAAGCTGTCCCGTCTTGGGGGAGGAGGAAAAAAAAAAGGGCCATTTGCACAGAATTGTGTATCCAAAATCTTCACATTGCTTTAACCACTCGCCAGCAGTCAGCAAAAGTTCTTGAAAGGTGCTTTTAGTTGTTCTGGCACTGTGAACATGCCATGATCTCATGTTATAGTTTATAGGAACTATTGACAGTTTATTTGACACTCATTCTGGAAAATGGAAAATTCCATTTGATGCATCTTTTCATGTCTTTAACGTTAAAGGTTGCTGGAGTATGGTTTTTAGACTATCCTTATGTCTTTGAAGTTGCGTTTGTTGCTGGATAAACTCAGAGGCTCTGGTTCCATCTTACAATGGCTGGTGGGGAAGATTTCTTCTTTCCTGGACCTCAACCATAAACCTTTTAACAAGGATCCAAGGATCACAGGGATACTGTAACCCCTCCACCACGATAAGGTGGCAGCCATAAATTGGAAAAATTAAGTAAGTCAACAGGGATGATCCAGGAAATGGCATGGAGGATTGCATGCAGGGTAACCAAAAAGAGACAAAGAGAAATAAAAGGAAAAACAAGCACGAGGAGAAGAGAATCTTCACATTAACACAGGTGTCAAATTGACCTTTAAAGTGTAATTAACATCAAGCAGATCATTTGTTCTGTGATGGAAAGAAACTTCTCTTTAGAGAATCAACCTTTACTTCCATGAAAATTTCCCCCAAGAGACTAAAGGAACATGCCAAAAGGTGGTTCATTTGATCATTGGATGTTTCATTTAATCCACTCAAACTACCAGACCTTTAGAAATCATGTTGAAGAACATGACACTGGGTACAACAGTGACATTTCCATGTACACTGGATGTTCACCCCCTTTCAACTCTTGAACACCAAACAGTCTTTGCCAAATAAGGAACTTGCAGAACCAAAAATGGCTGTATCCACAATAAAGTAACATTTTAAGTTGCTTTTGGGTGGTAGACAGATACTAAACAAGTTCTTTAATTTGGCGTTGCTAGATGCAACACCATCTTTAATCGCTGAGTGTACTTTAAAAAGAATTATACCAACTCCAGAACTGGTTACCATTTAACTCTGACATCTCTGTTAATTGCCATCCCCATTTCATGACCCACTGTAACAAGCAGAATTTCACTAACATGGAACATTTAGACCCTATAATTACCAGAGAATACAAAATATCAAGTGAACTGGAAAAGACGTTTTAAAACCCAGTAAAAGCTCCCCTTGAGCTATTAGCCAGTTGCACATTTTGTCCATATGATGAAGACCATTAGCCTTTGTATACCTGAGTCAGCTTCTTACCAATACCAGTTTTGCAGAAATCCAAGCTTTGCCACAGTCACACTCTAAGTGAACTAGATCGCTGCAGGTACCCATTGAATTTAAGCATTTCTCTTTGTGGTAAAAGTAGAGAACCTTTACAGTACAACCTTGGCAGTGATCTTGTTTTGCATAATTTCAGAGTAGATAAAACAGGTAAATAGTAAAGTATTTTCCCCAAATGTTGATGTTTGTAAATAAAACCAGTTTTGTTATTTCATTTTCCCTTTTGAAAAACTCTGGTTTGTCTTTAAATGAATGTGTGACACCCAAACATAATTACCCAAATATCACTGCTTTCCAACAGTCTGACAGCAACTAATCTGAAGCTCCACTTGCTAAACATTTTCGTTTGCCCCAAATTGAAATCTGACTTACCTTCTGAGCCTGTGGCACATCTGAGAGAAACAGCTTTTGCTGTAGAGTTACAATATTTTACCTTGATACGTGCAGAACACTAGAGACAATACTCAAATGACTTTGACCTTTTGAGCAATAAATTGGAAATATTGTTAGAAATCCCGGTGCTTGATACTCAATTGTTCATGTTAAGTCAAACCCACCCTTTCAGCTTTCTGATCTTAAATGAAAAATCTGAGAATTTTTTTAACTACAGATTTTGCTGTACAAATAAAATGCCCTTGAAACTAATAGTACATCACAATGCAGTAAATTGTGAATAAAGTCTCATCTGGTAGCAAGATTAGAAGTTTTTTGTGCAGCGAATAATGCTGAGGGAAATTGAACAAGTTTTTCATACTTACCTCGGGTACCCACTTCCTCAAAGACTTTAGTGGCTGGAGGATTGGGAAAAGCAAATGAGAAGAGTTTAGATTGACCTGCACGGGGCTTTGGTTGCGTTACTTGGCGCTCCTTGGAGGAACGGAGCGGGCGGGCAGTGAGGGTGTTGAGGTAGATGGGCCCTGATCCATAAAACACCCTGTATGTCCGCATTAGTGATATGAATATGATGCATGCATTAAGGGAAGCCAATGGAGTTAAGTGAAAAGGGGTGTGACATGCGATCGCTTTGGCTTGCAGGATTGTGGTGGGAATAGGATCCAGAGGGCAAGATATAGGGTAGCTGCTTGTGAGAAGCTTCTGCTGTACAGGGAAACCTTATGTATAGCACAAAAAATCCCTCATTTATTTCCACATCTGCAGTAAGATTCGGACCATCCAGTGGCTTCAAATTCTCCTTGTAGAATAAAAGCCATTTGCCAAATTTTAAACTGGCTTACCAAGAACTAAGAGATGCATAGATTCAAATCTCAAAGTCATACATTTCCATCAATTTCCATCCTTAGTCTTTGTAATACCCTTTTCCAAGCCACCTGCTTCTATAATAATCCCTCCTAGCTTGTCATCCTTTACCATTGAATCTTTTATGCATATAACATTTAGTTGCAACCTTTTGTCCTTTATTCATGTGGTTTGATGTGGATTATTCCTTTGAATGCAACACAGTGGGCCGTTAAGGCTTATTTTGACAAGTAACCCATTTCTCCAATCTTCAATTGCAAGTCCAACACATAACCAGCAAAACAGATGCCATTGTCACTCTTCTTTGTTAAAGAATATCTATAAAAAAATTTCGACTTTCTGTACGATTTTCCTTCAGATGTGGCAGAAAGTTTTGATCACTATGCCCAACATGCAGCAGACCTGCACATTTGCATAATTGACTGAAGGAATCGCATCACGTGATTTTTGACTGTACAGTCAAATGCAATATCTGCAAAAATATTTTTGATATTTATAGCCCAACATTTAAACAGAAAATAAATGTGATAAAGATCAACAAATGCAAACTTTAAGAGACCGTGTGCGTTGAATATGCGCTAATTGCATATCTCTTGTCATTTGGATCGTCCTCGTGCCGAAGGAATAGGCGAACTTTAGTTGTTGCAGCTTAGGATGTTTATTGAAGAGGAGATAGTAGCAAGTACATCGGGTTTGATCAAGGTACAGAGGTTGTACAATTTCTACGTGTGTAGATATGTGTATATGTGTGGTTATGTGAAACAAAATTAAACAATAAAGTTCTATATTAATAACTATACTGGTAGACTATCGCTACACATTGATGCAGTATAAAATTAACCTGCAGTAACACCCACGATCACGTAGATAGCACTATAGCACCACACATGACTTATGAACAAAGTGCATTAGACAGCAAATAACAAATAATGCCCACACAGTGAAATGAACGGTACATATCTCGATTGCAATAATAATCACGTAGTATTTGCCAATGTATAATACATAACTTAAGATATTATCTTAATTAAGGCCTTATATTAAAACTGGTAAATAAACATAAATGATAATTTTACTACCTGGATTAATAATTTAAATAAACGAAAATCCCGGGCATAAAATAGTACACTTACATCATAATAACTCACAGAGAACTTTACACACGTGATAAACAAACGATTGGCAGTGGATGGCAATCATTGCTCCGAGGATGCTGTTATCACGACTGAGCAACACCGAAGCACGAACTTGTAACACAAACCCTTATTTATTTATTTCTTTACGATTTTGGATTTGAAAATGTCAAATAAGACTATTTGCAAAGTCACATTGAAGAATGAAGAGCAAATGTTTTCAATTTAACAGGATTTGTTATCCATGAAGACAGTAATAAGCACAGTAAAAGACTTGCTGGTAAATTAATTTGTTCCTGTATTAAGAGGGGGAACACAATATGTCAGGTAGCTAAAATATTTCCGACCTCCTCTTCCCTTTGTCTTATCTTCAGCAAATAAAGAACAAATGTTTATACATTCTCTATGATTCTTACACTCTCATCTTCTCTGGAAGTTTAGTTTTACATGCTTTGCTGTCAGCTAGCTTCCATCCTCTTCGATCATCAAGGAAAATGTATGAATACACACACTTTGTTGGAAACCCATGTTTGGTGGCTGATTTTTAATAATCAGGCTTAAATAATTGTCTTAGCGATTAAAACAATAAGCTGTACAAGAAGGCCTCCACACAAGACCTCGTTCACTTATTTATTTTACAATTTTGTGACAGTGGGGTTATTTTAAGAACGGCAGCTGCCGATTAAACTGAATATTACAACATTGACATGATATATGAGTTGTTTTAACGAGAAATCGATCAGAAGCGCCATGAAAATGGTCCCATCCGCCTCTCTGGCTGCAGTGCGCGCTCCAGACACAGGGGGGACAGTAAACGGTTTCCTCGGAGGGGGGCGGGACTTCCTTCTCTGCGTCCGCATTTGATTGGTCCACATCCATCACGACCGGAAGTACGTTTCACAAGAGGGAACATTTCAAATCGAGAAGAAGAGGCGCTTCTACGCAGCTGAACGGAGTTTGAGGAGGACAAACAATGCAGCGACCTGGGTCGGTATCCCCTTCGTTTCTCTTAAATACGTTCAATTCCTTTTCATAAGAACTAAAAGAGCACGTTAAACGTTGTTTTCCAAAAAGCATTTAACAGGTTTGTTGTCTAGGAGAGATTAGCTGCTAAACGTTAGCTAGGATTACGGTTAACAAACCGCCGACCTTGTTTCTGTAAACTCAGTTGTTCTCTAACAGTCTAAAAACTGTGTCCTCCAAACTAAAGTGAAGTTAAACTCAGCTGGGTTACTAAACTGAACTTGCACTGATTTTTAATGCAAATGACACATGGGCTAACAAAAACATACCCAGGATTAAATCATGCAGAGGTTGTAAAGCCACTGATAAAATCATCCTGTAATATTTTCCCCTGCTCTTCTGATAATGTGGGGAATTTTGCTACATGTTGTTCTAAGGGTCTCTCTTTTTTTTGTCACAGGAAAGGGAGAACTCCTCGAAGGCCCAAAAAGCCATCCAACACTGAGAAAGATCCTGTGGGGGTATGTGTGGCATTCAGTAAACACTGGGGATGGATTTTATGGCTCTGAGCAATTAATTGAATCATTAGTATCTCTTCAAAGATTTGCTCAAATTACACATCGTTGGACATTTACATGGTGTGAAGAACAAGCCATTTTGTCTTTTAATGTAGTTTTATAGTCATTTAGGTTGGAAACTAAGAAGAAAGATTAGTACTAAGTAACATTGTTTTTAATTGAATGGTTGTATTTTCTTGCTGAACAAAAAAAACTTTATGCATTTTCATAAATAATCAAAGTCAAGTAAAAATGTTTTGTTCACATTACCGGCTATTTAATGATATTTCTGCTGTACAAATAAAAATACACTAGCACAAAATATAGCACTTACCGTGCTATATTTTGTTGGGAGCCCTCACTCTTTTTTTGCTATTTATATATTTAGAATAGGTTATCTGTAAAACTGCTGAAACTTGCATTTCCATGTAGGACTCATTCCAAGGCATCCCAAGGGATAAATAAAGTTGAGGCCATTGTTACCAGTGTATCGATAATATACGCATTTCGAAAGCGCTGTTATGAGCTGTCATATATTATTAGCATATATAATATTAAGAGTTCTGAAGTGTTTTTCATGCTTATGCAATATTTAGCCAGGTGGTCTAAAGTCTCCAACGCAAAATCTCAATTCGGACACAATGGATAAAGCCAAAGCTCCCATAGAGTAAGAAGCACAGATTTGAAAGAGAGAAAATAAGAAAACTGGCACCTGATATCGTAATTGCAATATTTGAAAATTGTATTGCCATCGCAAGATTTTCTAATATTGTGCAGCCCTAAAAGAAAGCAAAATGTAAAAACACAGGTCACAGTTGTAGTGTAGAGGACAGCTAATCAACAACAAACTTTAATTCGTTTAATTCAATAAAATACTACTCAACTATGAACATTAACCAAGGAGCAAAAAACAAGAAGAGGAGAGTAAATCGTTCTCATCCCGTCTCTCGCTGTAAGAAATGGTGGTCAGTGATGCAGCCAGGTCGCACTCTGTTTTATCATTTTTTTATTATTTTTTTTAATATTGACAAATGTTTGATTCTGTGTGAAAAGTACAGTTTTAAGAAGCAGGCATTTACTTAGGCTGTGCTCCTACACTTGAGAAACAACTTAAACACTTCTTACCCTTGGAAACATGGGAATTAGGGCTAAAAGGCATTACATTGCAAGGTGGCTTAAATAAATGGACTGAAAAAATAAAATGGATGTGAATCACATCCCTATGGGTCTTATTTACTCATCTAATAAGGAGTTATATAAAGTTAACGGAACAGATTTCTAAAAACATGTGTTCCAGGTTTACTGCCGCATACGACCACTTGGAGGAGAAGATGAGGAATGCTGTGTTGAGATGATAAGCAGCTCCACTATTCAGCTGCATGCTCCCGATGGGCTGAAAGCCAACCGCAATGGTGAATACAAGGAGGTAAATGTGCTGCATACACAGCTTAAAATCTCTTTCTCATGATTTGACATAAAAAGGGCCTAATTTAGATCCGGACTGCGATAATATGCAGTCATTATCATTATGGTAAGTTTTCCAATATTGTAATTGAGAGGGACTGTCTCTTTTCTAAAGCTTTATGGACTTGTGCTCTGCAGTTCAGCAATATATTAGTTTGTCTGGTTACCTAAAAAAAAAATATATGACATGGATGGAAACTAGAAAAGACATAAAAATAAAATGTGGATTATTTGCTATTACCAAAGTAGTTTAATGGCTTCCAGCTTTCCTAGTATCATGTAGCCTTGGGCTATACAGGCATTCAGAAAAGAAAAGTGTTTACATATCATGAGTTATAACAAAATATCATGAATATCTCCATAGAACTCAAATGTAATGGAATGTGAAACCTGTTTTTGTGGGTAAATTTATTTTTTACTGTTTCTTCATCCCTTAGACACAATACACCTTTAAAAAGGTGTTTGGTCTCAAGACGACTCAAATTGAGTTGTTTGAAGATGTTGCCAAGCCGCTCATAGAGGACCTCATTCAAAGTAAAAATGGTATGTAAACTGGGTTTTCAGTTAATTGTGAATCAATTGTGTCAAATTTCCGTGTAAATTTTGGTCAAAAGGGTTTTCCCCTCAAAAAACAACACGTACCATACTGAAAAAAAGTTCTCTTTGTAATATATAAACAAGTATTTTATGTATTGATCTTTTCTGGGTGTTTAAGTTTACGGTTTTACTTGAATTGAAATCACCAAGGACTGAGTTGAAAGTATAGGTCGCACTTTATATTAACTATACTTTATGTAGCCTTAATTATCCATGAATAACTACTTAATTCATCATGAGATAAGCATTAAGCATGGCTCATACTTAATAACACCTTTGTTACTGATTTTACTGATTGTGAGTACTAAAAGAACCTGAAGCAGTCTTCACTTTAGAAGAGATCAGAACAACTTTACTAATTACTAAAAACAACCTACATTATTCATGCACTCCAGTATTAATAAGTCCTCTATTCAGAATTTATTAGGTATGAATAAACAATGAATAATCAGCTCCTCTGAGCTTAATCACTTTGAGTAAATTAATAATAAAGGCATTAAGTATAAGCCATGCTCAATTAATGCTTATCTCATGATGAATTAAGTAGGTATTTATAGTTAATTAAGGCTAAATAAGGTGTGGTTAATGTAAAGTGGATATATATATTGTTGTTGTTTTTGTCCAGAATAGATAAAAAATTTAATTCTTGTTTCAATTTAATTTGGCCATTTCCAACATTCCCACCTTGTTTTATAAACCGTTGGCTGTTCGCAGGTCTACTGTTTACATATGGTGTGACAGGAAGTGGTAAAACATACACCATGACTGGCGCGCCCGGCGAAGGTGGACTCCTCCCTCGTTCTCTAGACATGCTCTTCAACAGCATCGGGCCTTTTCAGGCCAAAAGATATGTAAGATGATTCGTTCCATAGGTTTGAGTACTTACAATGTTCAAGCAGATTTATTCTTATATTTATCATGTTAGGTGTTTAAACCTGATGACAAAAATGGAATCGAGGTTCAGAACCAGGTTGATGCTCTGCTCGAGAGGCAGAAACGAGACAGTCAGCAGTCGGTGCCCAAAACGCCGTCTTCCAGGTATCTATGACTAGTGTAGTATGTTATCGTTATTTTTAAGTGCTACCTTTTGTGTTATTGTTAACTGGGGTTTGTTTTTATGTCGTATAAATTTATTTTAGGCAGAAGGCAGCAGATCCGGAGTTTGCGGACATGATCAACCCGAACGAAGCATGTAAATCTGAAAGCGTGGATGAAGACTGCTGCTACAGCGTATTTGTGTCCTACATCGAGATCTACAACAACTACAT
The DNA here is from genome assembly GCA_032876305.1 of Orestias chungarensis. Classification (NCBI taxonomy): domain Eukaryota; kingdom Metazoa; phylum Chordata; class Actinopteri; order Cyprinodontiformes; family Cyprinodontidae; genus Orestias; species Orestias chungarensis. The sequence continues at coordinate 2,044,966 of JAVLVB010000557.1, read as the reverse complement.
CTATGACCTTCTTGAAGATGCTCCATTTGATCTAATCAGGCCAAAGTAAGACTGTTTTTTTTGTCTGTTATTGTTTGTATTTGAGTTGAGGTTGTTTTTTTTAATATATATAACGTAAGTACCAATCCACACATTTGATAGGTGGCTTGATGGAAACACGCCTGTAAGGAACAAAGACTTCATGTATGTGGCCCAGTTATACAGATTAGTCCTCGACGCCCCTAGTTGATGTTTATATGTAGATAAACCCTGGCTGTAGCTAATAAGTTGCATCATATTAACCCAACGCCTTGTCTTAATGTTGACGACGAAAAACGTCAGTGGCTGTCGTGTTGGCTCCTTAATACTGATTAGGCGGCAGAAGATGTCCCTGAATGGCTGGAATGCAGCTCTGCTTACTTGATGTGCTTGATTCCCCATAAATAAGCATCAATTAGTTTTATTCTAACATTGTCTTTAATGTTTGGTGTTCAGCTTCTTGGCTTTTTAAAGCAGTTGATTATCATTTCAAATTGTTAATGTAACTGTATTGTTTTTTTTTTTGTATTTTTGATTTTTGTTGTTGTTGTTGTTGTTGTTGTTGTTTTTTACCACCGCTTTTCAGACCACCTCAGTCAAAGATACTGAGAGAAGACCAGAACCACAACATGTATGTGGCTGGTTGCACAGAAGTTGAGGTCAAATCTACAGAAGAGGCGTTTGAAGTCTTCTGGAAAGGTCAGTGATGTTTTCTGCATCACTACATGGGTTATGCGGTTTTAGACTTAATAATCATTACATAACCAACTAGTTTTTAGTTGGTTTGATTCTTAAAATAGAAACTGCCGAACCTCATACAAAAATCTAGCCTTTTGTTTAACAGAGTTAGGGCATTTAAGACTTCACTGACTATCTTTCAATATATTAAGTCATGTAATCATAAGGAATACTTAGAACTTTTGATATTAAGTATTGCAACTTGTTGTTTTGTTTCCTTTTGTTTAGGACAAAAGAAAAGACGGATAGCAAACACACAGCTGAACCGTGAGTCCAGTCGCTCCCATAGTGTGTTCACAGTAAAGCTGGCTCAAGCACCTCTTGATGCTGATGGGGACCATATACTGCAGGTGAATGTCTGCTGTAAACTAGATTAATTCAAAGTCCTTTAAATTTACAAACACTCAACACTTTGAGCAAGTATTCGTATCATTAAAATTAGCAAGACGTCATGACGTGGAGGTCAAATGGATGATTATAACTTGTATGGCTCTATAGTGTTCTATTGTATACTTATATGTGGTGTATTTACTGTTTTAAACAGGACAAAAGCCAGGTGAACGTGAGCCAGCTGTGTCTGGTTGATCTGGCAGGCAGCGAACGCACCAACAGAACAAGAGCAGAGGGAAGTCGGCTACGAGAAGCAGGTCTGTCTAACTGTCTTTGCTTATTTCCAGTAATGAAAACATTATTATTTTTTAAATGCTACACAAACATTATTACCATTCGTTTAATCCTGAGGTTTGTTGGTAATTTCCAGGTAATATTAACCAGTCCTTGATGACACTGCGGACATGTATGGAAGTCCTGCGTGAAAACCAGATGTGTGGAACTAATAGGGTTTGTATCATATTTGTTTCTGGTTCGATGCACCGAAAAATAACTTTTATCCTTGCAATTAAAAAAAACATTTTATTTTACTGGATTTACTCTCCTACACCTTTCATGTTTGTTGCAGATGGTGCCGTACCGGGACTCTAAAGTCACACATCTGTTTAAAAACTACTTTGATGGAGAAGGAAAAGTCAGGATGATTGTATGTGTTAACCCCAAGGCTGATGATTATGAAGAAACCTTGGTAAGGTTTTTTTTTGTGCAGCCCTCTCTTAACTGTAAGTCTTTTATGTAACTGGTACTGTCGGCAAAACAGTAACGGGAGGAAATATTGCTATATAAAATCCCTCCCTTGTTGTTGCGACCTCGTTTGTCTAATTGTTCAAAGTACTATTGCGATTTTCACTTGCAGTGTAGTTTTACACAAGTGCTTCATTTTGCGCTGCAGCTGGTAATGCGCTTCGCTGAGATGACCCAGGAAGTGGAGGTGGCTCGGCCCGTTGACCGTCCGATCTGTGGCCTCACTGCAGGGCGCAGACAGAGAAACCAGGTGTTCAAAGACGAGCTTACCCGACGCCTGGAGGAAAGAGGCGGTCCAGTTAACGGAGGTAAATTGATGCTTGATTTTGCACTGATGCAATAAACATTTGACTTTCATTTAGTTTTACACTTGTTTTCTACAAAAACCAAATCAAATCTATGATTAAAACATAACCTCTAGAAGATCCAGTTCTGCTGAACCAGCTCATAGAGAGCCTCCCACCGCTGCCTTCATGCGAGCTCTCAGACCCCACTGACGATCAGACACTGCCCCGTCTGATCGATGTTCTGGAGAGACGGCACCATATCCGTCAAATTATGACGGAACAGTTCAAACAAACTGGTAAGATTATTTTATTTTTACCCTACTGTCATTGGATTCTTTCTGCCGGAACCACAAAGATCTAATCAGAAAACTGTCAAGATGATCTGTGTACATTTATTTATTTTTTCAGCAAATACAATGAAGTCCATGCTTCAGCAATTTGACAGTCGGCTCAATGCTAAGGAGACTCTTCTATATGATCAGCGAAGCAAACTGGGGGAGAAAGACAAATTCATTGTCAACCAAAAGACAGAGATTGAAAGATTGGAAAAAAAATCCAAGACCTTGGAATACAAGGTGCGTGTCCCTATCTGCATGTTGTTGAAATCATTTAACATATGGATCTGGAATGACATTTGTGAGGTATAACTTTGTTCTCCTCTTGCACTCTGGATTCTTCTTTACAGATTGACATCCTGCAGAAAACAACCGAGATGTATGAGCAGGACAAGCGCTCGCTTCAGCAGGAACTGGAAGGCAGAGAGCAGAGGCTGCAGAAGGAGTTTGCAGAGCGGAGGCGCATGGAGCAGCGGATGCAAGGCATGGTGACAGACACCAGATTCAAATGGGAGAAAGAGTGTGTAAGTAGAAAAAAGGAAACTGATGCTCCAACTTGATTTCTAACGTATTATATGACTTTTGACTGTATCTGCCAAGGCATTTCATCCATGTAAATCTGACTTTTCTTTATAAATATAGCCATATCTGGACGTTTTTAAATACAGGATAATGCTTGTACAAGATTAGGATGATAATTGACAATAAAAAAAAAAAATATTGCATTACCATAATCTCAGGTTTATATGAACTTTTAGGATTTTACAATCAAAGTAAATATTTATAGTAATTATTCTGAACAGCAGTTCCCTGAATTAAGATCAACACACATTTACCTCTGTTACCTCTAGTAAAATTGTGTTTTTCTAGTTGATCGGATTTTGAAATCGTCTGTAATAATCAAACACTTAATAAACAGCCAAAAAAACAAAAAAAACAAGGCATCAGTTGATTAGTATGCATCTATTTTTAGTAACATTGGATTTGTCTTCACAGCATAAATAAACTATATTTAAAGGTCAGACTTCTGAAACAATTTACTGTGATTTTGCTAAAAAACTGAATCAGAGACCCAGTCTTGTGTTGGCTGCGAAGAACTGCAGTATTGTCCACAACAGCCTTGTTTTGTATTGTTTATCCACCCATCGTGTTGACCTTTACTGAAAAGTTCATACACAGGTAAAGAATCAGAGGAACCTTTAAAGCTGTAGAAACATGGTTATATGTATTCTTTCATGAGTTATTTAATGAACCTATTAACCATAAACTTTTTATACAATGTTGAAAAAAACAAAATTACCAGTATATGTAGTCTGTCTTAATTGGTGCTTCGAGCCCATTAAATGGATATACAAGTAGCTTGCAAAAACCAAAAAAAAAATATATATATATTTTTTTTTTTTTTGAAATTGTGTCTGTTGACTAAAATAGTTGAGATTTCTTTAATAAACTTAATGAATCACATAAATTATGTGACCTGGCAGGATCCAATCATAAGATCCCATAAATGTAATCAATTTTTGTTTTTTGTTTTGCTTTTTAGTATATTAAAAACATTTCATTTTTTTTGTTTTTTTTCCCCCACAGGACAGGAGAGTGAATGCCAAGCAGCTGGAGATGCAAAACAAGTTATGGGTGAAGGACGAGAAGCTGAAGCAGTTAAAAGCCATAGTGACAGAGAACAGCGGTCCCAAAGAACAGCCGGGGAAACCGGAGAGACCCTCCAGAGAGCGAGACCACAACGCTGGTCAGAAGCGCTCAGCTTCTCCATCGCCTCTCTCTGTAAGTTACTTATCCTACAGCATGTTTCACTACTGTGACTTTATTAATCTCTATAGTCACTATGTGGAGATTTTGCATGCCCCCTAATAATCATTGTTCCATTTTAGTTGGGTTATAATCTGCTGTCTCTATCACCTGTTTCTGTTGTGCTTTGGCCTTCTTCTTTTTTCTTCTTCTTTTTTATGTATTTTCTGTTTTCCTTCAGCGAATGACATTCACCAAACCTTGCCCCATTCCCAAATTACTTTGCAGGATTTGGGACAAACACCTCTCAACCAAAACCGAGCCAGTGTTAGGGAAGCTCAGGACTCGTTCGCCACTCCGTCCTCCTCATCCTTCCCCTCAGTTGCCTCATGCGTCTCAAATTGGGAGCATAGGTTCCCTGTAGACTCAGGCAACCACTCTAGACAACCAGAAACGCCTGAGTTCGGCAGCAGGACTGCCACTCCGTGCCACAGTGCCAGCAGCATGGGTCGCAGGAGAGGCCAGCGCTGGGCCCCAGGGACTAAGGCTCCTGCTGTAACCGCTGTCTATGAGCTAGACAAAGAGGCAGGCTCAAGGGTTAGTTCATTAGTAGATGTTCACCTTTTATTGCTCAAAGCTCGTAGTGTAAACCTCATCTTTGTGTAGGGTAGCAACCTTTGTGTGCTTGTTGGGTTTGAAGCGTTGGTGTATTCTAGATTTCCTGTTTTCTGCTCCTAGAGAGACGGATCTTTCAAGCTTTTGTTCTTTTCATCTTTCATTTTAAAATGCTTCTTTCCTGTTTCTGCTTGCTGCATCCCTGAATAATTTCCTTTTTAATGTTTTTTTAATGTTTACTTGCACCACATTTAAAATGAAATTAGCATTAACTGGTAAGTAACAATAGCAGCATCAATGATTGTGCAGACAAACTCTGGAGCTTCACTGTTAAATCTGTTAAGGAGGTTTGAAACAGACTTTGTGTGGAACCGAGAAAATGCATCTGAACAATGACTGACCAGGTAGATGTATATATGGAAAATGTATCATGATATGCATCATTTGTGTATCAACGGAGGATCCTGAATGCAACACAGTTTGAATGTTAGATTTAAAACACATTGCATGCAAATATAAATATTCACTCTGTTTGAAGATGGCTAACTAGAATCTAACTCGGATGAGATTTTTTTAGATGTTATGAGAGCACAGAAGAAAAGAGGATTTAGGACAATATGGATTCATTTTCTGAGATTATCAAAAATATGTTTACCAATTACACTGGAAATATTCTTAACAATTCACAAATTATCCAAGAGGCAAGATCTTCCATCAACGCTTTTGATTAAAGCACTCGTTACAGTAGTGTAACGGTGCCCACTTGCAGATTTCCTCTATTTTTGTCACACCCAAATGTTTCTAATCTAAATATTTTATTAGGTGAGATAACTTGAATAAGCACAAAATGTAGTTTATGAATTAAGATTAAACCTTTAAAGGAGGAACAATCTAACCAGACCAAACGTTTCCCTTAAAACTAAACCTTTTACTTTTTAAGTGTAAGCCGTGGCAGTGACTCTTGAATAGTTTTTATTATGCAATACTAAAAAGTTTCAAGTACAAACAGGCTGGTTAAGGTCATGCTGGAGAATCTCAATGTGATATAAGTTCAGTCTTTGGGCCGACTACTCCCAACCCCTCTTGCTTTTTTTTTTTTTTTTTTTTTTTTTTATTGGATAAGGAAAGCTTATAATGGATGTGTATATTATTAAATGCTGTTAGGTTTAATGTGACACGTCTTTAAAATGTTCCTCCTTTGTCTCTTCTGTCCATTTTGCAAACATGAGGTAGTTATGCGATTTTTGTGATTTTATTTTTTACTTGAAAATCCAATAGGAGCACATTTTTATTTATCATAAACACTAACTTTACTAATAAAAGGTAGGTCGCTTTTAGACTTACAAGTTGGAAAGAAACAGTTCTGTAATCCTTTCACAACAGATTGATGTGACTTTGTCTTATCTCTTTTACTTCTTTTGGTAAAGTATGACAAACATAAGCGAGCCGATACTTTAGTCCAGCAACGTGTGGTTTTATACAACAATATCTTTTTTATGTCTTATTAAACTGTGTCAGAGTTTATGTGCTATTATACAATCAAAGCAGACAGAACCTTTTCTAATTAGTTTGCTAAAATCATGCATGCATTATGTCAACATTTATAAGACTTTTACTTGTATCAATTACAAATCATATAAAATTCAAACCTTTTCTTTTTTGTTATTTGGGAAGAAAAGGTTTGCCTCCTTCCTTCGCATGTTAATCATCCTGCAGTTCAGTGATCGCCGATCTTTTTCTGTGCTGCGTTTTGTCTTCTGCATGCTGAAACTGATAGTTGGGGAATGTCCTGTGAACGAAGGAATGTATTGCTGACATGCTCAAAATGAAATTCAAATTTACATTGGAATAATTTTCACAAAAACATCCGATATATTCCTAAAAATAGTCTGTTATTCTAGTTTCAGCAATGCTTCTTTTTTCACATGAAGCTAAATCTCTAATCATCAAACTTCCCTACTAACCACACCTTTTTTTTAAAACTTGAACAAATGTCAATAACTTCCTGATTTTTGTTTCTCACTTTGGGATCACCAGACGGTTCCTCCGGTTCGCCCAATGCACAGGCGCTCACATTCCGCGGGTGGGGAGAAATGGGTAGACCACAAACCGGTCTCTAATTTGGATCTAGACACTGTAATGCAGCCAATCATACCCAATGCGATCAAGGTGTCGACCCCGAATGAGAGAGCTCTGTCTAAATGCCATAAATACGTGCTTAGACACCAAGAGCTTGCCTCTGACGGGGAGATCGAGACCAAATTGATAAAGGTAAAACAACTTAATTGCTTCACTTAATAGTTTTGTGCATGGACTTGACATTTTAACTAATTTACATATGGGTAAAGGTTTCTTATTGGGGTCTGAATTTGATTAAAACTCTTGCCTATTTTACAAGCGTGTTAGTATTTTGATGGACCCTAACCTTTTCTAACTTCAACAGGGCAACGTTTATAAGACCAAAGGTGGAGGACAAGCTGTCCAGTTCACGGATATTGAGACTCTAAAGCAAGAGTGCCCGACAGCGCTTAGGTAAAGTATTTCATCAACAAATTTAGTTATATTAGAGCTGATTATTATCTTATATTTTATAGAATTTATTACAGCTGTGTGATTAAACATTTTTTTCTTCCTATTAAACTGACATTTTACATTGGCTAGACCTTCTAGTTTGTATTTAAACCTTACGTTAGTGGCAGATTATCCTCATACAGCTGTATGTATCTAAAGTGGAACTATTATTTCTAGATATGTTTTTGTAATCTTAAAGTAAGTTTTTTTTATTATTATTTTTTTTTTTCCACCTAGTTTGACCTGAGTGCCTTATAGACTAGATTCTTAGTATATTCACTACATTTCTTATATAGTTGCTCATGTTCATCAAATTCAGACCATGTTAATGGAGGTTAAAAACACATTCAACATCTATTCAGATGAAAAATTAGTCTGAAAGCTTCCGAGTGTCAAACACTAACATATCCACTTTTTGTTCACTTTAAAAAAATGTTTTATGTCTTTAGCCGCAAACGGCGGTCAGGCTCTGCGGAGGGACCAGCTCAAACGGACGACATTGAAAACAGGGTACGTTCAGTAAAAAAAAACATCTATAAAAATGTTGCTTCATCAGTATGAACTGTGTAATTTTCAAAAAAAAAACTTTTAAAGGAAGATTTATAACCACTTCTTTTTCTCTTTTAGGCTCCAGTAGCAAACACCAGTTCAAGCCATGGGTTTCAAAAGTAAGCAGAGATTTTTAGCACGTTTTGTTATATAAGATTAAAAGCAGCTTTATGATTTTTCTTTTTTTGTTTTACTTTCTTTCTTCCAGACGAAGAAGACCTTAGGATGCTGCAGAAAATATATATTATATATTTTCATTCATAAAAAGAAAACAAAACTCGAACTTTTGTCTGTCTGGTCAGTAAAGGGGAACTTTTCATCTGAGAGCTGGGGGACCTTTCTGCTATACCTGATTATATGGAACATTACTATGGTGCAATTATAATTTAATTATCGCTTAATGATATAAAGTGTATTCGTTTTTTTTTGGGGTTTTTTTTTTTCCTAAAAATAAGTGCTATTTTCTTTTTTGAATGCTGGAATCCTTTCTGCTTAGACACAATGGGGTGGTAAATGATCGTATGTGCTGCCCCTGATGAACGTAGCTCCTTGTATCTGTTTCCATTTTGTGTTTCCAACCAAAGTATTTGCGTTGTGGAACTTTTTTTTTTCTGTGCTTTTCTTTGTTTTTTGTTTTCACTTGTGTTATTTGATATAATAAATGTCACACTGTTATCACAAAAAAATATAGTTTTAGGAATTGCGAATTGTAGACCTTGAAGTGTAAAATGCTGTGCTGGCATGCAGTGGAGCTTACTGTCTGTAAATAAGCTTTTTACTCTACCTAAACAAGTGGAGCATACTATGACTTTTGGTGGCATTAAATTTATAGACACCATGTTGCAGTTTTGCCTTTGTTAAAAACTTCCATCTTGGTTTGAATCCTTTTTAATTGGCTTGTGAAGTAAGGTTGATGAAAATATATTTAAAAAAAAACTTAAAGCTCTTTATTGTATTTCCCACATGCAGATGTATTGTATACTGCAAAATCTATTCCAACCCAGTACAACCTTTTAAATGTATTATACAAAGGGAAACTTTTTGCATCACATGAAGGTGTTTGACCTATTTTTGGTATTTGTGAAGAGCTATTCCCGTACATGTTGATTTGAATTAATTCTGTGGTTCCTCTGTATTACTTTGCTGTAGAAAATGGCAGGTTTTGTTAGATTAGGGTTTCTGGATTTGGCTGGTTACTGTTTCAGTAAAAGGGAGTGCTTCTTCTCATTATGATTTAACATTAAACTGATTTATGATGGCTCATGAAATATATGGCCACAAAGTCGCAGTATTGGAAACATGAATCAAGAATCCTTTTATTTATATTGTGCCAATTTACAAAAGACATCAAAAGGCACTTTACAACAAAATCAATTAAAATCATAGATGCATCATAAAGAAATCAATATGAAAAAGTTTCCAATCTAAGGAACCCCAGCAGATTGCATTGAGTCATTGACTTGCAGCATTCACTCCTCTGGAATCAGCAGGAAGAAACAATGGCGTGTGTTGTTGTTGACTTTACAGCAATACCTCATACCGAGCATCCCCTTTACCTGATGCCTCAACGACCACCATTCACTCTATTCTTTAGTTGAATTCAGGCCTAGGCTTGAAGAGAGCAATTGTGCTTTTAGCACTCAGACAAATATTGCACTACTTCTCTTAAGTCCAGGCAATGTGTTTTTGATTTGGTTTAACCTTCAGGAAACACAATTCCTTCTGGATTTTGTGGAGTTTTCCTTCTGATATTTGACTCACATTTACATCTACCGATGATTATTTTAGTTTTTCAGACTTTTGATCCTCCCAGGAGTTAAAACTTATGCCTGTTCCTATGACCTCTTGAGTGGTAATTTCCCCTCTGGGTCTACGTTTTCAATTTAAACCAGACTTTTCAGTGGGTTGTCTTATAGCTGTTCTTTAAAGTTGCTCAGCCAATTGAAACATTTTTGTTTTTGCTGTTAGAATGATTGAGCTCTCTAATTTAACTCATCACTGGTATTTTAAGCATGCCTTTTTATAGTTCTTTATAAAGTCCTTAGAATTGGCATCATGAGTATTTTTGCCTTACACTTTTTATTATTACTCTAATACAACCAATAGTACTAATTATTTTTCTTGTAGAAATATGTTCCTACCAAACACATGATCTGGTCAGCGCTAGTTATTTTTAACACAACAAAATTTTAGACAGATATTTCTCTCTCAAAGTGAAAGCGCAAGTTTTTATCTTATAAGTTTACATTTATTTGCACATCTTTTTTTTTCTTACCTGGTAAAGATTTTTATTCCTTATATGGTATGTTTGCTTGTTTTTGCCATTTTGATGAGTGAATTAAAATATGCCTCTATCACTTGGGATGTATTTACCAGAGAAAACCAGACTTTGATATCAAATTTTTTGACTCAAAACTAAAAAAAAAAAGTTTCAAAGAACTTATAATTTTTTTAAGAAATGTTGATTTTTTAAAATATGTTACTTAAAAAAAAATTGCTAAGCTTTATCAGGAAATGGGGATTTTAAGTGGAGGAGGAATTCAATCAGTGTTTTCCTATGTTGGTTTTTGCAAAAATACATGTAAAACATCTCAGGTGAAATTCTACTTAAAGTTTTAACACTATCCTGTAAGTGATGGGTTTTTGCATTCACTGGCAGAAGATGGCACAAAGCAGAGGTCAGACTCATTTCATCCTAGTTTGACCCGAGTCCCTTTTGAGGGTCAGTGCACAGTTTGCTTTACTGACAACTGCGCACTGGTTTCTCTCTGTTAGCAGGCAGGAAAGGTCAAATCAAACTGCATCATGAGGTGAAGCTGCAAACCTGCCCCTAGTGTTGCTTAACAGCAGATGGCGCCACATACCTGTAAAAACTTGCAGGAATATCTGCTACAGATCTGATCTTCACTGTAAATCCAGGAAATCTCAAATTAGTCAGTAGGCCTGAAATGCAGCAATCAATTAACAGTGTTTTAATTTTGATTATTTACATTTCAGTTTCTTTTATTTTTGCAGCCACAAAAAGTTACACTTGTATTCTTTCAGCTGACATTTTATTGCAAACGTTTGGCTTTTCTTGGACGCTGTCACTGTTTTTTTCTTATTTATTCTTTGCATTGAAATTAAATATTGCAATGAAAGCATTGAAAACAGGGGATACTCTGCCCTGACTCCAAACATTAGTGATATTTGTTCTGTTTAGTGGCCAATCCAGTTTGCAGAGTGGTAGGAAGTGGTCTGAATTTGGGGAAACGGACATCAGCAAACTTTAGCCCTTCTCATAATATTGACCTTTCTTCCCCTGCCTGTGTAACTAGTCAGTCTTCAAGCATTGTTGGGGTAAATACTGTATGACGGCGCACAACACTAAATGGCTTCTCTGACTCAAACACTCACTAACGGCTTTGTAAACACAGGTCCTCTTACACTTTGTGGACTTTGTGTGTTTGCTTTGGTAGCTTGTAATACAAAAGTCAGCTATCTTGTGCACAGCTGTGGGAAGAAAACACTGGATTTCATGTTTACAGCCAGGGTCATTTCTTTTCATCGTTCCATTTACATGTCTGTTGATCAGAACAGGCTATTTTGTTCATGCTTGGAGTTGTGAAGCGTGTTTTGATGTAACAAAGAGCATCAAACACATCATCTGAAAACCTAACACAACCATCTGCTTCCATTTGTCTCCACCTACTTACTGTGTCTCTCCAATATCAGATTTTGAGACACTGTTCCTGTGTCAGTGAGGGATAAGGGTAAAACAACAGTAGCTTAGAGCTGTATTGGGCTGCTGGGTGTGCAAGTTAGTTTTTGAGGTTGTGTCTCAGTCTTCACACAGTTTGATCTTGATTTGTTGCCTGAATTCAAATAGGGTTGCGTTATCTTGGGATTGTAACATAAAATATTCCTACAATAAGATCAAAACCAACACGTGTTTGGTAAACAATTTCTAATAAATGAAATACAATGATATCAGTGCGTTATTTGTATTACTTTTCACTGTTCTAGACCACTACTACAGGTTTTACAAAAAAGGGGACATTGCACACCATATCCATTCAACTTTTCATTTATGTGGATTGACATTTTTTATCGGAGATCAGTTTTACCTATTGCATGAATCCAAAACGAAAGGTTTCTTTCTTTTGGGAAAAAGGTTTTGAAGTTTGAGCAGGAAGACGTTTGAAAGGGTAATTGTAAAAGTAAAGAAATCATATTATTTATGAGTTTGTATTTTAAGCGAAATCTTAAGAGGAGTAATTTCTGTTTAGGCTCCTGGTTTTGGCAGAAATGTGGTCATCCTTTTGTCCATTAAGCATGCAGTAAGCAGAATCAGCACTGTATGGATCTGCAGTACACATAGACTATGTCTGTCACATTTGTCCGAATCAAAATCCCCAATATAGTTTAAAAACATTCCTGTCATCTTCCTGTAGTGTTCCTCCCTTTCTTTATTTTCTGCGCTCCATTCTCATTCCTTCTGTTGTTTGCCATTATAACAGAAATAACCAGCATGCACAGGATGAATGTTAAATATGGAAAATCTAGAACAAACCAATCATGACTGACAGTTATAAAAATATGAGTTACAGACGTTACTGACATGATTTTAAAACATTTGGCCTAATTCGTCAAATGAAGGCATTTTTACAGTATTTAATCATTAAGATGGCGTTATTTTTTTGGGCCCTTTTAATTTTAGGAGTGCAGGCCAATGCTTCAGAAAATCCTTGTTCAAGTCGGGTTTGTGTGCAGGACAATACAAATACAATATTTTGGGGTTTGCTTAATCACAATATTGCATGACAGTAAACTTTTATTTTGTATTGTTTTTTTAATGCCATTATTACACAGTTTCATGTGATTTTTTTTTTCTTCACTAGAATATTGGTTCAAGTCTTTTAAAGCTAGCTTTTAAAGATATCGCAGAAGAGACATGAAATCTAGTTCATTGTTTGTTTCCACTTTTGTCAAAATATCTTGTTAAGTTTAAACTGCAAAGTAGTTTATTAGGATACATGTGCGGCTTTGTAACAAAAGTTAATGGCATCCCTCTGCATTTGACTAATAATCGAGACTGTTACTATGTTTGATTTGTGTGGACAAAGGTTTTGTATCAGAATAGGAAAACAGGAAATCCATCTTGGCTTGTGCTTAGAATGCATGAAGTGGTAAGATTAGCCTTTATGACTTGTGTGAAAGTCCCACATCGTCTTATTTTCTCAGTTTACAAGCTCAAGGGAGAGACTGTTTGCCAGGTAAACCTATTACATCCTCCACAGGTGACGGCCACCGGTAAGCCTGTTTACGCACTTTGCCTGTTGATCTTACTAAAAGCCTCTCACACCACCTATAATACACACACAAAGGAGAGTGTGTACCCAGTTAAAACAAACACATTAATAACAACTGTAATGCCATTCTTTGTCGAGTGCTTTTACTGGTTCAACATTGACCTTAGTGTTTCATTTAGCTGCACAAACAACGGTCACTTGATATGCAAACCAATCCTCAGTCACTGTCAGCCGATTCCCATGTTCTTCTGACAATGAATGAGGGAAGCGGCAACGACTGTTCTCTCCTCACTCAATTAAAATACACAACCAGCTTTAATTTTCTTTTCGTTTTGTGAGACACAAAACACGGTTGTAGCGATCAGTATAAAATATCCCGACACTGTAGAATGCTGTATGTAATTAGGCAATTTTAGTGGTTAGGTTTTGAGAGAAAACGTTTTTCAGACATTTAAATTTGACTATCAAACATGAGTATAATACCAAATAGAATGTTTTCATACATTTAAAAAATGGCAGGTGTTTATCAACTAAAATGTCTGATAAAATGTATCTCTCTTACATAAAATGTCAAACTTGAGTAAACCTTTGGGATCTAGATTCTAGTAAACATCTTAACCACTGAAACAAAATCCAATCTTCTTTAGCATGTCTGGTTTTCAACAAGTTTCTGTAAACCTATGAACTTTTGGCACAAGGTGTTACCCTTGCATTGTTTTTTTCCTCAGCTGGACCGTCTTTCCAGTAGGAAACGGAGATCTTTTCTACAGGCTACTGTCATTAAATGCATGAATAAAACAGCAACAACATAAAAAACAAACTAATAACTTTTCATCATAACAGCTTCAGCGTTTAATTATCCCTATAGAAGCATCATCTTGGCTTGTGAGCCAGTTTAGAGCCCACTATACTGGATTTCAATGGAGATGTTTTTGTTTTAGTGTGTCTCATTCTGGTATTTGCAGGATATCTATTATCTCTGATGTAAAATGAGAATTTCAAGGATTCAAGGATTCAAGGAGACTTCATTGTCATTTCATACATGTGGAACATGAGGTGGAACGAAATTGTATCGAAATTGTATTATACCTCAGCTATTGCACAAGACGTCTTCTATTTACCATTTATTTTGTTGTTAATGATGAGCATTAAAATGTTGGGTAATCATTTTAAAACGAGAGGAAATATAAAGAAAAATCCCTTGTCATCGGCAAAATAGCTTTTTAAAGAAACTTTGAAATTTTGTGTTAGAAAATTGGAAGTACAGATAAGCCTTTAAAATGTTGCTGAAAATGAATTGGCCCTTCTTGAATTTGTTTCAAGGTAAAACTTTACACTTTTTTCTTAATTTGTTTTTTATTGTTACTCTTGGTTTATCCTCTTTGGACGTCAACTTAATGTTAAAATGAGATTTCAACTAAATGCTTACCTGAAAGCATTTAGACCAGTCATCAACACATATCAAATATGAGCTGCAGTTGCTGATATTTGTTTTGCTGTCATATATGTATATCAAATTATTGTTTCGTTGGATTTTAAACTGGCAGAAAATGCAAACTTTAAAATTTGAATACTATATTAACTAATAACATTAGATGTACTAATAATACTCTTAATTCAAATATACAAAGTAAATACCCATAACACTTTTTTCAGTGATGTGCAAAAAATATGTAAAGGAATCTCTTTCTGAGTGGTGGAGATGATAAATTTCCTTACATAAAGGTGGTAATACGCTTACAGGTTTCAATCAAATGCATATGTTTGATAGAGATGATCTAGAACATTATATATATATATATATATATATACATATATATATATACATATATATATATACATATATATATACATATATACATATATATATA
>JAVLVB010000557.1:2013077-2024879 GCA_032876305.1 Orestias chungarensis | reverse complement strand
TATATATATATATATATATATATATATATATATATATATATATATATATATATATGTGTATATATATATATGTATATGTGTATATATGTATATATATATATATATATATATGTATATGTATATATATATGTATATGTATATATATATATGTATATGTATATGTATATGTATACATATACATTATGAGCGCCGACACAGAGCCAAGCGCGAGCAGAGTGAGCTGAGTGGGCGAGCGAGCACTAAATGTTTGAGATTTAAATTTCCTTCTTCTCTTATATGTCTTCTTTGCTTCTGCTCTAGATCCACAGCACCTTTTTTTAGTAACTCATTTGGGTTTTGTGGTTGCAGTTAAGGTTTTGTTTCAGATATTGTGATGTTAATCAGCTGCTACAGTTGTAAACTACATTGTTGCCATGGTTATATATCACATTTTTCCAAAATTAAGAAAATATTAGCAAAACAACTTTGGCAACTGCAAAGCTTTTAAAACTGGAGAGAATATTTGTCCAAAAGAAAACTAAAGTATTTAAAAGGGTAGTAAGAGAGCTATTTCAACATGTCGTGACCTTGTGTGGCACAATTCCAGAAATATCTAAATTTGCAACAACACTTTAAAAAAACTGCATAATCCAGCAGTAATCATTGAGTAATATTGCATTCCTGAATATTTAGACAATAAATCAACCAGGCATGGGGAACCATAGCTCACCTTGATTTAGCACACAGAAATTTGAAACAGATATTTAGCTGAAACGCTTTCAAAAGTTGTAAAAGGACACATTTAAAACTATGTTTAAAATGTCTTTGTAGAGCAAAGAAATGGCCTAAACTGGCCATTGGTTTTCAGTCACTCTTCCAGGTCCTTCTAAAACCTAACCACAAAACAGGTTTCAGCTGGTATTAAGTCAATTTTCTGAATCACATTACCTCTTTGCAGAGCTGTACACGTTTTTCTAAATAAGCAATCAGCACTGAGGCAAATTTAATTTAGAGCTTCATAATAAACCTTGCAAAGAAAACTCATTTAAGACAGTTAGATCACAAAATGAACCCAGGTAAAACTAAACCTGATTAAGCTGACGAAAAAAACAACCTTTGTTCTGTCTTTGAGGTGAGAAAATACTGTCATTATTGGAGCCCAAGCAGCTCTCTATTTGAAATGCTAAATTGGAGCTCACACATCAGTGCAATTAAACTCATCAAATGAATACTGACTTTCTGGTTGAATTCACAATGTTAATTAGCCGGTTGGGATTTTTGAAATAAGTTATTGCTTTGTTTTATCTCGTGCTGTGGGTGAGTGATTCTCATAAAGACTCCAGTCTTTCTCTGCGGCTTCCTATCATATGCTATGTTTGGGTTGAAGTTGCAAACTAATTGCAAGGAAGGGTGTAACTAATGACTTCTACAAAGCTGCAGTGGATAAGGTGTTGCTGTTTAAAATGCTAATTTATCCCTGTTAATCAGGTTCCAACATACCAAACCTTCAACTGTATGTAGTTTGGATACATTTCAGTTTCTTTCTTTGCTCTACAAAGACATAACCTTTTGTATTTTGACCCCCAACAAATTACTTTTATTCTATTCGTTAATTCTTTATGTATCTTCTACAGCTTGGAGATACCTTCACATTGAGCTCCGTTGTTTTAAAATGTCCTACTGTAGCTCTCTACATGTGGAAATTATATTTTTCATGTCGGAAACATTTTCAGTCGTGTGTGCCTTTTCAAAGTGATTTGAGTCACAGTTAGGTTTCCTCCAAAACAGTGCGAGGTTGTGGCGGTGGTTGCTTCAGCCTTGACCATGACCTTTAGAGCTGCCACAAGTGCCCAGCTGTAATCTATCAACATCTAAACTTTACCCTGCGCTCGCTTGAATATGTATCTTAGAGGGGCTACTGACATTAAAGCTCAATTAGCAAGGCCACTTACTAAATAATACATTAGCAAAAAGCATTAGCCTCACATCTATTTCCCAGAGCACAATCCTTACCTCGACCTCTCCATATGTCAGGCTCACAATTGTCTGGGAGATAATGAAATGAGGTAATAAGGGAAAGAAGAGCTTTAGTAGGTCATTTACAACTAAGTTGAAAGAAATTTAATGTTTTGAGTCACGTCTAATGCAGAACCAACTCTTTTTGGTCTCAAAAAGCATTAATTTTATTGCAGGAAAACTTAATCTAATTAGAATGATACAGTTTATAATTGATTATTTTGCTAAACCTAAATATTGATTAACAGGTGCCGATATTCATTTTTAGAGATATTTCTAAGTATTTTCTCTTTAAACTGTCATAACAGATTCCTTCCTGTATTATGGACCTCAACAGGAGTTGGGTATTGTCTCATGGTCAAAATACAGAGTAAAGTTTTGTTGTTCTCCAAAGATCACAATGGTTGTTCCAGGAAATGCTTTTGTTTTTCTTCACAATATCAGTTTCTAGAAGCTACTGACTATAACCTTTTATGAATGCTCTTTGCAATGCTGACTATTTACGAGGACCAATTCAACCTGGGTTTTACAGCTTGTGAATGCATGTGTAATTACCACTTACTGGTTTCATATTTTGCAAAAATCAGTGGAAGACAGTTTTTTTTTTTTTTTTTTGCAAAAATATTACAATTATTTTACGTTTGAATGCAGCAAATACTTCAGAAAGGATGTTGTGTATAATTAAGCTTTGAAAGGTGGTTTCTGATAATAATAGATTAGTTAAAGGCTAAATAGGACACAGGTCTCTACAAATAAATCTGCGCTATAGTCTGCTATAGAAATTCAGAATCAATGTAACAGTCTTCAATATAATTTAGAGTTGGAATAGAAACTAAACAATTTAATGGCATACCCTCTGAATATGTGTGTAAGTGGAGATTTTTACAGGCAATTCCTTTGAAATTTAAACAGGTAAAGTACATAGCAAAAGCGTAAAACTAAATAAAGTATTGTGTTTCACACTGCAACACACTGTTAAGTTAAAACAACCGACACTGAAGCAAAATTTGACTATTCCACTTTTTTTTTTACCCAATGAAATTGGTTTCCTTTCCCTTTTTACTGTTTATTTGTTTATATCCCTTTATAAAGCAACTCCTATTATATTACACTTCAAATATAAGCAAAGATTTATCAAACACTCCAAATAAATGAATTTTATGAAGTAAAGCAACTATTTATTCGCTAACAACTTAATCTAACCTTTTGCAACAAAATATATTGTGACAACACTTAGAATTCAAAATATTCATGCAGCTTTATTGTTATTTTAATGACTAACTTTTTATTCAACTTTCAAAGCTGGTTTCAAAATAACTATTGAAGCTCATTCTGGGAAGTAAGCCTGTATTTCTCATGGATTTCTTTTCAATCTGTTTTAGTTGTATTATCAATTATTCATATTTGTGTCATTATAAAAGATTTCTAAAAGGTGTCCACTTGGAGCATTCTCATAGTGCCACACCAATAACTTTTTAATTCGACTTTACAAAATCCCATTCAGGGTTGCCACTGTTTACCTGGACTGTGCCATCTGCCACGGCACAAACAAAACACAAACAAATACTATAAATAGATTACAGGAGGCTTTATCCTTTTGATACACAAAATGAATCTTCCAGTATTTATTCAGAGGAGAGAAATGTGCTAATCTGGCTTTGTTTCACTTGGAGGCATCATTTGTCAACCCAATGTCTGTCCTTGGCTCAAAAGCACACCAACTGTTCAAAAGGCTCATTCTAATCCAGTGGGTCATCTACATTCATTCTTTTAGAACAATGTTAAAGCATTAACATTTGGGAGGGAAGTTAAAGTATTTCTGTTGCATTAGTCCTAAATACTGTCTCCGGATACACCCACGGTTAGAAACAATGAACAATTATGACCTGGAAATGATGAATACATTTGCAAGCAATTGTTGTGTTGTTTGTTTTTTATTAACACCAGCCAGGAGATGAAAGTCCCTTCCAAATACAAGGACGCTCATGGGTTTTAGGATCCACAGAAAATATTGGAAGGCAGCGTTGAGCAATAAACACCAAGCCAAAACGCGTTGGATGTTTTCCTTGTGGTTCTGGCCCAGCCCGGAGTTTCTACAGCTGTCATTGGTATAACTTCTCTCAGGCACCGTGAATCCCTGGATGATTTTTCAAAGGTTGTATGGGTGATGACTGCTTCAGACCTAAGCTGCACTTGTTGAAAAGAATGACTCACAGTCTCAAACTGTTTACTGAGTGTTACTGTTTACCTTTGTTTTAAACCTCCACCATTCTTTGTAGTCAAATTTTTTAAGTTCTGCAGTTCATATTGTTGAATTCAAAATTTTCCTTGTTGCTGCTTTACTACTTGTGTAGGAAAGAGAACTAAATGCAACAACAGTGAGATTTAAACAACTCTGCAATAAGAGCTGATTTGCAGAGGACAGATCTTCTGAGAATATGGTCTTTTTTAAAATTAGGAAATATTTTTTAAAGTGGTGTTCTAGCTGACAGCTACCCACTAGAGATACTAGAGATACTAGAATTTAAATTCAATTTCAGCTAAAAGAGCTTGGTCCACATTGTTGGCAGAAACTCAGACTTGTTTACAGTGAAAATTGGACAGTGGTAAGATTGTCCCTTGCAATCGTTTTTGTCCACATCCTTCATTGACAGAATTTCTAGGCTATCCAATGTGTTGATCTGTTTTGGTAGCCTCATGTCTGAGTCTCTGGTTTTTGCAGATAAAGGGCCTCTGTTGGCTACATTAGACTGCAATCTACAGCTTTAACTGGAGCTGTTCACAGCCGGGTGTGAAGTGGCCAGAATTAGAATCGAAACCTCCAAGTCTGAGACCATGGTCTTGAGCCTGAAATAAGTTAGACGGCTTTCCCCGAGTGGAGGAGTTTAGGTATTTGTGGGTCTCATTCACAATTGAAGGAATCAAGGTGCGAAAGATTAAGAGATGGATTGGTTCAACATCTGCTGTTATGCAAGTGCTGTACAAGTCTGTTGTGCATAGAGAGCTGAGGTAAAAGGCAAAGCTCTCCAGTTACCAGTCAAGTTACATTCCTACCATCATCTATGGCCTCCTGTGGTGGATAGTATGAAAGAATGAGATCATGGACACCACTGGGTAATCTACGTTTCCTCTGCAGAGTGTCTGGGCTCTTGCTTAGAGATAGGGTGAGTAGCTCGGTTGAATGGAGGGACTGGTCCTTCACATTCAGAAGAACTGATTGAGGAGGCTGGGGAATCTGATTTGGATGTTTGCTGGAAGTTTTCCCTGGTTGGTATTCCTGGCAAATCCCACCAAGAGGAGACACAGAAAGACTCAGGACAAGTTGGAGGGACTATTTTTGTCAGCTGACCTTGGGAATGCCACGGGATTCCTCTGGAGGAGCAGGCTCAAGTGTACAGGGTGAGGTAAATCTTGGTCTTCCTGCCTGGGCTGTTGCCTCGATGACTAATTAGGCGGATAATAGATGAATGGAATTGCTAAAAAAATTTGTACATGGTATACCACACACAGACATGAAGAATAAAGTGCTGCAGACAATCCTTGAGTCTAAAACAGCATAAACAATAGCAAGAAACTCTGCTTTTTTTTCCCAAGTTGCTTTAAATGAGAACGTCCAAGCTTTTTTGAAAATTTTGCTGAAGGTCACTTACTGTTCACAGGTTTAACAAAAACATTCTGGCTTTTTAATCAAGTGTTTTTTACATTCTTGATATTTTAAAATGTCCTACTTTAAAATTACAGGATTTTATGTCTGAAATGAACAGCTGAATATATTGCATAACTACCACTATGTAATAAATTAGCTTGACAGCGCTTTCTTTCTTAGTAACCAGAGCTTATCTCAAAATTGCTTTGTAACTGGTCTAAAATATTACTATCATTCAAAGTGCATTTAAACTAATATGGCTTGGACTGTGCTATCAGTGCAGAAGGAAGTTAAACAACAATTTCCATTAGTGCAACTTAAACACTTTCATGGAAATTATGATATTGTTTGTCTTCCATTACTGTCATTGTTTGAAAAAGAAACACTAAGGGTGGCACATAGCTCAGTGATAGTGCTGGTGCCCTATAAACAGAAGCTTCCATCTTTGAAGCAGTTGTCCCTGGTTCACTTTCTGGCTCTGGGCCATTTTCTGCATGTCTTCCTTTTTTCTCTCTGTCCTCTTTACTGTTGAATAAAGGCTACTATTACCATGAAAACCTTTAAAAGATAAAAAAGCAAGCATACTCAAAATTCTGTAGGTGTGTGCAAAAGGCTAAGTAAAGCCTTGCTGGTCCTGAGGGATTTAGTGGGGGATATAGCAGGCAGGCGCCACTAATCACTTTTACTTGATCAACTGCATTGCTCTGGCAAATGTCACCACCTTTATAAAAGCAACTTGTGGTGTAAAGACTAAACGTGTCTATAAATATGTGGATAAGGAAATACATTTGGAATGACCTTAAAAACTGGTTGTTAACAGACACTACCGTGGAAAGTCTATAGACTATTTCAAAATGGGTAACATTCTACAATTCACCATTAATATTAATATATAAATCTATCATATAAATTAATATATTGTTCCATATCAATAAACTGAAACTATATTGAATCTAATCAGATGGACTGGCTACTTGTCCAGGGTGTACCCCTGCCTCTCGCCCATTGTAAGCTGGAGATAGGCGCCAGCAAACCCCTGCGATAAGTGGGTTGAATAATGGATGGCTGGATATTGAAACTAAAAATATTTTGAGCTGTCTTTTCAGGAGTGGATAGTCCAGTAAATTCATCCAAAAAGAAGACTTTTACCTCCAATAGTAATGGAAGAAAATCCAGGATGTATTTAGATCATAGTACGAAATATAACTAAGGTTTGCAACTTAGCTTTGCAAATTTGCATTTGATTTATCCATGGTTTCTAGAACATTGGCCTTCAGACAGATAAGACCAAAGTACAGTTTTATATCCATAATGCACAGCACCAAACTAACATGTCACAACAAACACCACATGTCAAATATCAGGCAAGGTGGTGGAGAGATGATGATTATATTTTGTTTCACAGCAACAGGAGATGTGAAACAAGCTGATCATGCAGAGATTAGTGCCGTATAAACAACTGTCTATATTAAAGTATATTGAAATAAATGTGGTAACTATTAATTCCAGACAATTATCTCAAACAGAAAAAGAAGGGATAGAAAATAGGTGGATCAACAGCTAAAATGTCAACATCTTAGCGCAACTACACTGTTATGGCTTGAACTTAAATGTTGCGCTGAAACAAAATCATGCAACCCTTAATAAACAAACTAATGAAAAAAAAGTTTTGAAAATCTTCCACGTCAATGTGAAACTATGGACAAAGTCAAGAAAAACAAAATCGTCAGTGAAAATGTTGCTTCTCTTTCTTTCTTTTTATACATGTGGTTAGATTTTAAACAAAAAAACACCTGTTAAAATTTAAATATAACAAACAAAGTTTCCTGATACATAAACCTTTAAAATGGAGTAGGGTACTTTCTCTTAAGCAGTTTATCTATCAGGGAAGACAATTATGATTTTAAAGAGACTTTTACCCTCATCTTACATCACTTTTATTTTCTTCTTTTCAATTGAAGCTTTTTATACAGTTAAAAAAATTGTTTTTGTTGTTTTTTTAATAGGATGGTATTTTAGTCAAGTATTCTAAAAAAAAGATTTAATATCTGTGTGTCGGATTCTATCTATTGTTGAAGGAAAAATACAGTCATTCATGATCGGATTACTGTTTACCTTCAGAGAACCTTGTTCATGTTTTTACAAAGCCAAATATTTGATGTTTGTGGTTTGTTCTACAGGAGTTCCCTTCTCAGAATCAAGCTTCAGGAAAAAAAAAAGATTGGTTAGTTATCAAATAGCAGAGATGGCACCATACACAAACGTTCCAGCCTGCCCAATCTGTCCTTCATCAACAATGTCATTACGTTTCCAATCACACAACTTATGGTCAATGCAGCTGAAGGCCTGAAAACTGAGATTTGAGGATAGTTTAAGCACTGAACACCTGACGTCATAGCTGGACTGACAAATTGCTAAAGCCCTGCTGAATACACTGAAATCTGACCCTGAAAAAACAATGACCTTAAAGGATTGTATTTGAACACATACTTATTGCATAAGCTGTTTAATCAAAGGGGGAGCTCTAAAGGTTATGATGAGTTTGAGGTTTATCTATCAGATGAGCCATTCATCAGGCCATGTTTAACAATGACTCTAAGCTACGTAGCTTTAAATACTAAAATGCAGTACAGTGCTATGTACACCTCGCTAGGGCTCAAATTGAATCACATTGTTTAAAAATTTTAGTATTAAAGAGAGAATGTTGTACAATGTCAACCAGTTTAACAAGTTATCATGCTCAGCCGAAAACAGTGTGTAGTTACATTGTGATCAACTCACTGACCTGTGTCGATTCATATTCTTATTTGAATAATTACGGTAGTCGTAACTTCAAAATTAAACTTTTTTTGTTGTTGTTTCAATGAATTTTAATCTATTTATTAAATTTATTATTGAAATTTCTCCTCTGATTCAAATGCTAACTATTTACACTATAATGTTATAAACGCTGAAAGGTGCAGTATATCTGCCACCGTTAGATGGCAGCAATAACCATGAAACACATTGTTCCTGATGCCCTGTTCATGTTTGACCCAAGTTCTCTATTCAACATGATCACCAGTCTTTTCTAGAGTCCCTCTTACAAAATATTATCAATGATTGTGGTAATTAAACTATTTAGCCTTAACTAACAAACATAACTAATAAAGTTGTCAAGAAAATATTAGTTTTTTTGGTTGAACAAACTAGGGAGCAAATGGCAATTTCTTTATTTGTTTATTACTATTTATCCATTTATTTTTGTTGCCATAACACGTATTTGGTATCAGACACAACATGCAACACTCGATCATTTCAACAGAAAGCATCAGATCACCAAATGCATCACTGCAGTCACAAA
The DNA here is from genome assembly GCA_032876305.1 of Orestias chungarensis. Taxonomy (NCBI): domain Eukaryota; kingdom Metazoa; phylum Chordata; class Actinopteri; order Cyprinodontiformes; family Cyprinodontidae; genus Orestias; species Orestias chungarensis. Next base: position 2,015,895 of record JAVLVB010000557.1, on the reverse strand, counting down.
ACGTCTTCAACTCATACTCTGTTTTCCTTTTTCTATCCGTGTGACAACCAGAGGCAAACTGATCATATTGCCCACACAGTGTTCCTCTGCTGTTGTTCTAATGCTAGTCAAACATTATTTTGAATGGGCAAATTCAATAGTGGCAGTGTTCAGCCTGACAGTGTAAATATTTGCAGAACACACAGAGAATCTGGAGTCCCTGTGTGTGTTTCTGTGTGCTATATGTCCTCTGTCTGTGAGCCCATAATACAATTGGTAGAGACAAAAAAAAATAATAATACAGGGGAAATCAAGCAGTAGGACAGGAATCTCTATTCTCAGGCTCTCACTTACATAGAAAATTAACATGGTATTTTTCACTTAGATTTCAGTTGTTGTTGATTAAAAGTTGTACAAATTTGCCTTTACTTATTCTGAACAATTAATGCAGTTTCCTGTCCTTACAAGTTTCCCACTTAAGTGAAAAGTCATCATATTTTTCAGGATGACAGACGATATTAAGTTTTTCCTAGATGTTACCACATAAACAAAATCTTCTCCTTCCCTTCAGCTACACACATTTCTAGAATCTATCTAAGGGAAATTGTTTAAGTAAAAAAAAAAATCTAAAATGAATTGTTCTATATTGTCTTTTTTTATATGGATTTATATTCCTGATCTCAAACTTATTTCTGCACGTAAACTGCAAGCCCATGCTGTTCTTGTGCATAAAGATGATAGAATTACATTTAAAAAGGATGAAATCTAACCTTTTTTGTTTTACATTACTTTCAATTTTTCTACTTTTCCTTTTGTGCTTTTCTGTTTTTATGCCTCTTTTCCTATTTTTGATCTAGGCCATTTCCTTTATGCTCTCAAAGTTGAGGTTAAATGTTTTATGTTAGGTATGTTATTTGTCAGTATTTGACAAAAGGGTAACTGGTGCGATTGCTGAAACCTAATCGCATTAGTCTGATAATTATATATATATATAAAAAAACATATCTGCCTCCTCATCTTTGCAAATGCTCTATACCCACCAGTTTAGGTTGTTTTATTTAATATTTTCTGCTCTCTGCAGTTTACAACTGTTGCTTCACAGCAATAAGGTCTGCTTGAGACAAAAGCCTGTTCTCCCTATGCAGGTGTGTAACTTCTCTAGGTATTTATTATCGTCCCAAACCCCAAAATATTCAAGCTATTCCAGATGTTTAATAGTCTTTAAGTTTGACTTGTTTGTCATCTAAACCCTACAAAAGATTGATCAAAAAAAATTGGCTAGTTCTTTTGTTCGCATATCAAAATTGTGATACTGAAGTCTAAAATTTAATTTGTTGGTATACAGTAGAGATGCTTAGAAATGACAAAAATAATGTATTTTCTTGAAAGCTTTACTACCTTGTTGATACACAACACTCAAAGAACACCTAACGGATCCTTTATAAAAACGTTTTTTATTAACCCTTTTTACTTGTCAGAATCTGAATTATCTGACTTTAATCAGTCGGTTTGTTCAGTTCCTTTTTTTGTATCAAATACTGAACATAAGGTAAAAAAAACAAACTAACAAAAAAACAATAAGCTAGTTAGACATAGTCACCTCTTTGACTAAGAAATATTTTTATGTGGCTGCAAAGAAGAGTTGGCCAGAATTCCTCATTAGCTTATAAAAAGCTTGTTGCTAATTATCGCCACCGATTGGTTTCACTAAAGGTTGATCTGTAAATCTGTTATGTTTGAGGGCCAATTCACGCAAACTACGCAAAAATGAGCCATTTTTTTTCACTTTACTGTGATAATTTGAATGGTTTTATGTTAGTTTTTGTATAAGTGTCAGTCTTTTGCTCTTTTTGTTTAACACTGACATAAACGAGGAGTAAATCTTTTCAGGTAATGTTAGGTGTTTACATGGTCAGTCTGACACCAGGTGGAAAGGTAACACTTGAGAAACACCATGATAGCCAGCAGATTCTGGTTATCATTATCTTTTCTGTGGATATTTTTTAAACAAAGCATAAATAAAATAAAAAATAAAAATCTGTAGTACTAGTATCTTGTCTTTGTGCATCACACGTTTTCCAAAGCTGGAGAACCTACCTGTTACTATTAGAAGAAATCTAAAGAGCAGCTGCAAAATGTTTGAAGTTTTTTCTCAGGGGGGCAGGAGGCGGGAAATACAAGCATCTTCAGCTGGTCGAGAAGGATTTTCTTGAAATTATGTTTGTTTCTGGGCACAGACACAAAACACCAGTGTAAGTGATGGGCTAGGCAAGTAAATAAACAAACAATCTAATATTGATTATAGTGCGATGTTTGTTCATGAGCCATAAGACCTGCTGTCCCTGCCAAACAAGACAAGCAAAATTCATCACACCAATTTCCCTTTAGTGCTTTTAGTAAAAAGTGCTCACATTTGTTATGAGTGTTAGAATTGGAAAAAAAAAATGAAATCTTGTTTTAGCTTTTATGTCTAAATTATTTAAAGGTTTCTCAAGAGCATAAGTAACTGTTTTTTTTGTGGATAGTTTAGGTTTGTATATTAAATGCTATTTATTTAATATATTTGTTAGTTGTTCTCTGGGTTACTCTTGTATGTCTCCCTCGTATTGTTTTTTAGCCACTGGGGTGACCTGTCGATCTCTGCCTCATTGAGCTTTGAGGTTTTTACATGTGCGTTGTGCTGACATTGTTTTATATATATATATATATATATATATATATATATATATATATATATATATATATATATATATATATATATATATATATATATATATATATATATATATATATATATATATATATATATATATATATATATATATATATATATATATAT
>JAVLVB010000557.1:1990452-2011112 GCA_032876305.1 Orestias chungarensis | reverse complement strand
ATATATATATATATATATATATATATATATATATATATATATATATATATATATATATATATATATATATATATATATATATATATATATATATATAAAAGTATAATTTTTCTTATAACTGAAGCTATCTTAGTTACTTGATTATGCTATGAAAGGCCGGTATATGGCTGGTATTAGGTCATTTAAATCTTACATACATCAGATTACTCTTAGTTACCTCATTTTGATGAAATAGGGTTTGTTTTACAGCTAACAGTTTGTCAGTTCAGTGGCAGGAGATAAATGTGTTTCTGTCATTTTTAATTAAAGGATTAAAATGTTAATGTGGTTTATAAAAAACTCAATTTCAATATCCTTTGGACTGAAATCACATACGAACAATCTCAAATTCTAAGTAAAGAGAAACATATTACAAAGGCCTGACTAAAGCAGAAAGAAAGGTAGAGCACGAATGAAGAGCCAAGATTAAAAGACCTCACTCATGGAAAGTTTTAGATGATTTTTAAATGGTTACAAAATCTTCCCTTCGGGAGATTTAAATTTAAGCAGAGCAGCCTAAAGATCAAGAAAAATATGTAAGTTTTTATTCTGTATTGGATGTTTATGTTGGCCCACATTTCTTTTAAAATTAAATTGTAATCACATACATGTTTATTTTACATGTTAAATGTATTATTTAATTTTATTTGGCTCTGTCATATAGTTCAGCTGTTGTTGTGCATGTTATTTTTTCTGTATGCTATTTTGCATGTTTAGACTTATTGTTATTATGGTATTTTTGTCCCATGTTTCCAAAAGCTCTTGCCATGTTTTTTCCACAAACAAAGTATGATGCCATTTAGGATCATTGTGGTTAAACTAAGATAATCTTTCTTTTAAACTATTTAAGTAATTAGACTATAAATTGTGTACCTGCAGTGTAAATAGTCTATCATTGTTATTAAAGGTTTGACACATGTTTATAATTGTATTCCATTGGCATTTGTGGCTGTTATATATGAACTCTTTTTGTGTTTGTAATTTTGTCTAAGTACATAAGCACATTTAGAGCTCAGGGTTGAAAAGAAGTTATAAAGTCAGTCTGGACAGAAGGCCTAAATGCTCCAACTGTCTTTATGTTTTTATTCTGCCCTCTTCAGCCAGAGCAGAGCCATTAAAAAACACTCTGGATGTCAAATCGCTTAAGAGGTCTTCCAAGCATTTTTTGACAAGTCAGTTTGCTCAGTGAACTAGTTTAAGTTTATAGTTTTGTTGTGTACAAGATGGAAGCTCTCCTTAAAGCGTGATTGTTTTGCCTGTACAGACAAAAGCACAAATTTGTAAAGCAATGCAGTTGGATTTTAATCTTGTATATGCAGTATTTATGTTCAGAAAGCACACATGTGTAATGTTTAATTTACTGATGTTCTTGATTAGTTTGGGGATATCTTATTTTTTATAATAAACTGTCATGTTTGTCATTTTACTCATTGTTACTACTTACTCAAGGTAAGAAGAAAAAATGTATTATAAAACACCTATAAAATTGTAATTAACACAACACAGCATACAGGCATGCACCACAAGGAACACATCTCCCCAGTGTTGTAGACGTTTGATCTGTTGAAAATAAACTACTGCTATAGTATTTCTAAGTTTACAATATTCTATTTCTACTATACATTTGGTAGCACACATAAGTGAAGAACAAACAACAAAGTCCAAAGTGATACCCTAGCTATCTTTTTATGCAAAGTAGATACATTAATCAACTTCATATGGACATCAAACATTGATAAAATCCGGAGTTTTTATAATTCCTTCCACAATGTGCACCAATCTCTGCATTCTGCTGGAATAATAGTGGACCCTCAGACAGCTGTAGTGGAGTTAGCTTTAAGATAAGACTGGCAAAAGTGTCGGAACAGCAAGCTCTCGTGTTATCTTCTAGGCTCAGGAAACCTTTCAAAGGTCGTTTGTGAAGTAGAGCAAATCTGGGAACAGGAAGCAGAGTAAGGGAGTCACATCAAAATGTATCCTTCACCAGATCTAAAAGTATCGAGGAAAAAGAGATTACTGCATCAGCTAGCTCATTTCAGCCAACTAGAATGTAAAGTGTATCCAAGAAAAAACAAACAAAAAAAAACTAAATATTGGTTGAAGGGAAATTGTGCAATAACCTTAGCATAAGTTTATGGCTCTTCAAGCTAATAGCTTAATAAATCATTGATTAATTCACTACTCTCTGTGGGGGTCTGGTAGCATCACTCCTCCAAATCTGGCAGTATTTGCAAAAGTTCTGTAAACTTATTTGATTTTGAGGAAATACCTGAGTCAATGGTCTCATTTAGAAACCAACAAATTTTTGCCAAATTCAGTTCTTGACTCCAGAAGCAATCCCAATGCTAAAAGAAATCATTTGGTTTGCTAGTGTCAGATGGTGAGATCTTTCAGAATTTGAGTCACTGGGTTTTTGGGTCACAGCTGACATCAAAGCATTTCAAACGGGTCACATTTTCCTTGGGGTCACATAATCCCCAGGTCATGAATCACAATCAGAAAAAGCTTCATTGCCGACTACTTTTTGGACATACAAGGAACAGTGAAGCTCTAACTGTGTTGCTTTTCAGTTTGTGTCAAACTAATTTTTAATTTCCACAAAAAGTTGAGTATTAGTTTTGCCCGACGATTCACCCCCAAGATTTTAATTAAGTTCAGACATCTTGTTTTACATCCATGCTACTAATTTTGTCAAATTTCTGGATCTCATTCAGTTTCTGTCTGGTCTTGTAATTTTGGCTTTAGAGAACCACGCAAACATCAACATTTTCCCTCGATTTTTGAAAATTGTCTTTATTGTGCCGTTTGTGTAACCTTTCTAAAACCTATACCTCTACTTAAATTATGCTGATCTCAGGAAAATAATAATAATAATACAACTAAACATTATCAGATTAACCAGATTCACAAAAGCTAATACCAATAAAACAATTTAAACAAGCAGAAGATTTTCTTGTTTAGTAAAAAAAAAAGATGGTAGTTAATCTTTTGCAATATTTCCTGTAAATGTCTTTACAAAGTTAAAAACATCCTGTGCTTTGGTAACACATTGTTCCTCCACTTACGTAATTGAAAAAGTATCCGTTCCTAAACCCCAATCATTCCCAAGGTTTTTTAAAGGAATTACAATGTAGATACAATTTGTTTTTGCATTTTTCTCTTTTTTATTTACATTATCACAGAACAGACCAATCAAATGCTGGCAGAGGAGTTTTGTGTATTTAGAAGTGCTCGTATCTTTTGGGAGTTTTATGTGCTCTAGATAAGCGTGTATCAGGACATCACAAGACAGGTTATCTTTCTATTTCAAGCTTGAAAGATTTTGGAGTTCTTAACATTTTTTTTCTTTGACAAATTGCACATCTGGAATGTGTCCTTTTGTTGTCAAAGGCCTGATTTTTTTAGAAGTGTACAGTTCGTTATGTTTTTGCTTCACACATAAAGATAATAATCAGTAGTTACCCTTATTTTTTTCTCTTCTACCAATAAATACGGATTGTTTTGTCCCTTGTTGGAAGATGAGAGCAAAACAAAGGTCTTTATCTGATGTCTGATTACTTGACCCTGGTAAAAACAGACCACACACCCTTCTGCATGACTGTCTTTACCAGGTAAACAAACTGAGACATGCAGAAAGACTTTCTATCGTTCATCCTTTGTGAATACTAGCAACCATGATTTTAGGCTTCCAACTGAAAATAAATAAGTTTGCCTTAAAATTGTGTCCCAGAAATGCTTTCGTTTTATTGGAATTCAAGTACAACATATCCAATTATACAGATTCTCCAGTTTCTGCTACAAACAGTGGGTTTGTAGGGCTGCCTGACATTACTTGCTCTAAACTAACATATGAAAAGATAACTATCATCTGATCTCTGCAACGGCCTGGCTCTCATCATCTTGACTTCTCCATGGTTGAAAGCATGGAGACTCTCCAGACATGTTTGTGTGCACTTTGGCTAACCTTTCTTGCAGCAGATAAGATAAGTTTTATTGATGTTTTAAGGTCTGGGACTAATGTGGGTGCATTATAACAACAAAATAGGATCTGTGAGGAAAATAAACTTGAGAATTTTTTTTTGACATTTTTTAAAACGATGCAGATTTGTAGGATGTCTTTTTGAACCAAGGATTACTATTGTGCCTCACTTCACTAAAACGCCCACGTTGATGCTCATTGTAATGCATTTTTGTTATTTTTTGGCCAACATTGTAACATTGTTCTTTTGGGGCAAAGAATATGGTCTGGACAGCAGTGCAGTTTCGATTGATTATAGTGTAAATTCACAAACTATAGTGTGTAGCTTTACTTTGTTTTTCTAAGTTACTTTGTCAATGAAATCAACAATAAAATAAAGAACCTAAAAATTTGCATAGACAAAATTACTTTGTATTATATAGCAGTACAGTTTAATTGCCTAATGTAATTAATGACATTATATGGCTTGTTTGACATCATGGACGTTTTCATTTACTGTAGGATTAAATTGTTCAGTTTATTTATTTTTTTGCTTAAATAATATAAACACCTTATTTACAGAAACGTTGTTAACCTAATTCAGTTGAGAATGAGAACTTGTTGTAATAGACTGTAAATGGGCTAAAAAGTATTAAATTAACCTGTTAAATGATTTTTTTTTTAAAGATGCAGACCACAACACTAGATTGGTATGTTTCTATCTTCTACACCTTTTCACTCTCCATCTAATGACTTCCTCTCGTCCTCTGCCCTAAAGCTTGCCTCCCCGAGCTCATCACAGCTTGTCATATCACTTTGGGGTCAGTTCATTCAGAGGCCTGCAGCAGGAGACCTCCACAGTTTCTAAAAACAGATTTGACAGGCCTATTAAAATGAGTGATCTCCGCTTCCCTGCTCTTGTCTGCTGCTGTAGCCAGAATGCGTACTAAGCTGTCTTCCCCAGGGTAGAGACTCGGGTAGCAGGGCGAAAACCCTGGAAGATAAAATGACAGCGGCACAGAGCTGGCAACGTGGCATCTCCCAGAATTATCTCCTGATGAGATTTTCAATCCTGGGGAAGGATGTGGAACCTGAGCTGCTGCGCCTCGAGGCAGTAAGCCACACTGTGAGAGATGATCACAGACAAGAAAGTCGATGCACATGTGCAAACACCAGATGATGTTTAGATACATGAGAATACAAGCGAGTAAATGTCAGACAAAACAAACCCACAAGAATATATAGAATCTAAATTATTGAAGGCAGTGTATTACTGTTGATAAAAGGCTTGACATTTGCAGTTGTTATTCTTGCATCCATCTTGATGTTAGGTCTAAAAAGCATTTCAGAAGACTTGGACAAAGGCAAAGACTAAATCAATAAAGAAATATAAAGTGTATGAACCAAATGCCTGATTTTTTGAGTTTTATACCTTAATAAAAAAATTTTTTAGACAGATTTGGCTAAACTGAAAATATTGAGCAAAAACTACATTCATTTCTTATACCTAATTGAATCGTGATTCATATCATATTCAAGGTTTTCCAAGCTTACAGTTCCTTTTATTTCTACAGTTACAGTAACAATTACCTGGAAATAACTCCACGAACACAATCACATTGAGATACCTGCAGCAAACAGGAGTCTTAAAATAAGCCATGTCTTATTCATATCACTGAGATACATGTTTATTACATTAATACAAAGTTTAATTGACTTCATGTTTCTTCTAACTTTATAAACCAAATCTATGAAACCACACAAACTAATAGTCAAAAGAATTAGATTTTTGACTTTTTCAGATCGGATTTGAGAGAAATTTTTTCCAGTAACTCAAGTCATCATAAAATGCACAAATATAGTTTGTGTACAGGTATAAATAAATACACATGCTCTTCTATTTAGCACCCCTAAGACAGTATTTGTTGTGTTTTTGTACTTTAACTGCACAGGATTTAAGTTTGTTCTAAGTCCTTATTGTACAGTATTTTATTCTTTATTGTATTTTCTATTTTCATATTTGCCTATGACTGCTTCTGTCACAAAATAATTTCCTTGAATATTTATATTTTATTTTATTCATTTCCAACCCTTCCTCTCATTTTTTGAAATACAAAAATGCTAACTTAGTGTTGTTCTTCCAGTTTATCCTCAACAAGAACTACTTTAAAATTCTGTGCAGCTAGATCAAAATTATTAGATGTATTTTGAGAGTTTACCACCTGAGTATTTTGAACTACGTTAAAAATAAAATAAAAAGTAAAACATCACCTACAGTCTCAGATGTCTAGGCTTAGTTTTCAAGCATTGTGCATTCTGTGCATCCTCCTTAAAGGATCTTCCCATCTACAATATATCCACCATCCTCTATATACATTATAAAGAGCACAATGATATACCAGGTAATAATCTGACTAAACATATTCAATTAAATGCATATAAAGTTGAAACAAAGAGGAGTGTGGCTCATTGTACAAGTCTCTAAAGCTGGTCTCTGATAGAAAAGCTCGATGTTGACACTGTTGTGAACAAATCAGCCCTCCCCCAGTTGAAACTGCAGCTCATTTTAGTTGGGCTGCTTGTGTTTGGCCTCCACAGTTTACAGATCAACACTCTCCCAGACCAGTAAAATGCAGTCGGGGATAATAAAAATAATAAAATATTGAATATTATTTTAGGCTCTTTGAAGAGCAACACTGTGGGAGCTTTCATCTTTTCAACCTTTGTCAGATTTATCTTAAAAATGAAGTGAGGGTTTCAGACAATTCCTGTCCAACACCTTGCTACATGTTTGAATTGTAAATTTGTTGGCACAAAGTTAAGTGGGGAGCTGCTTCCCCAGAATTAGCTATTCTGTTGGAAGGGCTGCCAGGATGTGTGAGAGGGACTTCCTCTGAGGGCCGCAGCTTTGAGCTGCTGTCTCTCTCAATCCACCCTGATCAATGGCTCTCTGCAAGGATCCAAGTCCCTCACTGACTCTGGGAGACAAAACGAACTGAAAAAATTTTTTTCCCTTGCATTTGAATGAGTAAAACAAAAAAGAAATTATATGTTTTTTATATTTCCAGTTTTTGTGTACTTAAAGTGAATTTGCCTGTACGTGATGATGTGACTTTATGGAGATATGTCGCAATCTGAGCGGGGATCGGACCAAAATGCAAGCAGGACAGCGGTAGTCCCATTGTGGCTGGTTTTATTAAAGAAAAGCAAACTTACAGGAACACAGGGAAGCATGAAGGGGAATCCGGGAAAGCTAGAGAGACCTAAAAAGGTATATATGTGGAGGGAGCAAATAAGGGAATGAAGACCGAGAGGGAAAGCACAGACAAATGAAGAACAAGAATGACAAAAGCTGGAAATAAGAGAGAATAGGCAGGCAGAAGACGAGTATAGAAGGAAGTAAATAAAATAACCTTAAAAAACTCCTTAAACAGAGGCAATGCTGAAACTAATAAAATACCTAAGAACTTAAAAAATTCAAACACAGAAGAAAACCCAATTCATAAACAACCCATGATTGTGACAAGGTGTCGTTTAGGCCTTATAGTACACTCACCATTCAGTTCATTATGTACATCTAGGTAGTAATGGATGGGACGCGCTTTGCCTTTCGAACCTCATACATGATATTACAAAAAATTTGGTCCATATTGATATGATTGTATCGTGTTGGTGCAGCAAATTCATCGACTGCACACCCCAACTGTGTTTCTCCTGGACTGAGACCCAAAAACAGTAGAAGCAACTGGATTGATATAAACTAATTGTCATGCACAATAATCCATATTTCAGACATAATACACCTAAGATATGGATATGGTCAGCCCAAATACTCCAGGTAATTGGGTAATATAACAGGTAAAAATTTGGTACTACATTTTTTTCCCATACCAGCAGCTAGAGTCACCAAGATGGATTCATGTTTTCATGATGTTTACATCAACTTTTGACAGTAAAATATGAATTCTGCATCTGAATTGAAGTTTCATCAGACCGGTCAATGTTTTTTTTTATAATCTTTCATTTTCAGTGACCGTTTTTAAGGGGTGAAAGGTCAGATACCTTTCCTTGACATTTTAGGACTCTCATCTGTGTGATCGTCTGATGCCCTAACCTCACCTTTACTGCAGGTTCGCATGTTGTACATTTAGAGGATGTATTAAAAAAAAAAACTAACTTGTTTCCTTTATATCAATTAGAACCCATCCTTCAATTCTGCTGTAACAAATACATTTATCCATTTTTGTTTACACAACTGAAAATAATTTTGTTGCGCAACTTTGTGCAAAGAGATGAATTAAATAGTAGATAACAAATTCCTCACCACATCTATATCCTTTGATGAATGTAGCAGCCGCCATGTGGTTGACTCATTTCCTGTTTATTTTAGAAATCAATTGGTAAATGTTCCCGATAAAAGGTTTGGTGAATAACATAACTCACCTACATTGCATTAGTTTTAATTAAAAATTACTTAACTGACTATTTTACAATTTTAATTGTGACCACAGTATTCAGGAATTGTGATGATGACCCAGTTTTTAGGTGACGCTCAGAAAAAACTGACTATTGTTTAGTAGATCGATTGATGGTGGGATATATTGTATGTAACCATTACATTTTTAGTAGAACCATATCTCCAGAAGGTTGTTTCCAGACTGACAAAAAGGAGATGAAGAGAGGACAGATGTAGCTTTGCCAGCGGAGGCAGTGACAAGGTTGATAGAAGCTAAACTAGGAGGAAACTGCCTTCAGTCAAGGATTACCCAGGCAGCGCTTTTCATTACCTGCCTTTCATAACAAGATATTTATGGCAACATGAGGTATTGGAAAAGTATAAGACACCTGAAACCTATTTGCTTCAGAGATCAAAGAATGATGTGTGTGGGTGTGTGTGTGTGTGTGTGTGTGGGTGTGTGGGTGTGTGTGTGGGTTTGTGTGTGTGTGTGTGTGTGTGTGTCTGTGTGTCTTTGCTTGACAGAGGTTGCAAATAAATGGTGCAGAGAAAAAGTGAATTGTATTTGGAAATGGCCCCAATGATATGCTATATCACTGTCTATTTCACACTTGTGTGAGTCTGTGGAATATATTGTATGGGAGTGTTTCTGTCCCCCCGCCTTTTTAAAATGGAGGTCTAGTTGAAAAGTTGGTTTCCCAACAGGCTGTACAGTTACCTGATAAATGACTGTTGCTGTTCAGAGGCATAAATAAAATTAAATGTCTTTCAGATGTACAGACTTAACATTAAAGTAAACCCAATACAAAAAACAAAAAACACAAAAATGGGATCACAGGTAAAGTGTATCACAGGAGTTACTCCAAAATCTATTGTTGAATTTAATGTAGCTGTAAATTTGTGACTGTTGGGTCTGATGGACATCTGTTACTCTAATATATCTACAAACCCATTATGTTGCTTGTAGAAGTAAGATTACCAAATGTAATTAACCATGCATCTATATTTTTCAATTAAATGATTTAAGTGTCTCCATGGGGCATTTGTTGAATTGCTATGCTAGTGTTGGGACATGACCTCTCTATATTGATATGACCTTTTGAATAAATAAGAATAAGATTTAAAAAACATTTGAGTGACCTTTAAGATATTCATTTCAAGGCGAAACTTACAGCTGAGGAAAAAAGGGGTCCGTGGCTATCTAGGAATATTCGATAGTTGTTGAAGGCATCACAGACAGTAGACTAACAACAGTTATCGAGGGTGGGTTTATCATGGACTCCAATGAATATATTTAAAAAAAAAAGGTTTGATGAATCAATGCCTGAAATCAGATTGAAATTAGCCCAGCTAATCCAGGAGGTTGTTGACCTGTGGCAGCAAGGCCGCTACAATCAAACCCACAACTTTCCAATAACAGGATGACAGTTTTTCCCAAAAAGTCAGTATTAGTATATGGGGCTAAAAAACGTGTGGATGAAATCTCTTGCTCACGATTTACTAGAAGACTGAAGAGAAGACTGAATACCACTTAGATGTAAACAACTATTTGTTGTTTCCTGCTTTTCCAATTTCATTTGTCACCAGTCTGTGAGTGTGGGTGTCAGCAGAGTTGTGTGTGTGTGTGTGTGTGTGTGTGTGTGTGTGTGTGTGTGTGTGTGTGTGTGTCTGTGTGTGTGTGTGTGTGTGTCTGTGTGTGTGTGTGTGTGTGTGTGAGAGGACCAATCAGTGGGAGCTGTGGACAGCTCGCTGCACTATGCTTGGGGGCAGCCATCTGTCAGCTGACGCTTGGTCGACACAGCAATCAGAACACTCTGCAGCAGGTCCAATCTGTTCCACCACAGGTAGAGCTGTCTGAGTGCTGCCATCAATCTAACTCCCCCTATTTATTCCCTGTCTTTAGTCCAAGCTTTTATAACGCTGCCGCTCCTTCCTCACCTTTTTCGTCTTTTTATCCCTCTTTTTATCCTTCCACTTTTTAGACCTGACCACAAACCAAACAAGATAGATTGGATAAGCACATGTATCAATTTTAACTCTTTAAATATAATGCCAATTTGCGAAGCTGTTTTAAGCTGCTTAAAATACTTTTGTTTTTTGCTGGCGGGATCACACTGTGGATAATTATTATCATGGCACAGAGCTTACTTTGATGGTCAGTCCAGCAGGCTAAATGTGCCATTCTATTCTTTATACTTGCCAGGGAGATCTTGCTCCCTTCACGCTTTTCTGCTGGCAAAAGCCCAAACACCTAATCTGATCATAGCCATGTTAATGGCAGAAGGCAGCTCTTCTAACCAGTGTTTGGCAGGCCAAAAGCCCTGTAGCAGTAGAGTTGACATCTTGAACTTTGCACTTGAATGAATAGTTGAGCAAGAGCTAGTCAGAATTGTACCAATAGATCGCGGACTGATCCCAAGTCGACCGCGAGGTTATGAACTGTTATGACATGACAGGAAGTCAGTGCTGCCAACTTAGGGACTTTGACGCTATATTTAGCGAGTACTCAGACCCTCTAAAATAAAAAAGAACAAACAAAAAATTACAAAAAAAAGAAAAGAAAAAATAATTGTCTAATTTTTTCGGCCAGTCACGCCATTGTGGGCTTCTACCAGCAGCTGCGCCGGTTAGCCTGCGTGGACGTGCTTCTGCGCCTCTACCTGTTCTACCTGGTGCTGGAGAACTCGCAGCACACGGACGACATCACGGAGAAGCTTAGGAACGCCGTGGTGGCTGGGGAATGTGTGTGACTTCCTTTCAGGGAGTATGTGTGCGCGTGTGTGTGTATATATATGTCAAAAGTTCTAGTATAGAAATAGTATAGTCGTTGTAGTAAATAGTAAGAATAGTGGAAGGGAGGAAACGATCTGTGGGGGTTTGCAATGTTGGCACTGGACTGGTAGATCCCAGGAGGTTGGCTACTTGAAGAGTAGAACTTGGGACAAAAAAGGTTGGGCACCCCTGGTTTAGGCCAATGAGCTCATGTCAAAATCTGTCTTCTGTCACAACTTAGAATAATGATTATCCAAGGTAAATTACACATTATCTCAATTACACCTTTTTTTTTAAATCAGGAAACAAACATATAATTTAACTTCTGGATAACACAAATAACATAAGGTATGTACATTTACGCTCATTAAAAAATGTTACTCTAAAAATGTGTAAAAGGAAATTTCTGATTTCTGTCCATTTCTTATCTGTAAATAAACAACAGGGGTAATCTTGAGTTTTCTTTCTGGCGGTTTTGCTTCGCTTTAACTGACTACATCAATGTTAACACACACAAAAAAAAAAACTTTAGAGGTAGAGTTAGATTATAAAATAGAATTTTTGGTGTCGATGTACCATTCATTGTACCCTTTAAATAAATTGTTTTTGTCTGAAATGAAAACTTTTTGCAAAGATGCGTCTATGTTCTCTTGATGTTTTACTAAGGGTTTATGTATGTAGCACTTTTCTAAGGCAAGCTACAAAGAGATTCCCAATTTAAAAAATAAATGAGTAAAATACATAAAACCAGTAAGCTTGCCTTGTTTTAGTGATTAGGCGGGTGGTTAAAAAATAGTGGGGGTTCAATAACATCTGAATTGTTTGTAGAACTTGGCGATGGTCCGTTCTGAACGCTCTGAAGAGAGAGAAGGTTTGTTTTGCAGTTCAGCATACTGTAGATTGAAATATACCTGGTTTTTTTTGTTAAGAAGATGTTACAGCTCAGCGTATGTCACTGTCTTTTTTCTTAATAAAACTATACTGTCAGAAAATTTAGTCCAAATGCATTTTAACCAGGGGAAAGCATGCCACACTTTATATCGACAATGTGTGGATCTTACTCATCCCTATTTCAAAATAAACATGTAAATGTTTCAATTCCTTTTGCCTTTGGTAACCTGTGTTAGTAAAGGACAAAAACATCCGTTTAGGCTGAGAGGGATGAAATGTCCCCAAATAATTCATCAACAACCAAGGTTAGACAAGTACCTGATGGTTGTAGGTTAAAAAAATTCAATAGGTTGATAACCAAGGCACCTGGAAGGATGGATGACATTTAGACCAGTCAATTTGTCCTAAAAAGATCTGAAATATTTCTTTGGGGAAGACTATATGTTGCAAACTGCTTTTCAAATGATTATACTTTGTAAAAAATCTAATGTGTGCCAAAACTGACTCATTTTATCTTGGCTGGTTGAATGAGGCTATGAGCTGTAAGTTTGACTTAAGCTTTGAAGGGGTGTCAGATTCCTGAAATAACAAAATACTTATCAATAGATGGAGGAACAGAGGAATCCAGTTAGGAGCTGGCAGTATAGTGTGAAGTTAATGAGTACCAGCTAAATGCTCCTTTTGAAATTCCTTCCCAAATGTCAGATCAACTGCATATTTTTAAAATATCTCAACTCATCTATGTACACAGGCACTGGTGTAAAGTGTAAAGGTCAGTGCTACATACTTTATTTTAGCATAAGGATATCAATTTATTTCTATTTTACAAAGCTATTGTCTCTTTCAGTGGAGTCACACACCTCAGGTTTGAAGTCTTGTTTCAGTTTGTTTCAGCATAATGACAGTAAGAAAAACAAAAACCTGTCAGCAGGAATCTTGTTCTAGTCACTTCCTCAGGTATCCAGTAGGGGTCACCAGTCCTCGGATGCTGGAGCTTCCTTCACAGGTGCATCTGGTTACCTCGGACGAGCTGAGGCAGTATAAGAGGAGTGGGGAACCAGCTACTCGTCGCCTGAGTATTATCTACCACTGGTAAACTTATCCTCAGTGCCCCCTGCTTTCTATACTCTAGTATTTCTAGTCATTTGTATCTCGTGTTGTTACTGGTACCTCGATACTAGGTTTTTGTAGAGTTTCTTATGAAACATTTTGTGTTTTTTGCTACCCACCTCTCTCACCATCTACCCTCATTGTGTCTGCATCCCAGGTCCCTCCATCTCATCTACCAATCCTCCAACAGTTATCTCTCTGGTCTCACTTACCATCTGGGTCCAACTCCTCTTGGCTGAAGCTCGATCTGTCCGCTCCAGCATCATCACCATCTGCTGCTCTGACCTCCTCTGGATCCAACATCAACCTCATCTCCGGAAAAGACTCCCTGCTGACTCCTCCATGGCGATTCAAGACAACCATCCCAGTAAGATCGTTCCTTTCATTCATTCCACTCACACACGACTGAACTCACCTCACCTGTCCTCACCCTCAGACGTTCCCGGTCTCCCACGTCGTTGATGTCCGTTGTTTTCTTGCCGTTCCCTGCTGTTTCCTGTGTCTCGCCATACCTGCAGTTCCCGTTGCTGATTTCTGGATTCCCTCTTTCCATATCCACCTAAACAATAAACCTTTGTAAACCTCTCCTGAGAGTACTCTGTTTATGTGGGTCCGAAGAATTAACAACAGCATGACAAAACCAATATTTTTAGTCATACAAACTGTCAGGAAATGGGGATTTCTTGGCTGGGTTTGTTGTATCCCTTTTTGTTTCCACCAGGGGAAGTGCAGGAGGCTGTTTTTCCTATGGAGCTGCTGAGCTGGCAGCACCTCTAGGTTCACAGGTGATACGGCAGTGGAGGATAAATGGAGAGGCTATGCAGTCATTCAGCGCCTGGTTGCTTACCTTCCATGGTAGCTCCAGGCCTTGCCTGTGCTACTTTTGATAAACATATTATTACTTGTTGCTTACTTGTCTCTTGTGTCCCTAGTAATTTTGAGTTTTCAAACCCAGTTAGCAGCTCAGAACTATCTCTGGATTCATTCCACCATCTGCAAAACTTCAAGAGCCATCATAAGCTCAAGATGACAGCTACTCAAACCCTGCTACCTCTCTGAGTTAGTACATGTTTCCTGTTCATCTTATGTCCTCCAGCAGCCATCCAACAGCATACTTCTGACCATCCACACCCCTCTGGATCTACCATTGCAAAACAGCACGCCTAAATCCAAGAACCCTAGACCCAGTCATCGCTCCCTGGCTATAACCATCCTCTATCAAAGTAAGACCACCTCTGAAAGAATCATTTCACTCACCTGTGGAAATACTCACCTAGAACTCTGGGTTCCTCATGCTGCTGCACGTCTCGTTCCAGACTCAAAGACGTCAGGCATAAACATATAATTTCTAATAAAATACTTTACCTGATTTTTCGTCTCCTCAGTTGCTTCCTGCATGTTGGTCAGAGCCGTGACTACAACCATAACACATATGGGGAAAAAGTTAAATAATTAATCAATAAATAAAATCAGACCAAATATTCTCAACATTAAAAAAGGAAACAAAAACAAACTATCCAATCTTTTTATTGGAAGTGGTTAGTTTCGTCTCCACAACACTCCACCTAGAATAAAGTAATTTCTTTATTTAGGGCTGACTTCATCAGCCTAGGGTGGTTAAGACTGAAACTTGGTAATATGTCTCTGTTACTTTCAACTAATTTACGTCACAGTCTGATAACTATTTTCATCGCACATTTTCTACGACAATGACTCCTGTGACATTTGACATGGATGGTATGCTAGAAAAAACTGGGGTTGCACCATTTGGTTTTCTTTTTAATACAAAGGTATGTTGCCGTTCCAAATGCGTAGTAAAGTTTGACTCTGAGCCAGTTACATATCTGGTTTCTGTTGAACAGTGATGGTTTCTTGTCTGTCCCTTGTTTCACTGCCACTTTGTACTTACCTCATAGACACCAGATACGTGTTATTTTACTTTCATTTCTATCTCCCATTGTAACACAGATTTAGATAAGGAAAACAAAGTAAAAAAAAAAATGTCTTTTAAAAATTCTTGATATGTTTTGTACATGCCAACTATCACTTTCTTTGTTTGAAAGTAAAACGGTGAAACTATTATGGTTTTTCTCTTATTTCTTTCATTTTGTCCTAATTCTTTTTATGTTAAATTCAAATTATGACCTCAATATGTCAACGGCTAAAAGGTATTGGTTAACAGTGTCAAATAAAACTGGACATCATTGTTTTTGCAGGTCTATTCATATGTCTGTAGTGTTTTCAGGAAGTTGGATTTGATTTCCAGAGAAACAGAATTGTTTTGCAATAGTTAAGTTACAGCCTTATTCTTCTTCGTGTTTCAATTTATTTAAATAAGGTAGACATTTAAAGAAGATAATACTTGTCTCCAAGAAAAAATCTTAAAACTATTTGTATAGCATACTTGCAGTCTCACAAGTTTTGCCTAAAGACCTTTGGTCTTGATCTGCATTGTCAGTCGGTATTAGGATTGACAACTGACTTTGATTTATTTTGTTACAACCTTTAAAATAATTTAGCAGCTACAACTTGTTTATCTGCTCTTTTTAAAGATCTAATAAAAATAAGTTCAGCCCTTTATGATTTATTCATTCTTCAGTTTTTATGAATAAACAAAAAAAAAAAGGGTTTAGCTATTAAATTTATGCAAATCATGAAACTTCATGGAAACAAAAGTATCTCTAAGAAAAATAAATAGGTCTAAAGTTCCATTTAGACTCTTTAGACCTTCAAACAATTCACATACTATTATTTTTGGATGATTGAACAACATTTAATAAATAAAATTTTCAGCAAGTTGCATTTTGTTCTATTTTATTTTATTCTGTGCTTTATTCACTCCAAAACCTTTAGCATTTTGGAATGTGTGTCCACTGTGTCTATAGGAAACTCCCGTCTCACAGCAGCAAGGTATCTGCAAATCAGAGAAAGTACATAGATTCACACAAATATACAATATAAAATGTAACAAATAAAAATAGCAATGGCAAAATTTCAAATGCACAATTCGGTAGGTTAATATTTTGCATTTTGTTGTTTGGTAGCAAAAATCCCAGTTTAAACACATTTTGGAAACATTAGATCAGCTATATTGATATCTTAGATTGCCAGCAAACTACATCAAGTGAGTAAAATAATTTAAAAAAACAATAATACATTTATGTGGCTTAAAAAATCTGGAAGAAACGTTTGCAAGGAAGTGTTTTGTTCTGTTTCTTTTGAATATGGTGAGAATAAAGTGGAGTACTCTTAGAGTAAATACTATCTATAGAAATGTTTGCCTTGTTCTAATAAAGCAATATCACACGAGAGGGATATGCTATATCGGTGAATATCGGCAGTGGTGTGATCCGGTTGTAGGCACGAGGCCGCAGACAATCACGCGTGCCGATATTCACCGATATAGCACGACCTCGAGTGTGATATTGCTTTTATACAACAGTTCTACAAACACATTTTATTTATTAGCAATATTACACCACAAAAGGTTGTGATTTATTTGTTCATTTGATGATCTGTTGGCTTTGGTAACACAAATAGTTCCTCGACAAGGCTGTTGCCATGCAACGAAAGGTAACATTTTCTGGCACTGTGTTCAGCTCCGTCTTCTTAACTGTTTTGAAGTCAATCTCGACATTTTTTACTTTTAGCCATGACAGAAGAGAGTTCAATGCCCAATTCGTCTGCCTTACCGTGTTAGGTTCATGTCGAGGTCAGCTGATGCCACATCAGCACACCTGATTTGCTCTCTGAGATCCTTTTGATCCTCCTCTGAATCGGATGACCATTCGTAATTAAGGTCAAATGTTACTTTTGGATATATATCCATCTTTGCGGTGCTATTGATATTATAAACAGATGAACGTTTATTAACTGTTAGAATACCGGTGTAGCGGAGTGATAAACCTGTGAACAGTCCCAGTGCTGTTATCGGTGAATATCAGCACTCATGGAAAGTCTCTCGTCCAATCAGATTACTCTGTCGGAAATAACTGTTGTATTAAGCCTAATATTATTTTTTAATACTATTTATTATTTTAATTAGGTACAACACAAAACCGATCACCAGGTTTCTATTTACTCCATCAATCTTTCTTTCTTTTCATTTTAATCTGTCTGTCACAATGGCATTTACCTAATTTTCTTAGCAGAATGTGGGAGATCTCTCAAAAATAAAGGAGCTACTCCAACTTAAGCCATCATCTTGAAGGCAACTTCCAAAAGGTTTCTGTTATTCTGTACTTTAGAGAGATTGGTATCTTTAGGTACGCTGATTTACAACCCAAATATTTTATCAGCAGAACACTGAAAAAGCTACATGTGTCATAATTAAAACTTACATTACTGCTAGTTACGTCTTCTGTTATTCTTGCCATAAACATGATTCTGTATGTTACTTTCTTCCAGCGGTGCCAACATCGCCCACTTAAATGGCAAAAATCATCTACATAAAATTCCATAAAATCTTGGTTGTAGACCTTTTTTTTCTTATAAATTTTGCTCAGTTTTAGGCAGATTTTGATTTCAAATTTATTAATGCAGCTTGGCAGTTTTAACACCAATTTAAATGAATTATCTTTAATTATCAGCTGGTGGTTGGCTTTGAATAAACTGGATAATGATTTGATATTTTTTAAGAGTAACTGCTGAAAGGGATTCTTGATTTTAATCTCTGAATTTCAGTTTAATTATGTGCTTTACACAAATGTAGTAACTATGGTTTATAAAGCATGAAATACAGTCATTGTATGTTTTTATGGGTTTTAAAAGATTCAAGCCAAACGACTCTTCCTACTCAGTTTTTAAATATGATCATGTTTATTTCAGGTCTTTTGTTTTACACATACACTCACTTTGATAAAACATCTTTGTAGTCAGGATAATAAACAAGACATTTTACTCTATCTTTGGATAACAGAGTAATTAATCATTCGTCTCTTGGAGCATACTTGCATTAATTACCACCAGGCATGGGCTTGGAGGTTAAATGTGATTTAGGTAATGGAGTAAAAAAATATTGATAAACTAATTCAGCTATATTTAGAAGTAATCTATTTCTAAATATATGCCGCCTTTATGTATATGCTTTTAGTTATATAAAACAAATTATAATTTGAATTTGAATTAAGTAGATTTGGTAGAACTTTGGAATCAACACTGTTTAGCCAGGTATCAAAATACTTTTTAGGACAAAATTTTTTAGTAAACATATTTGCTGTTGTTGTTGATCTGATTTAATATCTTAATTTAAAAATGTTAATCTGGTTGTATAGATGGATGGATGGATTAATGGCATAGGCCTGGATTTGAGAAACCATGGTTTTTAAAATATATTTGTATTATTCTAATACGGTTTCTGCAATTTGTAACTCTTAAAGGGATTTTGTGATCTTTAACAATTCAATAGTAATGTGTATCTGGCCAGCCAACACACAATTCATGCACGGGAAATTTCTTTTTCATTTTAATGCTTTTTGTTTCAATAGTACTGTCACCGTAAGCGGAAAACAAACATTATACAGGTTTTATTTGAAACCTATTCATGCCCAAACAGGCTGTTTTTAACGTCTGGGCTACATTTCATCCAAACAAGAGAACTCAAAAACAATCCACTCCTAAAAACCTGGTGTTTTTAATTTAATTTAATTTAATAAGAAAAACATAGAAGATACGTTATATTTTGGATCTATGATGATAGATGACAGAATTTACAAATTCCTTTTTAGTTTGTTTCCATCATTCACTAATTCTGTCATATATTCATTACCTCATTTGCTGGTTTAATTTATTGTTAAACATGTTAGTAATAATTATGTTAATAGTTAGATTCTGACTTAAAACAGCATTAGTTGAAGATAAAACATACTGAGTCAGCTTATATAAAAAACACTAACTTTTTGGTGAGTGTTTTGAACTGTGTTACATTAATGTAACCAGTTGAATTTGACGAGGTTTAAACAAAGCTCCTAATTTATTCATTAATTTTATATGATTAAGTTCATATCCATAGTAGCTATTTCTATCCAATGTGCTGAGAAAGTGCCCTGCAATTTCTTTTTATTTCCTCAACAGAGCCAGCTAATGACAATGCTTCTCTCCTTTTGCTAGCCGTTGCAGTATTTTAAGTTTTCTCATTACTATATTATTACCCAAATGTGTTTTATTGTATAAACATTGTATCAACTGTGAGGCATTTCTACCAGATCTATTGTGTAATTATATTAATTTTGTGCGGATTAAAAAGTTTTTCCTATTTTTGTATGAGTTTAAGAACCTGGTTGCCTCATTGAGAGAAATGTTTTATTTTTTCATCGAGTCGCTGATTTAAAAAAATGTAAATAAATCTCCTAAACTGAATTTTATTTCTTTGATCTGAGCACAGTAAGGCTCATTTAACATCTTTCAGCTGCTGGTATTGTAAAATGCTTTCAGAGAGATTAAATAGAAGGCTCATAACCTGTTGGAAAAATCTCTGGCTCATTTCCGGCTGTTGAGATTTAAATCGCCTTTTGTTCATAAAGAGGAGGCAGAAGGAAACATCTTAAAAATGGGTGTGTGTTTGTTTGTTTATATCAGTGGTAACACAGTTAATCCAGCTATTTAAAAACACAGGTTTGCACAAATGCTTTTTTTTATTTGATTGTTGGTTTAGGAAACGCCTGCTGTTTTTTTAGTGATTCATCGGTTGAGAATATGATCCCCTGTTGAACCGGTCTAACCTTTACACCCAAGTTGTCACAGCTGATTAAAGAGAAGCAATGCGTTTAGTACTCATTGCGTGCCAAAAAGCTTATTCTGTTTACCTGCTGTCGGTTACCCAGTGACAAAAATGTAACAACCGGATTATGAAAGGGGGAAAAAAAGATTAAGATTGTAAATTCATCATATGTTCTTTTCCTTAGCCCAGCATTTAAACAGATTAGCAATCTTCAAATCAGGCGTCACCAAAGGCTTTAACTTCACTACCTTCACTTGTGTTCTGTATATAAAACATCTGTCTGTCTTTTTTATCTGAATAAAAAGGATGAATACTTTGATAGTGAGACAAATTGTACCAGACAGCAACTCATCCAATCCTTTCTCCTTTCCGCGCTAAACCCTCTCTCTCCCATCCATCTCTCAGCTCTCACATTAGCTACTGCCACCCACTCCAAGCTACAGCTGTCACAAGGCAGGACTACAGGGAGTTGCTGATGGTATTTATAGCCAGCCACTGCTCTTAGTGATAGATGTCACCTTCACACCGCTGTCTCCGGAGCGCTGCATCAACCACCCTGCCCCACTAACAAGCTGAAAAGTGCTTTGGTTGCACGAGAGGAATTATTTGGAGAGACAGAGAGAGAGAGAGAGAGAGAGAGAGAGAGAGAGAGAGAGAGAGAGAGAGAGAGAGAGAGAGAGAGAGAGAGAGAGAGAGAGAGAGAGAGAGAGAGAGAG
>JAVLVB010000557.1:1972097-1984740 GCA_032876305.1 Orestias chungarensis | reverse complement strand
TTGTGCGATCTTCACCACCCTCTGCAGAGCTTTCCTGTCTGCAGCAGAGCAGCTTCCATGCCACACGTTGATGCTGGAGCACAAGACGCTCTCCACCACACATCTGTAGAAGGAGGTGAGGACTGAGCTCCCGAGTCCAGCTCGACTGAGCCTCCTTAGGAAGTAGAGCCTCTGGTGCGCCTTCCTGGCCAGAATGGAAGTGTTGTTGCTCCAGGTGAGGTTGTTACTCAGGTGTACACCCAAATACCTGTAGCTGTTGACCACTTCCACCGCAGATCCTCCCATGTGCAAGGGGAGGTGGGCATGCTTGCCCCTTCTGAAGTCCACAATCATGTCCTTGGTTTTCTTTTCATTAATCCAGAGGTTGTTCTCTCTTCACCAACCCTCCAGGTGTTCCACCTCCTGCCTGTAACTGGACTCATCACGGTTTGTGATGCATCCTACCACTGCTGTGTCGTCTGCAAACTTCACAATATGACAGCCTGGATGGATAGGCGAGCAGTCATATGTTAGCAGTGTGAACAGGAGGGGGCTCAGCACACAGCCCTGAGGGGAGCCAGTGCTGAGGGTAAAGGTGGGGGAGGAGATTTTGTGAATCCTCACAGACTGCGGCCTGTTGGTCAGGAAGTCCAGGACCCAGTTGCAGATGGAAGAGCTCAGTCCAAGTGAGGAGAGTTTTTTTATCAGAGTCTGAGGAATCATGGTGTTGAAGGCAGATGTGAAGTCCACAAACAGCATACGGACGTAGGAATCCTTCTGCTCCAGGTGGGTGAGGGCAGTGTGGACCACGGAGGAAATGGCGTCCTCTGTGGATTGATTTTTCCTATATGCATACTGATGTGGATCCACAGTGACATTGATGGTGGCTTTGATGTGGGTCTGAACCAGTCGCTCGAGGAATTTTGTGACTATCGGTGTGAGGGCTACTGGCCGATAGTCATTCAGACCTGTCGCTGCGGAGCTCTTGGGGACCGGGATGATGGTGTCGGTCTTCATGCAGGTGGGGACAGGTGCCTGGATGAGGGAGGCGTTGAAGATGTCCGCCAGCACGTCTGAGAGCTGGTCCGCGCACTCTCTCAGCACCCGTCCGGGGATGTTGTCTGGGCCAGCAGCTTTCCGGGGGTTGATCCTCCTCAGCGTCCTCCTTACTTCTACTGGAGTCACACTGATGGGCTCTTCTCCTGGTGAAGTCGTTATTCTGGTGCTCGGGAGGGTGTCAGGTTGTCAAACCGGGCGTAGAAATGGTTGAGAGCCTCAGGCAGGGAGGGGTCTTTGGGGCATTGTGCAGTTTTAGGTTTTTAGTCTGTAATGCACTTGATGCCCTTCCACATGCTCTGTGGATCCTGGGAGGAAAAGTGTCCCTGGATTTTCTGAGCATATGCAGCTTTTGCCCTCTTAACTCCTGCAGTCAGCTCTCTTCTTGCCCTCCTGAGCTCTTGGGAGTCACCAGACCTAAACGCAGCATCCCTGGCTTTCAGCAGAGAACGTGCCTCTGCATTCAGCCAGGGTTTCTGGTTCGGGTAACAAGTCTTGGTGGTGGGGACATCCTCCACACACTTGCTGATGTACCCCAGAACAGCAGATGTGTGAGCTCCCCCTCACACTCAGCAGCCTCCCTGAAGACCTGCCAGTCTGTGCAGGCGAAGCAGTCCTGCAGCGCGGCGTCGGCGTCACTGGGCCACACAGTGATGGTCCTCTGTGTGGGTCTGGAGCGTCGTAGCCGGGGATGGTAAGCAGGCACGAGCATGATGGAGATGTGGTCGGAGAGCCCGAGGTGGGGGCGGGGGAAGGCTCTGTATGCGTCTCTTACGTTGGTGTAAACACGGTCCAGCGTGTTATTTCCACGTGCTGGAATGTTCACATGCTGCTTAAACTTCGGCAGGCAGTTCGTCAGTTCTACGTGGTTAAAGTCCCCCGCTACCACGTAGAAAGTCTCCGGGTGCTTGTCCGGGTGCGGACTATGCTAGACGTATAGTCCGCCTACGCGGGCTTTCCCGGAGAGCTGGTTGCGGTCCGCACGGAAGAGCTGCCGGCCGGCGAGGTGGAAGGCTGCGTCCGGCATGGTGTCGTTCAGCCAGGTTTCTGTGAGACAAATCACCGCGCAGTTCCTCATGTCCTCACAAGCACTGATCCTCAGCCGCAGCAGGTCCAGCTTGTTGTCCAAAGAGCGGACGTTGGACAGGAAAAGTGACGGAATCGGGGGTCGGTTAGCATTAGCCTTTAGCCTGGCTAGCACTCCGCCGCGCTTCCCCCTCTTCTGCCGCCGCTTGCATCTCCTCCGCTGGCCCTTTGTCTGCAGCGCTCTGCTCCCCCACACCGAAGTCTGGAGGAGCTATAGTCTGCCCAGCTTTGCTCGGATGATATTGTCTAAGTTTTTGCTGATCAAACTGTCCTTAAACCTACAAAGTTCAGTCCTGCCATAACTCCTAACGCATGAGGCGCATAAGTTTGGGTTCGGAACCGACGTAAAAAGTAATTAACTCAGGGTGTTCACTAGGAGCGTGAGAAGCAGCTACACTACTGTGTGCCGCCATCTTGATAAGATAGATTAAAAACAGGTTTGATGGGGACATCAGTACATGTATATACATATTTATAACATGTCTGCTAATCATATTCACGGCATATATTAGGCAATAAGACCAAAAGCAACATATTTAAATACACTAAATATAACATACTCAATATCCAATTACAATATCACAAGAAACGCCATCTCCAGACATACCAGTTATCAAAAAAGGCAGTGATTTGGAATATTAGCATCAATTTCTAATTGAAACCCTTTTGAAGTGTGAATCTAAAATGCTAGTCTTTGTAACAAGAGTGTGTCTCATTTATTCCCCCTTATTGAATTAGACACCATTTCATGCACCCTGGACTGTTTGCCAGTCAATCAAAGTGCAACAAAGAGAACCAAAGGACAAACAATAAACAGACTAGATTTATATTAAGAAATAAAATCTGCCACCATGTTTTTTGATTGTTGGAGGAAGCCAAGAACCCTTGCATCCATGGACAGAACATGCTAACCTAATTCAGAAAGCCATTCTAACCCTTCTTGCTGCAAGGCAACTCTAGGAACAACTCTCCAATTGTTTATCTCAGTTAGTATTTTGTTTTTTTTGTCCAAAAAAATAAAAAATCAGTTTTTAAAAACTAAATGTCCTCTAACTCAGATAAAAACTGAAACAAATCAAGAGGAATGATTTTGCTGTGACCAAAGGAAAAGCAACATAAGGAAGAAATCTATCAGATACAAAGCAGGGAAGCGGCAAAAACAACAACAAAAGGATTATCAGGTAATTTTTTGATAATCATTTCATTTTTTACATCTATTCCATTACATTTTGGCACTTTGATCCTTGTGGGCCAACTCGGTGACTCCACACTTGTCCTCATGTCTCCACCAGTCATACTCAAAAGGCGAGTTGGCAGCCAGACTGTGGTGCTGATTATAGGTGACAGGGACACTGCTGGCCAGAGGGACCTGGAAATGTTGGCATGACAATGGTGAAAGGTCATTACCACACAACTGTCAGCATCATCACAGTGACACAGTGTTGAAAAACCCGCGGAGAACAACAAGACTGGAGCACAATCACACTGTTTTTTTCAGTTGCTCTGGTCCCGACATGAGGAAAAATGAGCCAGTTAAAAAGAAAAGACACCTTCAACTCATTCTTTACAAAAAAATGTATAAAAACAAAAACATTACAATATTTTGATAACTTACACAATAGTACACATAAAACATGAGGGCTGTTTATTAATATTTGTTACCATTGAGTTTATTTGTGACATAATATGCAGGTGAAAAACAAAGAACTTTGCTCATTCTGAGCGGCAAAAAGATGTATGTAAATTATTTTCATCTTTCCTGAATATGGGTTATTTGTCCATTTTTTATGGTTACTCTGCACTCATCACTCTCTCTCTCTCTCTTAGTAAACTTTTAATATTTTCGTGGTTATCAATAGCAAGGACCAAATTAAAGTATGCACGACTCTGCTGCTAAACACTTCAGGCTCTTTGACTTGCCTCACACTCTTTGTCTCTCCATTTTGCACTCTCCCTCTTATAACTTCTTGACTACAAGTGGGAGCAGAGGGCAGGGGGGGGAGTGATTGGAATTCATTATGGTCAAATGATTGCAAACTCTGAACGCCAAGAGGCTTTTCTAATCACAGCTGAATGGGCTGGAGAGTTAATGTGGGCAGGCTGTGGAGTGGAGGGGAAAGGAGGAGTGAGAACTCCATCGACGGTGTAGCGCTTTTAAGGGCTCTCCACGCGGCTCTAATGGTGGAATTGTTCTGACACTGAATAGATACATGATACGTTGTGCTTCATGGTCGTGACTCACTCTGTGCTCTGGAAAAATAAAGATTTTCTATCACAGAAAAAGGTTTTTGCTTGAGGCAGTGGTGCTTGGTTCGCCAGTATGTTGTTAGATTATTTATTCAGTCATTTGAAAAGATTATCCAAAACAGGAATAGATGTACAATTATGTTGGTTAGCAATACCAATGTGTAAACGTACAACATATTTTGGTTAGATCTGACAATTCTCTATCCAATATTTACGTGTGCCAACAACACCTTCAAGCAGGTTTGTTATACTATGATCAAGAATCAGCTGTTTGAGAATCCAAATAATCCTTCTACCAAATTGTATATGCTACTCTTACATGTGTTTAACTTATTTGTTTAACATTGTTAAAGAAAAATACAGGATTTCTTCAGACCCCCATAACATTTTGGCACTCCTGAAATGGCTGCACTCTCTTCTGAACACTGTATCTAGCAGGAGAGGACAGCTGCTGTTCTGGACCTCTGTGCTCCTCTTCTACCCGTCTGGACATCTTGGCACTTACTACAAAGGATATGACTAGTTGGCAAACTGCGGGCATCTGAGGCCCATGGATCAGAGGAAAGAGGAGATCACTCATTCTGCCATCTACTTGGAACAGGATTTTGGAAGACACTCGCTACAGATTAGCCTGAAGTGCTAACCTGTATGACAGCAGAACATTGGCGAAGCTCACCACTGGTGAGGCGACTCCCTGCAGACTTTAAAGACATATGTGCACATGGCAGATCAAATTAAAATGCTGACACTAAGGTGGTTTCATCTTTTGGCTCCATCTTCCAAAGAGCCACCTGGCCAGTACTGTATGCCTGTGCTCATCACAGTCCTCACTGCAGATAACTGCTGGTGTTAGCCTCGGAGTTTCTAGCTCAAGAATCCAAAGTCCATATGTCTCTGTTAAACTGCACGCATAATATTGAATACATTATGTTGTGTCCTGCTGCTTTTTCAAATTTGTCAAGAGCTTTGAAAGTCTTCAAAAGTCTCATCCAATAAGAGCATTTCACATAAATATTAATGTAAAAATAGATTATATTAGCGATTAAACAGGCAAAGCATACATCATTTTCTCAACACACACTTTTATAAGGCTTATAATGCCAAACACCAATACACCCCATCTAGCTTGGATCAGAAAATATACATTCTTATGCATTTATTTATTCACATACCTTTTTACTTAACAATTACTTTCCACAGCTTTTGACAGATAAGAATGAAATACATCTAAACCCATACAAAGTCTACAGAATACACTCTGCATCAAACAGTTTTTAATGAGAAGCAAAACAAGCTGCAACAATTTCATAAACAATATTGCTCAGGTACTCTTAATGCCAAATTTCTAAAAATGTAATTAAATCCAAGGTGCGGATCAACAAAGTCCCCTATACACCCACTGTCTGCAAGAGAAAAACAGATCAATTTGCTTTTGCTTTTATTTCAAATTGTCAGTTTTACCATCTTTAAAAGAAAAAGAAAAACTTCACTACTTTCAGTTGTTCAGATCCAATCAAGTAGAGAGGCACATGAGATGAAGTTGTGATTTAGCTTTTCAGAAAGTATCTCCAACATCTTTCGTACCGTTTCTCTGAAAACGCTTCAACATCTAGTGATAAGCATTTACAGGATTAACAGGCTCAAATGCAGGAATCCATTAAAATGTCAAACTAAGCAGATGGTAACAACAACATTCATGAATTTAATTATTATTTTAGCCAATACAGTGACCACCTATGGTATTTTTAGTGTAGACCAAAATGCGAAATGTATTTGAAAACAGCTTTTCTGTACTATTACCTACCCGTCAAGTCACTGCGACAGAGTGATATCCACTGTCCAAATCAAACTGAATATTAAAAAAAACGAAATTGAATTTAAAATGCTTTCTTTTAAATGACTTTTTTAAATACTAAAAAAAAAAAAAAAACTCAGTTATGCTTGGGGTTTATACCAGAGATTTAAGAGCCTTAAGACTTCTTTGCAGAATCCTAGCTAATCCTAGGTCTGTGCTCCTCTGGAACAGGATGTCTGATGTTTCTCCAGGTATCGTTTGGGACCGCTTCTCCATGTTGGGGGAATCTCTTCCAAGTGCTACATTGACCATGGGCCCTACAGTTGCTCTCACTTGCAAGGATTATTATAGCTCTTTCATTATTAAGAGAAGAGGGGAAAGAAATAGTGCAATATGCTACAGTCAAACAATAAAAGAAGCACTTTTTTTCTGTAGGGAGCTTAATGAACCAGCTGGTGCTAACTGGGGTCTGAGATGCTTGAGAGTAAGCTTTGAAAAGTGATATAAACTAAAACACAAAAAGTCACTTTCATGAATGCCCACATCTCTCCGCGTCGTCTCCAACGAATGATTCTAGGAGTGTTTTGCTGTGTTTGTGGCTGTCGGATTCCTGAAGAGAAAATGACACACTTCAAAAATGTGTGTTTCTGCTTGTTTGATGTCTGAAAGAGAATTTCAGCCCAACCTTAATCCTCAGGGGGTGGTTTGTTGGTGACAATTGTTGACAAGTAAGCACAGCCACAGACAAAACAGTTTCTGCTCATGCTAAAATGCACTAAATGCATCTGCAAAAACATAGCCGATGTGCACCTCACTTTTTTTTGTACTTTGCTGCCGACTTAAATTAATCAAAACATCTTGATACATATCATAAAAGTGATATATATCATAATGTGCACTGTTAATTTTTGTTTCCTTTTGTGGTAATCCCACTTGATGATTTCTGTGGCTTGTAGGCCACAAACATCACCAATGGTACAAACCACTTTTGGTTAGCTGCTAGCTTGACCTTTTCTGAGTGGATTGAAAGGAAATTCATATTAAAGTTGAGAAGACTAAATTCTATAATCAGAATATAATAAGACGGACATAGCAGAGAAAAAAATATGCCTTGGACTAAAAAAACTTTAACGTCTGCAGTATTCATATATAATTGTTTCATGTGTACCAAGGAGAAACATGTTAGTATTAAGATATTCACTAAGCCTAGACTTCTCAGATTTCCATCCCTTCCATCAACTTAGCTCAAGGATCGGCTGTTTCTGGTAAATATCTTTACCAGAAATGTTAGCATATGGTTTCATTTCCCTTAATTGTACCTTGGCAATATTGCTTTTGCTTTGTAAGCAATGACTTTCCAACAAACAGTTTATATGGCCTCCTTGTATTTCCATGGCACCAGTTTTTCATAAGCATTAATATATTCTGATGGTAATATCAGGGAATGTATTTGACAGGATCTTAAATCAAACAATATTTTTTACTGGGTAAATAAGATTAGTGGTTATGCATTAACCCTCCCAACTCATATACTTTCTGTCTCGTTTGTGTTATGAATAAAACATTTAGATTTTTCAGCTAGATTTAGTTTGAAACTTTTACTGGCTCTATAGTCTTTACCACAAAGTCAAATTGTGTGCAGAATTTGGTCTGATCTAAAGTGCTGCTCTGCTCTCTTAAAGCAACTAAAACAGCTTAATCAGATTGTGTTGATTTGATTTTGTCTGCCCGTATCTGTGGACAGTACTGACTGAAAATATCATGTTGTGCTGAAATGACTTTAATTTCAAAAAAAACTGGAGCATACTGGGTGAGTTAGAATGCACAAACAAAAAATTGGGAAGCACTTTTCATAAATTGGGCCTGTGGACACATTTATAGTGACGCAATGATAACGCTCCTCGATTTCTAAAAAACAAACGGGTTCTTTTTATGGATTTAGTTAATTTTGACTTTATTGAAAGGATTTAGAGTAGAATAGGGAAAATGTCTTTAAAGCATGTATCTGCTTCCGGCATTTTTAATATTCAACACTGACAGCATGTCACAATCAGGTTGGAATATACTAAAAAAAACTGATTTGAGTGACAGAACAGATCTTCTATTTATTTCGTTCAACATAATCAGCATAATAGCTTTTGATCATTAGCATTCAGTGAAACAGTATGATTCTTGGTTAGATATCATGTGGCAGGAACAGATTGTAAGTGCTTTAGGAACCTCTGTTTTGTATGTCTATTTCGTAGGTGCATGTGGGGCGGTTGGTGAGTCACTGGTTGCTTGGCTGCAGTGCTGCCTGCTTCATTACCCCCCTAATGACGGACTGATTGAGGTGCTTTAAGAAGCTGTTCTTTCTTCTGCTCCCCTTCTGCTTCTCTTTTTCTGCTATCATCTAAGACACATTTCTTGCTGATTGAATTTACATTGCCAGTATTTAGGGGAATGGCTACATGCTTCTGGTCATCAATTTCCAAGTTATTGTCAACCATTTATTTCTCCTTCTAAACCTTGAAATAATGTTAAATATTGTGTACAAAAATGTTAGGATACATTCCTTCTAATACATGCACATGTCCATGCCTATCCACATGCATCATGCTGAATTAAACTTGCATGTGCCTAAAGTGTGACATTATCCACATTCAAATGTGATTTAAACTTGGAGCTTTGTCTATTTTTCTGTGCTCTGTCATGAACATGAAAAGCAGTGGTAAAGACAAAAAACAGCTGGCAAATCACCATGCTCTGCTTCCCACAGATAACATTCACTTATTAATTTGTTCCCGTTATAAAACCGAGATTGTACATGTAAAGCTAGTGTCTGCTCATTTTGGAAGCTCCTGTTGATTTCAAAGGAATGAGGGGGTTGTAGTGTCCAATGCTTATTGGATCTATCTACTGTGGTTTTTACATAAAATGGGAAAATAATGCTCTTTTCTTCACCGTTGCTAACAAGCTTTTTTTAATTTTAATTAACCATCTGCCTAATACTGCTCTACTTTTTTGGACTGAATGCATTCCAAAAAAAATATAAAAAAGTACAGTGATTAGCGCATGGCTTTTTTTATGTGTAAATGTATATCCAATAGATAAATTTGATCTGAATCTATAAAATGTGGTATAGAAATAGGGTTTGTATTTTTTAGACAGGATTTTCGGTAAACCTCATCCTGCAATATCTGGCATGTTACCAGTAAGTGGGCAGTTTGTTTTCCTATCCTTTTAATACATTTACCGAACAAGAAACATGCAAATATGTAAGAAATTGTTGTATAGTAAAGCATTAATGGGAAAAACTAATTCAGCAACAGTCTTAGATAACTTTAACTGATGTGAGTCAAATCAGGTTGCTCAGTCTGAGGCTGGCTTTTGTCATCCGTTTGCTGAGATAAAGTTTGGGGCCCTCTGTGGTGCTGGAGCCTAGACGGAGCATTGCAGGAGCAAAAGTTTAGGCATTCTCAAATGACTTATTCAAAGGTTACTCAAAGATGTTTAGAACCGTTTAAGGAAACACTCCTGTTATGTTTTTGATTAGTGGCGCAACTGGTAGCACCGTTGTCTTGCAACAAGAGGGCTTTTGGTTCAATTCTACCCTGGGTCTTTCTGCAAAGAGTTTGCATGTTCTCCCTGTACATGCATGGGTTCTTTCCAGGTGCTCCGGCTTCCTCCCACAGTCCAAAATCAGGAGTTTGGCCATTAGAATATCTTAATTGTCCTGCGACGGACTGGCCACCTGGTGTTTCCTCACCTCTCGCTCGGTGTAAACTGGAAATAGGCAACAGCAGACCCCCGTGACACCACAAGAATGAGTGGGTTGGAAAATGGAAGGATGGATGTAACATTACTTAAAGTTGATAAAGATTTTGTAGAATAATCCACCTCCCCTACCCGTCCTCCCCTTAACTTGAACAAAACAGTTTATTCACGAAGAACAAACATCACTGTCACCATAACTGTAGGACATAACACTAAATTTTGTTGCCAATGCTCAGTCCAGCATTGGAGAAACAGAAAAATTATCAAAGTTACATGTATTTTTCAAACTTCTAGGGATTTAGGAACTTCTTCTAGTTATCCTTCTAGTGGTGGTTTCTTTTTTCCTAATCATTTTCATGCTCATACTCTTACCCATTACTTCAGTTGAACCTGACGGAGAGGAAAGAATGGAGGGCAGTAATGCTGGAAAAAATCCCCACCTTGATCGAATAGGCTTTCAATGTTTGTAATCATATTTATATTATTCCATGGTAAATAGTACTTCCAGAGGCCAGAGTGACTACTTGTCGTCTTATAATAATTGTTGGATGTCACTTTCATTTTTAATTTTTTTTATTAATTTTCCTCCATATCTCTCTTTCTCCTCTCTTTGTTTGACAGTCCCTCGTTCAGTTACTGTGTCTCCCTAGTGTCTGTTTCATGGATGACTCCCCTTGTTACAACATCATTCATTGATTTAATAATTGTCCAGAGCATTGATCTGAAACAGTATTGCTCCAATGTGCAGAAAATGTCTTTTCTGCCTGCTGGTCTGCTAATGACATGATGAAACACATCCTCCTGTATCACCACATACTTGGTATGAATAAAAGAAAGTAAAGCTAGCCGTTTTACAATACAATTTTAATACTAAATAGGTGGACAAAATAGTTCCACTAATATAGGATCAGCATATAAGTGTTATACAGGTATACATAGATGAGAGACAATAAATGTTTATAGTTTTAGCATTATCGCTCTGTTACTATGTTAGATTGTGCGTTTGATGTAGTTTTAATATGTTTGAATTACGGGAAATAAGTGTGAAGTAATCTGTGGCTTCTTGGAGGAGATTGACAGCCTCATAATCAAGAGACGAACTTGCTTATTTTTGTCAGACACCTGTTGCCATGTAGGCTTATTTGCTGTGGGAGCTACAATACCAAACGAAATAGCAGAAAAAAATTATTATTTTTTTTTAATTTTCCTCCCAACATCTTTAAAAAACAAAGGTGAAGGTCTTTTAGCTAAGATTTGTTTACACAGATTAAAAAGTTATGATTAAGATCAGCACTTCCAGTACTTTCTAGCACCAGAAAGAGTAAATATCTTCTTTGGTTGGGGATGAGGTCTTGCCCACAGTGAAGGAGTTTACTTATCTCAGTATCCGACATACTTTTTGTTTAGGCTCTGACCCATAACAGGAAAGCAACTCAGGGGACCAATGATCAGTTAAAGTGATCTTATTTAGAAGGTGTGGATAATGAATGTGCTCAGGAACGGCATTGGGTCAGGACTCGGGAAACCAAGGGAATGGATACGTCAACGTGAGGTCACCGGCAGCTCACCGGGAGCTCTAGAGAAGGATGGAAAGGTGAGTGGGAAATCCAGGTTAGTTGAAACAGTTATGAGATGGTTGCTTACTTGAGGCAGGATATTGTCCCGTTAGGGAGAGATTTCCGGATTTGGAGGAATCTGGTTGTGGAGTTGTTTTTGTTAGTACATGGAGCTTTCTCTGATGGTTGAGACTGAGGAGATGGTTGTTGGAGTGGACAGGTTACGCAGGCAATCACTGGGGGGATGGTGGAGCACAAGGGATGGCTGCAGCCTGAGTTCTTTAGAGTTGTTTAGATCTTTTCTTTGTTGTAGGTTGTTTACTAGGATCACTCAGGGTGAGAGGATCCAATGAGGAAGAGTACCCAGGTTGCACACATGAGAATGAGTTAATAAGAACATCTGAGAATTATTTCAGAAAAATCCCCATTTGAAAGGCCATAATAAAGTTATCAAACAAAAAGTGTAAATCAAACAAAAAGTATTGGGAATCCTTCCCTTCTGTGCTGTGAATATGCATAGGATATATTTATGACTACAAAGTTGATGTAGTTTTATAATTTCCTTGTGTGGAGTAATGTAAATAGAATTTCAGGTGGGTGTTGAAAGTGACTAAATTTTAATGCTGTGTCTTTAATAGAAAGTATTCCCAGGAGTGCAGACTTTAGATTTACTGAATACCAGACTCAAACTCAGGAAAGCTTTATGTGATAGATGTCCACATTAGGAAGGATCGCTGTCAGCAGGGAGTGTTTCCTAATGCACAGTCTAGTATCCTGATTGAGGTTTCCTTAGAAACAGGAGAAATGTGTGAACACACAAGCTCTTCAAGCAGACACCTCCCTCACAAACACACATTCAGATTCAGTTTATACACATACAATACACTACAACATAGTAATCTTTAGGTGATAAGGATAGGGATTCAGAGAAAGAGAAGTGTGTTGTGGAGGGGCTGTTGGGCTTGGGATAATGAATTATTTATCACAGCCAATGCCAGACTTCTCAGATGGATTCATTATGGGGGCTGAACAGGTAATATAAGGGTTGTCAAAGAAAACACTACCAAAGCAATTGAAACCGGTGTGTGTGTGTGTGTGTGTGTGTGTGTGTGTGTGTGTGTGTGTGTGTGTGTGTGTGTGTGTGTGTGTGTGTGTGTGTGTGTGCGTG
>JAVLVB010000557.1:1948642-1959616 GCA_032876305.1 Orestias chungarensis | reverse complement strand
GGGGGGGGGGGGGTGTGTGTGTGTGTGTGTGTGTGTGTGTGTGTGTGTGTGTGTGTGTGTGTGTGTGTGTGTGTGTGTGTGTGTGATAATTTACCCTGAACACCTGTCAACATGAGTCACAACACCAGAGAATTCCTGCAATTGAGCGCATCCTCCTAATTGGTGCCAGCCTGCCAGACATCATCCTTTTCTGTTGTCTACTCTCCTGCTTCTTCTCTTCTTTCTTTGACACTCTTCCTTCACACTTGTTTGTTCCTCTACATCTTACTCACTTCCCAACCCCCACTCCAACACCTCCTCTCCCTTATTTTTTTATTTTATTTTTTTTCCCCTGCCATCTATTTTAACAACATTTACGGATGAATGATTTAATGCTGGTTATCAAACCTCATCTTTGTAATCGCATCTCTAATTACACTTAATTAAAACAGTCTAATGGCTGCTGCTGAGTTGTTTTTTGGAAGCAAATCAGCCAGTCTTTTCTCTCTTTAGAAATCCTCCCCTGACTTAGCATTCTGTGTTCTCACTCAACACCTCAGACAACCAATCAACTCCAAATCCTCTAACCAGCTCTTGTCAGGTTGTTAATTACGCTCCAGAAGTGCCTAATGATTAAGATAACGCCGCAATCTAAAAGTGAACAGGCTCTTTCCTCCCTCTTCTTTTTACAGCTTTCGATTATAGCACCCTTGAGGTGTTACTCCATCTTGATGAAATGCAGAAAATTGACAAATCAGCTGCTTTGAGCCAAGCCTTATTACCTTCACTGCATATTCATGAGTTGTTCAAGAAGAAGATGGAGGATTTTTAATCAAAGTCACAGACAAGGCTGGTGGGTTAGCAGCAGCTGCCCAGTTACACTGTTAACCCCCCCAACCCCCTCTACCCAGTCCATCTCCTCATTGTGGTGAAAAAGATGCATCATTCATGGGATTTAGCTCACGTTTGGATAGATGCAGCTGTCAGCGTAAGATGTGTGTGCATTTCTTTTTTCTGTATGTGCATAATGGCAGCTTCAAGGAGCCTTGGACATATTGAGGTGCCACATCGTCAGACCAGATGTTCCGGGTTCTTATGTGCATAGCTCATCAAAAACAGCAACCACTG
Source organism: Orestias chungarensis (assembly GCA_032876305.1). NCBI lineage: Eukaryota > Metazoa > Chordata > Actinopteri > Cyprinodontiformes > Cyprinodontidae > Orestias > Orestias chungarensis. The sequence continues at coordinate 1,958,509 of JAVLVB010000557.1, read as the reverse complement.
CCACCGTTGGGCCACCACTATCTGGTTGGGCCAGCCAACACATCTGCTCTCTGTATTCTAGACCGTGTGCATTGTGGGTGTTTCTCTAGTGCGTTGTGTGATATGCAGCTCGCTATAGTAAAAAAAAAAAAAAGAGGTAGACATCTGGTAGAAGATCCAGATGTCACCTCATCTGGAAACTCCTGCAGCTTGAAATCAAGGAATTAGCTTTTTAACATATCCAGAAATGGATAAAAGCAGAACAAGAAAATAAGTGTGGAGCAACTTTATGTTTTTTAGACATTATTTTTCCCATGTTGGAAGAAATAATGTGAATATTTGGTCAAACTAAAACAGTACAGAGCATAGTTTTAGACAGCTTTACAACAGATGCAATGAAAATATTAATCTAATCATTTCAAATGTGTTTTGGTCAAACTTTTTAGTTTGCATATTAAAAAAAATCTTCTAATTTTAAACTATTTTGCTTAAACTTGGTCAGAGTGAGAACTGCAATCAGTAAGGTGTGCTTGAAAAAGCAGTTTAAACATGTATTGCCAAAACTGTCTTACTGATGACCAAACACCGTTGCATTGCTGTGGCAACTTTTCAAGAATCTTCTTTCATCGTATCTCATACTCAAGTGTGCTCAATTCTATGTACGGATATTAAAATGTATGCCTTTACAATCTGTAGACCATGAACCCTCAACACAAGTAGATCGAATACACTAGAATATGCCCTCCACTTGAAAGCAGATCTAAAGCTTAAATGGAAAAAGAATGCATTTCTAAACCACTGATCAATCCTTCTAATTTGAAGAAGGGAAAAAATTTTGAACAATTGTAGGAAAATGGCTAAAAAAATAAATAAATTGTCAGTACTTCTCATTATTAAAAGGTTATTTCTTGTTTGTGGTTTTGTTTTCATTTTAGCATTGAGTGAACAATTTCATGTATTTTGCGTCGTTTACTCATTCTCTTTATTCTTTTTTTGGCGCTGCTGTCTTTCTCTTTACCCAATCGCTTTTGATCCTGTTGGCCATCTAATCCAATCTTTTCTCCAAACATTAGTGGAAGAAAACGCAACATGGAGATTTTAAACACAGCTTCTGTCGTTGCCTCCAGATCCCCTATTTTGTGTATTTCATTATTATAAATTGTTAAACATATTTTAATAAAAGACACCTTCCCACCTGCCCAACATGGTATCATGTTATGCACTGAGAGAAAACATTGTTGTTGTTGTTGTCTTTTTGTCAATTTAAACTGTAATGAAAAGATATTTAAGTAATTTAATTTTTTCTAGTTTTTTCTAACTATTTATTTTGGTATCTACCTGAACGTTTATAATTTTTCATATCTTCTTCCTATGTTATATAATCCCATTTCATTTTAAACAACACAGTTTAGAGTGCATAAAAGTATGGGCCAAATGCAAACAAATAATATACTGGAAATAACCTGCTTTTTGGTTGTTTGCTTTGTTTGTGGTCTTGTTAATATCACATTATCTAAACACATTTACAGTAATGACAGGAGCACATATGTAAGCGAGCGCATAAGATGTTAAAAAAGCCTGCTGGCATGCACGCTTGCTCACGGTAACCAAGCCTTACTGCTCTGTTCACAAGTTGGAAAAGCAGGTTTTTTTCTGGATAATTATTTCTGCAACTTCAACTCTTCGGAACTAATGCTGTGATCATTTGAATTCTCTCAAGTTCAACAAAGAATTAAAATTCCCCTTTGCAGTTAAAACTTTTATAATTAGAGTTGCACACAGACCACTTCAAATTAAAAATTGGGCTGAAAACAACCAAGGTAAAAAAATACATATATATGTGTAGTCAAGTGTGGAATCAAAGCAAATAGAGTGTAATATCTCTTAATGGTATAATTATACTTTTAATTTGCTTTTCAAAAATGTTTATCTGAGCTAACAAAAACAACATTGTGAAGAACTAAAGGCTATTAATTCATTCCATCTGAAATATCGTAAGTTTTTGCTTCACTGCTTCGATAAAAGCATGAATTTAGTAACCTGAAATCACTCCAAACTATACTATCTGAAACCTGTTTCAGTAGTATCATTACCAGAAGATGATAGCAGACTTTTCACACAGAAACAGTATTTTTGAAGTAGTTTTGTAACACAAAATGTCTTGGTATTATACCTGGCTGAAAGGTTTGGGTTCTGTTGATCTAAAATATTAGAAAAAAAATTTCAAATATAGGTTAAACATTGATTCTAGTTTGTCCCCATGTGTTAGTATGTGTATCTACAAATTGTGCTTGTATTACCTGTATGGAGAACCCTGTGTGTTTTATTGAAAATGATTTGTTAGGACTAATCCTGCGCCCTGTTTCTTCTTTTTGTCAGAGCTTGTGTGTTTGAACAGAGCTATTTTCTTCTCTGTGTTTGCTCGTTTAGGAGCAAACATTTGCCAAAGCTCGCTGCTGCTGCCTCAAACAAGCTCTCCCAGGAAGTGTTATTAATAGGATAATTAAGCAGATGGTAATGAGCTGGATTATGCCTAATTATGACGAGATTTGTTTTGGCATTTTGTCTTGTGAGAAGTCAGTGAAGTGGTAAAGCCTACCTTGTAGTTCATTATATTGATGTTTGCGCACCTGATTGCATGGGGCAGGCAACAGGGATATAGTTGGGAAGCCGGGCACAGCCAGGTGGCACATGTGCCAGTGCAGATAGCTGGGAAAGCAGATAACACTGCTGTCTGGCTGCCTTTTTAACTGTCTGTCTGTATTGTGGGTGTTGACCTCTGAGCTGCTGCTTTAATAGAAAACCTCTGCACATGATATGTGAGCCATGAAACTACCAATATGTCCTTTTTATTCATGTTTGGGATCATAGGAAGATGCACAAGCTACTGACTTTATGAGAAACTGGGTCTGATTATGCGTGTTTACATTTTGCAAGATGTGGCTGGAGCTCAAACTATAAAACTTGTCCGCAACACTTTTTAGATCTTACAGGATCCTCTTTAAGGATTTTTATTGGTTTCTGGCTTGTCAAATGTAATGATAATCAATTAGGTCAAATAAAGTTTGCTCCCTCTATCACTGTGAAAAGGATCCTCTCAGATTCTGACAATGGAGGCGTGTCCCTACATGAAATTTTGTTTGATTAAAAGTATATATAGAATATTTTAGTCAATACTATTATGGATACATTTTGGGTCTGACAAATTTGTTTTTGTATGCTTCAAAACAGCTGGCTGTTATTGGAGCTTTGATAGGTAATCGTTTATACTAAATCTGGTTATTTTCATTTATCCAGCTTTACTTCATTGCCATGATGATTCACATAAGTGCATGATGTAACGGAATTGTATCTCACAGATTTTTAGATACAAGAAAAAATTAATGGATTATTAATTCACTGCTTCTGCTCGTCGCATCTGAATAAACCTCAGACCAACATCCAGCTAACCTGTATCAGTAAGACAGATTCCCGGTCCAAAACTTGTTTAAGCTGAATTTGTTGGCTCTTGCCATGTAATCACGGGCGTCTGGTTTCTCTGGCGTATAAATTAGCATTAAAAATCGCATCAATAGGGGAAAAATAAGAGATCATGATAAAGTACAATTGTGTCTTGAACTATTTAAGTCAACAAAAGGCAAAAAGCAAGAATTTAGCATGTTTTCTTAGCTTTCTCATATATACAATCAGAAATATTTCAAGCCTAAAACAACTGGATCTAAAGTGCATTAGAAACTGACATTAAAAGTTTGATACGACTTTATATCCAAATGTTTGACATAGGTTGAACCCAACCCTTTGACTGAAAGAGTTTTGTTTAAAAATGGCTTGGTTGCTTGTGAAGCTTTATGTACTTCGATTTTTGAATATTCTGAATAAAGAAACTGCTAAAATAGTTTGGTTTTATTCAGCGAACACCAAGATGGAAGTGTCTTAAGCATTGGCGGTCCATAGGTCATTGGTTAGACCCATTCTACCTCCTATTACTTAGTTTTGGTATCAAAATGTAGGGAAATTTGTGCTCTACAGTTTTTCTACCGCTTTTTCAGTTTATTCTTCAAAACAGTTCTGTTCATCTTTACCTATCCTTCATATGATTTTATTTCATGCGCATGTTGCAGGATAAACATGCTACTTAGCCAGTCCCTTTCTTTAATCTCTTCTCCATGAGCTCTCTGTGTTCTGTTCCCCAAGATTAGGATGTAAGTGACCAGATTGGAGGCTTTACCCCTCCACCCCTCGACCGCAAAGGGATTTGTATTAAACTCATAACTAATACAGCAGCAAACTTCATGTAGAGGGTATGCAAACACCAACAGTGATAGCTAAACAATCTATTTTTATTAATGTTTTTTGGTGGGTTGCTGCAGTTTTTTGAAAAGTTTATCTCATGAAATACCTCAGCATCATAACATTTTACCAATGAGCTTGTAAAATAACTTCTTTGACTCTTTTAATGATGGTGATTCTAAAGCAGGACAAAGTGCTAAACTCGGGAAAGATTACATGATGATGAAGGTAAATATTTTTAAGCACCTTGGCAAATCTGTTGCTGCCTCTGTACTAGAGGACAATCTCTAAGGCTTTGACTGTAATACTCATTCTCTAATCTTCTGGTATGAGTTGAATCACCTTCAGTCTTTTTTCATTTATTCTTCTGATGGAAAACTTGGATGACATCTTGGTCAGGTTATTACAGATGGGAAACCACTACTTAGCACAAATCATATTGGATAAACAGATACTAATTTATCTTTCCTGGTTTTTATATGTATGTAAATATCCTCCCTAGTATCAGAATGACAGCACAGTCGATCATATTTAGCAGGGCTGGGTGTCTTAATCATTTTGAAATGCTTCTAGCTCAAGAAGACCTATGCAGGATTCCTGAAATGATGGCAAATGCATTTGCATTTACAACCCAGATAACACCGTCTCTCATACATGCACACACTCTCCTACCGTACATTCTGCATCTGTGCACGTCTTCTGTTAAAGTGCTCCTGCAGCTCTTGATAAGAAAGCTCAGTCTGGGATTTAGAGCTTTAGCTTATCGTCATCTTTATGAAGCCTTCTCTGCAAAGTGCAGTAAGCGTGGACCACCAATCTGCATAGAATTTAAAAAGTGTTGTGGGGAGAAGAGATTGAGTTGAGTATGATTCACAGCAAAGCTAGTTTTTTTTCCGCTTTTCTAGAGTAAGGGGGCGGGGGGGAGTGGTGATAATGCATTAATCTACAGACCCATCTGTTCTGAAGCAGGTGGATTTACATTCTTCTGAAATCAAACCTTGGTGGGCAAAACCTGGTCTGCTGCTGTGGTATTTATGAGATTCTCTAATAAATGCTAGGTTGGGAGGGCCCAGTAGTCTTTATGGGGCCAAAAGCCAATGAGTGGCGTTTTTTTATTTTATTAGGTTTAGAACGAAATATTCGGTTTGAATATTAAGGTTAAGCGTGAATGGAGTCACTCGGATAAATAGAAGTCAATAAAAGCTCCTAATATGGGAACCAGTACACACTTGTGTGTATGTGTTATGCATGAGTAGAAGACAGATTTTTATTGCACACAATACGTAGTTAAATCCCCAACACTCAGACAGAGGGAGCGCAGTTGTGAAACGACGCAGTTTTCATTTACTCTTTGGAGGAAAAAAAAAAAGATGAGATTATAGAGAAAGCTCATTTCCTGCTAAACTTGGACTATGGCTTCCAAAATAAAATTGCTTTTATTCTTCACAACATGTGTTCCCAGAGATTAAGGCCCTGTAATCTTGCGAAGGCTTAATAAGACTCAGTATGCGGAGTAGAGGCTAAAACAGAAAATGTGGAACGAGCCTCGCTCAGCTCAGTTCTACCCAATGACTTTAATCCTGTTTATTAAATTATAAAGAACCTTAAAGGATAAGGATAAAGAATATTGAGTCGTGGATTTAAATTATTCAGGGTTATTTTTTTCTCTTCCTTGACTATCTTAGTGTATGTTATTTGATAGCACTGGATCATGCTTAATGATGGCAGCAGGCAATAGCTGTGACAGACTTTATTTTTACAAATGGAGTTCTCTCTTCTTTTAGTAGAAACCTCCATTAAGCAGTGGCTCAGCCTTTGCCCTAACTGTGGGGTACTAAAGTGTAAAGTGTTTTCCCACATTTGACTAATCCTGCATGTCACTGATCCCTGTGACAACGTTCAAACAGTGGCATGACACAAACTAAATTTAAAGTGTCTGCAGATATGTTTTGCATAAATTCTTTTTGCAAGAATCAATGCAGAACTTTACATTTTCTCATAATGTATCAATGCATTTATGACCTTGTTATTGTTTGCATGCGTGTCATTTTAAAGTGTGTACATTATCAACACAAAATGAGCAAACCTGTCAGGCTAACATAAGGAGATTACTTTTACATTTCAAGATTTAATGGTCATAAGAGGGAGTCAAGGCAAACTGTGTGGACTTGCAAACTTACATCTAAGAAGTTTTACCAAGATATCAGGCTAAGAGGATTGTGGGTCTCTAATCCAAATCAAAAGCCATAGCATGCAAATTATATTACATTCTGAGACAGATTATTTTGGCCTAGGATTAAGGATTGATGCCAGCCAAATCTTCTCAGTTCTTATATTATAAGGGGATGAACGTACAGAAAAGAATTTTAGGCTTTCACATTTTTAGTTTTTGTTGCTCTAATCTCTCTGTGGTGTTTTTATTATTGTGTTCTGGAAGCACATTTTGAATCCTCCAAAACTAACACCAACCGCTTTTCTCCATTTAATATCACATAAAGACAATATAGGTTAAAAATGTCAGCTAAAATAAATATAAAAATAAACACAAACTGATTAAATTCACTAAGTGACTGAGTCAAAAATGTTTTTAGTATTTACTGTTAATTTAAGGATTTAGGGTCACTGTTTGTGTTTTATTTTTAACTGTTTTTATATAATGTTGGTTCAAACCAATAAGAAGGAGCATTTTTGAGTCCTAAGAGCAAAATAATTATTTCATTATTTCACAAGAAAGACAATTGAGGAACTTTATGTCTTAAAAACGAATGATTAAGTGGGAAATGATACACTGGGACATAAATTTAATGTCTGGGGGACAAAAATAAATTTTTATGTATACTAGAGTGTCATCTGCCAATTGAGTGTTCCACGTTACCATGTATTTTATTATTCTTTTAAGTTACTTAATTGAAACTGAAAACCACTAACAACTAGTCCTTGAGGTACAACACACCACTTTTGAGGGCATACATGTAAAGAGTAATCCAAAAGTTCTGCTTGGATTTCATGAGCTATAAATATGGGATAAATTTTGTGCCACTAGGAATTGAATTTGAATTCTTTATATCTGAAGTTGAATCTTTCATTTTGAACCTGAATTGATCATTTTGAATAATTGCTTTTAAAAGCTGAATCTAAATAGACTAATCTGAAATTGAATCTGTTCGTTTGAATGTGTATGACAATAAAATTAATTTAAATTTAATTTAATTGAGAAATTCAGCTCCTTAATTCATTCTCACTTGTCAATTTCACTTCTCTCCATTCAGATTCAGTTTTTCAATTCAATTTTTGTGCCACACATCCGGGGCCTGGCGTTGGGCGAAACTAGTCGAACGCAGATTGCAACAATTCGCGTTTACGTTTTCTTTACCTGGAGGAAACATCTGCTGGTGGGATGTCTAGTGCCCAGCGGACCAACGCTCAGTTTTGTAAAAAAAAATAAATGACAACCCAGATATCGTCATAGAAAGTAGAAGATTTATACTTCAAAACACTGGTGCTATAAAGACGAATCAAATGATAACATCATTCACGTTTTCTTTTTGTTGTTTTTGCCTACTCATCATGGAAATTAGCAACAAACATAATTTTTATAGATGCTTTTATTTACAGAAGGGAGGTATTTATTTGATTGTCTTTTATGATCTCTCACTATTTACAAAAGTGGAGCAGCAAAATCAAATCACATACAATGATGGATGGTGTATTTTCACTCAATTGTGGATTATTCTCTCTGTCCACAGTCTAAATCTGTCGTATACATCTATGTCTGCATTTTCCTGAAAGAGGATCCGATCTAGACGTGTCAACGCCTGGCCAGCCATATCTTAAACTGGGGATGAGAGATCCTGCAGACATGTAGTCCTTCAGAGAGCGATTACCTGCTGAGGGGATTTACCTCAGCTGCAGAGTTTAAGCTCCTCTGGGTTTGAGAAGTTTTAAATCTAGCCTCAGGTCATCTGATCACTTGGTTTATGTCTTTTGACTTGCTTGTGATCACTGACCCCTTTAGTCGCATTCTCACACTGCAGAAAGACATTTTTACAGAGGTGGAGAGAGAGATATAGAGAGAGAGAGAGAGAGAGAGAGAGAGACAGTTCTGTTATTTTCCTTCTTAATCTTTCTCAGTTGGCGCTTGCTATGTAAAAAGATCAGGACAAAACCATTAGATTATCTTGTACATGAACATGTGAGCATAGTGTATTGTCAAGACGGTCGAATTATTCTTAAACTTTCACCTGTTTCTTTTTATCTCAGGCATTACCAAGTGATGATCACAAACAAAGCTCTCTAGCTTACACAAACAGAGCTGAGAAGGGACCTCTAGTTCCACAGATATCAACCAAACCTGAGATTAAGGCATAATCTAAGACTGCTCAGACTATGAAGAGATGGGGCCCACACAGAGATTGGAGAATGGGCCAAACAGCGGATTTATCTTTTTCTAAACCAAAAGTTTGACTTTTGTACTGAATTTATAAACTTGCTGTGCATACTTTAATTCAAATAAGTAATTTGGTTAATATAATGATTTTCCACCAGCCTGATTGTTTTGGTGCCCTACGTAAACTGCATGTTATGCGTACTGCAGAACACCGACACATGCTGCCTATACAGATTCTCCATCAGATAAGGACTCTAGCAGGGTCGCTCCTAAACGGTATTGCTACTTCTTGTCGGAAAAAAAACATGTTGATAAAATGTAAAAGTTTGATTAAACAATAAAAATCTAATTAAACAAATGTGCATTTCTGAGCAGTTTTCAGAAAACATTCAGAAATATAAAAAGAAGGAATCACCCTGGAAAATATTAGCAGTGTAAATAAGAGTGTGAAACTTCAAAGGGGTTTAGTACTTTACTTGACTAATCAAAGATTTACAAGAAACAGCAGCATGTTCAGGTATTGAATAAATTAAAGTATAGCACTTTTACAACGACCTTAAACATAATAAAATTCATTGTTTGTCGCATAAAGAGCAAAACAATTGTGACAGTGTATCACAGGTATAATATAACAGATGTGTAAAGAACATGAATCATTTGTACAAGACATTTGGATGTACATAAACGTGGGTGGTGGGTAAATCCATCCCTCGAAGCGCAACAGGCTGCGCTATTCAAATCTGTCAGCCACCTTCCTTTTTTGACCCGGTTCTGCACTAGCTGTTTGCAAAAATAACTGTGCTACAAAAAGATACTGTTCTACTGCAGCTTATCTCATCATCGCAGTTCTCTATGAAAAGATTCACTCCACACCTCTGCAACCACATTGTGTACCAACCCACTCATAAGTTCTTAATCATCTTCAAGCAACATTCTTCATGTTGTACATCAGTCACTATCTACTTTTTGTTTGCAAGACTAAAAACTTTTTTTTCCCCTCCAATTTATGGGTGAATGTTGCACTAAAACGGAACTTTACAACACTGTTATTTTTGTTCTAACTCAGTGCTTTATACAGCTGTGTGTAATAAAGGGTGTGTTCATAACGGTGACGATCCACAACCTCTGCAGGTATCTGCTGGACATGGTGTTATCTGAGATGTGTAAAAAGCGTTTGTGTCCTTAGCTTTTACTCTCCGGCAGTTACCACC
>JAVLVB010000557.1:1890086-1948542 GCA_032876305.1 Orestias chungarensis | reverse complement strand
TGTGTGTGTGTGTGTGTGTGTGTGTGTGTGTGTGTGTGTGTGTGTGTGTGTGTGTGTGTGTGTGTGTGTGTGTGTGTGTGTGTGTGTGTGTGTGTGTGTGTGTGTGTGTGTGTGTGTGTGTGTGATGGCCTGCAGACCCTTCAGGTACACGGTTATCAGGTATGACAACACGCTTGTTTGAACACCAACAGCCTAAATGCAAACAAAGTCCCTAAATGCAAAAAGGAAAAGAGGTGCTGCTGACTCGCTATTTGCATAGATAGCAGATGACAGATGGCTGCTAGTAAATTTTTACATAAACGGCTACTAAATACAGCGGGATATAGCTGACACTGTTGCAGGAACAGAAGGGGAGTATTGCAAATAAACGTTTCACAGCTCCTTTCTCACACATGAACACACAGAGGTATGAACACACAGTAGGAAGAGCCCTGTCTGAAATAACACTGAGAAGTGCAGTGTCTCACTAAGTATACAAACCACATACACTTCTATTCATTCATGGCGGCAATTTCTCTTTGGTACAATGCTTAGTTTGTGTTGTCATACCTCTTCCAAACAAAACTGTCTTCTACATTGTTCTTACTGAATACTTGCTGGAATTAATATTTCTTTGAATGCAGTACTGGGAATCAAAGGTGTTTGAATGTTAGGTAAACAACAAAATCATGCATAAATATAATTCATCACATGGACTCTCTTTGACCAATAGTTTCTGTGTTCTCATGGGAGATATGTTCACATTAATATGTTTTTCACCAGGTCATACACCTTAAATTAACACAGTGATTATCTGGTTATTTAGAAGATCTTTGTTTTTAAGGTTAGATCATTGGTCTGCTTTGAGGAAGAAAAACAAACAGTGTTTAGAATTTACTCATTCAGAATATAGACTCTAGTTCAGTTTTTTACTGAATAAAACTCACTTTTTGGGCTTAGTTAGTTCTTCAATGATGTCTGGTTTTCCTCAGGATACTCCATCCAAAGGTAAATGTGCAGGTTTATTCGTCCCTTTTAATTACCCTTAGATGTCAATGTGTACAAGCTTGTCTGGAGCATCTCCATGTTGTCTTTTAATGGAAGAATAGCCTGTAGCTAATAATGTTCAATGAGAGATAGGTAAATGCAATAATATTTAAGTTTGTAATTTTACCTTTCATGTATTAACTTCTATATTTACAAAATATGCAGCACCATGTTTTAGGCACTCGGGATTGTGTCCTGTAGGTTTGTAATCGAGAGAAGTCTTGGTACACAAGTTTGTTTTGATAGCTACTTACAGTATAAGTAAGTAGCTATAGGCTGATTAATTTTTATTGCTTACAAATAGAAGAGAACTCAAAACACATCAATCAGAAGCGCCGACCGAAAGCTCTGTTTCCTCGCTTCCTCTAGCAATATTTCATTACCCACATGGCATCTCAATTTTTAAAACTGTATTTGTATTATAATTTTTTGTAAAAATGCACCTCAACACAATTTTCTAACTGGTACACCATATACAGAGTACTATAGCTTCTGTATATGGTATACCTGCTCCACCACTGAGCCACGTTTATGAACTTTCTGCATTTTCTGCAGGTTCTCTGCTTAATTGTTTGAAATCTGAAGTCTAGCTGTGATTATATTATGCTGTTTTAATTGTGACAACTGATATTCCTGAATATCTTAAGTTGTATTTATGCAGGGACAGACACTTTGTTTACATGTAAAAGTTCTGGTCAAACTCAATTTGCACAAAGCATTACGGGTTATGGTTATTACGTAAACGCCACATTCAACAGCAGCACTGTTCCTCTATGAACCTGTAGATGTCTCTGAATTCAAGACAAATTGATACTGCAATACTTTACTCAACCAGTTATTTATTTATTGAATCTTCCGTTTGAAGCTGAGTCAGATCTGATGGATACACCCAACTAGAGGCTCTAACCAGAACGTTGTGTGGTGACCCTGCCTCGGCCTCTGGTGTCACTTAGTTTAATCATGGCGCCTGCCTGTGCTGTGTAATTACTAGGACCAGCGTGGTGTCCACAAGGTGAAAGCCACATGGAGCAGTGGCCGACAGCCAGGCATGGGATTTGGCCATGGCGCTCTCTCTGTTTCATCCCAAAGTCTTTGTTTATGTAAAAACAATAGTGAGCCTTTTACCCCCAGATTACTCCACGCTGGGAGGATAAAGATATACACACACAGCCTGGGAACGGGCCTCAGGCCAGGGGCAGCTCAGTCCAGGGATAAAGAGATTGAGGCACAGAGAAGAGACTCTGCAAAAAAGCATCCAGCTTTTGTAACAAGGTTTACAGTTGTTTGTTTTTAGTTTGAAAATTGTGACAGGAACGTGCTGAAGCTGTGAAACATTTAGTCTTACAAAATGACAGAAAGTCGCTAACAATAGTAATAATTAAAAAAACAAGTGTTAGCACATACAGAATATTTTGTATATTACAATCATGTCCTTATTATGAAAAAGAGTAATTTGTGCTAATAAAACTGTGACAATAAATTCCACTGTACCCAACTCTAAGGAAAAAGATCATGTTCAAATTTTAGGCCATATTTTAAGCAACATTTAAGCGCCACCCTCACGGGCCACTTTATTAGGTACACCTTGCTAGTACCGGGTTAGACCTTTTGCATTCAAAACTGCTTTAATCCTTCATGGCATAGATTCCTCAGGGAGTTTGGTTCATATCGATATGATAGCATCATGCAGTTGATGCAGATTTGTGCACTGCACACCCATGCTGCGAGTCTCCCGTTTCACCACATCCCAAAGGTGGTCTTTTGCATTAAGATCTGGGGACTGTGGAGGCCATTTGAGTACAGTGAACTCAATGTCATATTCAGGAAACCAGTCTGAGATGATTTGAGCTTTATGACATGCCACGTTATCCTGCCGGAAGTAGCCATCAGAAGATGGGTTCACTGGGGTAAGAAAGGGATGGAGATGTCAGCTCCAAGACTCAGGTAGGCTGTAGCACTGCAACAATGCTCCCTTGTTACTAAGGGGCCCAAAGATTGCCAAGAAAATATCCCCCACACCATTACACCACCCGCAGCCTGAACCGTTGATACAAGACAGGATCGATCCATGCTTTCATTTTGTTCATGAGAAATTCTGCCCCTACCATTCGAATGTGGCAGCAGAAATCGAGACTCATCAGACCGGGAAACCATTTTTCAATCTTCAATTGTCCAATTTTTGTGAGCCCTTGCAATTTTTAGCCTCAGGTTCCTGTTCTTAGCTGACTGGAGTGGCACCCTGCATGGTCTTTTGCTGCTGTAGCCCATCTGCCTCAATGTTTGACATGTTGTGTGTTCAGAGATGCTCTTCTGGATACCTTGGTTCTAGCAAATGGTTATTTGAGTGACTGTTGCCTTTCTATCAGCATCAACAAGGCAATTTCGCCCATAGATCTGCCGCTCACTGGGTTTTTCCTCTTTTCAGACCATCCTCTGTAAACCCTAGAGTTGGTTTTGTATGAAAATCCAAGTAGATCAGCAGTTTCTTAAATACTAAGACCTGCTCTTGCGGCACCAACAACCATGCCACGTTCAAAGTCACTTAAATCACGTATATTCCACCATTTTGATGCTCCGTTTAAGCTGCAGCAGGTTGTCTTGATCATGTCTACGTCACTAAAGTCATTGAGTTTCTGCCAACTAGGGATTGGCTGAGTCGATATTTGCATGAAGCAGTTGGAGAGATGTAGCTAATAAAGTGGCCAGTGAGTGTAATTATGAAATGATCGTGAAATCAACTATTGCAATAAAGTATTTTAAAATTCTATTAGTGATAGCATTACTTTAGCTTCAATAAATGTATTTCTTTTTGATTTAAAAATGTTACAATTTTAGCAAGTGAATTTGCACACAGGAAAGCATGTAACTGTATTTATAATAGTTGTAAACATTAAAAAGTCTTACAGTTTTGCTTCAAGTTTAGAAATATATCAAATTGGCAGATAAACATCATATATAAGATTAATTACAACATTATTGACTTTTACATACATTTATAAAATATCACATAAGAACCATAACATCTCCAATAATGTATTTTATCTATAATAGTTATAAAAAGAGATATCATTGACCTCCTTGTATCATACCATTAATACCCTAAAAAAAAACTTTGTTTGGACAAAAATACTGTTTAAAAATAATAACTCTAAAAGCATTACTAAAGTTGGAAGAAGCTGTCACCATTAATAAAAGTTATTGTATTTAGAAAAGTAATAATTACTTTTTTACATGTTTCACTTTTCAAAATGTTCCTAACTTTGAGTCTTTGTACAATAAAGGCATCAAATTAACCACGAAATGGATATAAAAACAGTATGTACAGTTTCAATAGTGTTTATATAACAACCCTGACAGATTTGAAGAGATGCAGCAAAGCCAATGAGGTGGATTAGCAGTGCTTTGCTGACAATGTATGGTGTCATCCTAGATATATTACTGTGGATAGTCATCTACAATAATATGTAAATTGTAATTGTCTGTGCTTATGTTGAGCTGCTACCATGTCATGACACACATTAGCTGCAATAAGTCTTACCTAAAATTAAATATCGCAAATATTACAAAAAACTAGCTAATATTTTTGGACAACTTAGTTTGTAAATGCTTAGTAATGCTTTAAAGAAAAGTCTTTGTTCTCTAGTTGTCGTGTCTCTATACATTTTTTTTAATCAAAATTTTCCTCATAAAACAATATTTGCATAAATGTTTATACATTTGTCTTAAAGGCATTTTACAGCTGCTTCCATTTTATTCCTTTGTCTTCTGCCAAACCACACCCATCATAGATGGGGCCACCTGTTAATTTCCTCCACTCAATTGTGTAATACCTGAGCTGTTCCAATGAGACTTGACCTTCTCTTGCTTCTGTGTGTTTGCCCTCCACTTTACCTCTTAATCCACCTCTATAATTACAGATGCTCCCTCCTCTCAGACATCCTTCTAGAAAAATACACTAGATGTTGTTTATGGGTGGTGAAACACATTAGGATTTTCTTTAGATCATAATTTTTCTCTGTAGGAGACTAAATAGATGGAAATAACAAATGAAAGCACACACACAAACCCACTCCACACCGATTTTGTTTCTCACAGATTCAAGCACAAAGAAACAACCAGACGCCGATTGAGGAAGTTAAACCAAATGAATAATTCTGTACAACGGCACATTGACAGTTTGATGAGGATTGTCAGCAGAGCTGATTGACTGGTAAATGCATGCAAATAAAAACCTTTTTTTTTTCTTTCTGAGTACAATTCAAATTGCTGTTTATCTCTCGCACTGGGATGGAGCGATAGAAGGAAGGCTCCCAGTCAGTCACCCACCCATCCCTGCTGGCAGCCTCTGTATGGAGGAGGGAAGAAAAGGGGAGACTAAAGTAAACAGTAGAGAACAAATGAGGTCTGTGATGGCTCAGCAAGCACTGCCTCCTTCCTCCCCTGTCTGAATGGCCATTCTTTGTTGATGGCTGAATAGATGGCTAAATATCTTTTGATATCAGAGCCAGAGCCATTTCTGTCTAGATGCTATATACCGAGGCAAAATCCTTTCATATGCAAATAAAATCTAGGTTATGATTGGTTCTACCCCTGTGGTCGATGTGCTTTAATAGACATCCCATTTGGGATCAGAGGATGAGTAATGGGGCCATATTTGGATTTCTCATCTTCCGTTAGCTTTTGGAGCCTTTGATTGTTCTTGGGGGTTTTAGCATTGTGCGACTATTCATACTGGTTGACAAGAGATCTTTTTTTTTTTTCGAGGGAAGAAGGCCAGATGGTGTCCCGTGAACTGGTGTTTAGCGTGGCACCCAGAAGGATTTGTGGTGAGGCTAATGCTTAGTTACAATTCACTGATGGATTAGTGCGTGTTTGTGGGGACAAACCAATCCATGCGGGTACGCCATGGCACCCCATTCATCAGGAACTGAATCCCAAACTAATGCCCTCCATGTTCGCTAAAGGGCTAAGAAACAAAACAAACAAACAAACAAAAAAAGGCGCATAATGTGAGTTGATGTTACAAGCCAGTGAACAGTTGGTGACACCGGCTAAAAACCACACTTACTGAAAGCACGCGTACATCACAACTGTGCAGGCAGTATGCTTTACATTAGCAGTGTCTAAAAATAATGTTTACATGAGAAAATGACCCGAGCCAAACCTGCATCTTCAGTTTGAGAGGTGAGCTGAGAGTGGAGAAACTCCAGCGACTTGGAGGTGAAGTATCTGTCATCCTGTCCAACAAATTGCATCCGATGTGAGCAACTCTAAAAAAAGAAAGAAAAATATGTTCTGTCATTAAATAGAAACAGTCTGTCAATAGGTTTTTTTTACTTCAACATACGGAAACTCATAATATCCTCAGATTGGTGGTTGTCATGGGAAAAGGAGAGACATACAATTTTCTGCAGCCTTGAAAACTACTTGAGTGACACTTAACAGTTTACATAAGAGCAGTCAGAACATTGGCCTTTGTATGCTGCAGAAATGAGGGCAATTTCCTCTGCCTCTTGTAATCCTCTCTGTCTTCTGTAATCTTTCTGTGGAGAGGCTGAAAGGAAAATATAAAGGCCGAGTTGAGTGCATCAAACGTTCGATTGAGACACAAAACACTTTTTCTTGTTTGAGAGTGAGATTTTGGAAGTCAGTATTGTCCTGTGCTGTGGTTTAAGGTATAGTTGCACTCTTTTAGGGTTAGATTGGCTGTGAATAGAAACAAAAACGTTCTAAAATGTACAGAAATTTTTCGATTAAGAAAGATTCTTCAAGGAAAATGCAAATGCTATCTATATATAGATTTAGCTAAAGTATTTTTTTTAATAAAACATGTTAAGGTACAAAGATTTTGCCAAGTGGATCCAAAGTAAAAGCACATTTAAATAATGTTGTTACTTATTCATCCTCAGTTTTCGCTGATGAATAAAGACTTTTGAACAAATGATTATACTACAAGTTACTGGTCTAGCCTGACAACACCAGTGAACACAATATGTACAACATGGGACTGAGAAAGGAAAACATAGTTAGGCTCAAAACTTTTCATTAGCCTTTAAATATAGATTTTAAACAATTTTTTAAGAAGTTTGTTGCTGTTAGAAAGTTAGACAGGCACCTTTTTAAAAAACTATCAATTTTAAAATGGTAATTTTTAGGTAATTTTATACCTCCCACAATAATAAGCTGACAAAGGTTCTTAGCGTTAAACTAAAGATCTTTGATTTATTCAAGTTTTTTTTGATATTTTTGTGTTTGGCAATGAGCTCCAACTCATTGAGGTTGGAAGGCCTCCTTACAATTATCATCATCTTTAACTCCTTACACAGATCAGAAGAAACATGTCTAGTTTTCATGTGAAGAAACATAGACTAAGTTACCATTAACATTTCCAAAATTTTTAGGGTTAAAATTTTCGAGCCCCATGAGCCCACGCAGTTTTGCACTTTTTTTGTTTTGTAATCAAGCATAAAAGTTATGACTTGCTTTTTGCACGACTCACATCTTTAGACCCCTTAAATCAGTTTCAGGTATTTAGAAGTTTGTCAAGTGATTTTCTTTTCTCTATTGTTATTTTTTACTTTAATTTTTTTTTTTGAGTGGAAAACATCATCAACACACAACACCTAAAATCTGACAAACACATACACACACAAAAAAAAACTCTATATAACACTTTGCTTTTCAGTGACACACAGACTAAACCTCTTTCTCCTTTCTCTCCACCTGAGGACAATAGCTGTTCAGTGATGTGAGACCGAAAGAGGAAAAGCATTTATCCCAGCAGAGCAGTGCTGATGACCCTCCCTGCTGGCTCCTCTCTTGCTCCCTTTCTCCCTCCAGGCCGACACAGGATGCGTTATTGTCAGCTAGATGGAGTGAGGGTGGAGGATGGTGGTGTTGGGGGTGCGGAGCTAGTGGCGGGCGGACCGCTGCCACACCACACACAGCTTTTTAAAGACACAGGCTGTACTTTTGACATGTGTCTACTGGCATTACCCATGATGCTGCCCCTGCTCCTCCTCTTCCTCCCCGCTGGCTCAGGTTGTCTGCTCGCCTCACAGGGGTAATGGTGTGTGAGACAGGTTGAGAGAGGGAATACGGCGTGACTCCGTTGGTGTCTGTTCGTCTGCGTGTATGCGACAGGGGTTCTTAGTCTGAGAAACGGGGTGAACAGATAGGAAGTCATTTTGCTTGTGTAGCTTGTGTGATTGCCTGTTTGTCTTTTTTTTTCCTTAGGCAGTTTTTCCCCCACAAACAGAACAAGTGTTAGTGTTTTTTACAAGTGTCCTTAAAAATGCTCTTAAGACCTGATGAATCCAAGAGCCGGCATTGGCTGAACAGATTTTTTTTTTTTTTGTGATTGCATTTTTAGTTTCAAACCTTATAAAAAGATTCTTGAATCCAAATGAACCGTTGACAGAAACATGTTTAACATTTCGACAGGGTGGATATTCTACCGATTGTAATTTTAGTGAGTTTTGTGGTTCGGGTTCAGTGATTAGCAGTGAAGCAAGCAAGGATTTAAGATGTCTGTTTTCTTGTTTTGCCATTTGTTTAAAGTTGTTTTGTCTTAGACAGTTTTACAGATCATAAATGACCAGATTTCAGGGCAAAAAGATACAATTGTTAAATCTAGACATAAACTATAGAAGTCATACCATATAGTTAGGTTTCTAATTCAAATGTAATCTTCTTAAAGGGAGATATGATTTATTTTTCAGGCACATCTTGGCATTTTGTAGCATAAACAAGCAGCTATGTCATATTTAAGCTCTTATGAAAGTGCTGAATCAAAACATACTTAAAACAATTAGATTTTTCCATCATAGCCATATCTGACACGTTCAAATAGAAAAGCTCTTGGAAAAAAGTACGATATGATCAATATAATCTCTTTTCAGGAATGTTCCTACTCTGCTCTGCTGCCACAGTAAGGTCCCATCCAGAATGAGTAGTTTCCCCTTTTTGCCGCTCAGTTTGCATGAAGCCTGTAGACATTTCAGGAACAGACTCACGCTCATTAGTCACATTAACTCATTTCCGTCTGGGCTTTTTACCAAACCAACCCACCAAAACAAAAGACATGTTTATGGAGCACAAAGACCCTCTCCTTCTCTGTCAGCCTTCCACCCTCACTTCACCTCCCGTCTAACCTCCTGTGACCCCTCCTTCCTCCTCCGCTCCTATGGCTTTTTTTTAATCTAATAAATCCACTAAAGAATTTAGGACAATGTAATTCGATAAAATTAACATTGAAAACCTATTTTGTATTTTACAAGTACTTCCTAAAATTAAGAGAAAAAATGTTTCTACAATAAATGTAAATTAATCTGTGTCACTTTAGATCATTAACTGCTTCGGTAGTTTGGTTTTACTTTCAATGTTAAAGCATGGTTGAAATCTGTTAACAAAGTCTGTCAACTTACACAGGATCAGCTCTTAGAAGCTGAACTGCAGGATGTTTAGTTAATGCATGAAAAGTTGTGTCCACTAACAACAAAGATAAAGGTTTCACAGCGCTGAAAAGTGGTTGTGAATCTTGGACAGTTCAAAAGTATGAAATGGCTGTAAATTATAAAATGACCATCACAAAGAGCAACATTGTCAGTATGTAGACAAGCATCTTTCCCCTGACAACAAAATAAGAAATAAATCAAAGGAGGATATTTAGCCGGTTTGTTTTTTGATGTTGGTTTTTACTTTTCTGCTTCATGGTTAAATGCTACATTGGAGATGTTTGGAGCTTGTTGTTGAGAGTCCAGGGGAAAATTTCTGCTGCAAATTATAAATAATTAAAAAAGGCTAACTAGACCCAATCCTCCAAACTTCATAACTGTATGTGAATGTAGAAGATTGAAAAATATGTTTCTATATATTATTTTATTTTTTTTAAATTTTTTTCTGGAATAACAAGAATGCCTGTTAGGGAAGTATTAGGGTAGTAGCTGTATGCTTGGGATTGCAGACAACATATAACCATTCTTAGTTGTAGTGATAAATAGCAGTGATCATGAAGGATTGAGGTGAACTTTAAGGGGCAGCCACCTTTTTTTCTGTCTAGAATGTCATATAGTTGATGTTGTTATAGTAGTTATTGCCATCTTCTACTCATGGCTGAACACCTGTGTCTCTGTCCAATGCTTAGTTTTAACAAGCACCAGCTAACTCACGAAATCAGAGGCTGCAGACACATCTGTGACAGCCTAAACCTATTAAAACATTTTATCTAGATTATACTTTGTTCTTTTGTCTTGTAGCATCTCACTTTGTCCTTTAAACATAATACGTCTAGGCCATGACAAATCCAAGAACAAGTTTCACCCGGGGCACCTTTTGAGATTTTTACAGATTCTGAAAGTGGGACAAAGGGATAAAATTACTCATTAAAAAACTGATGAAATATTAACAAATAACTATCTCTGGATTTTATAAGTATTTCTTAAAATGAAATAACACTCACTATATTTTATCAAAACCTTGTTTTACAAACTAAAAAGGTTTTGAAACTCACCACACTCTTTCTTTCTGCTGTTTAAGAATCCATCTGCACATAAAGACTAGTCTGTAGAAAGTTTGAGCTCAGATGCTGCAGGCAATACTCATCTACATCTAACTAGGACTGGAGTCTCTTATATCCTTCTGTTATCTACATGAGAGATGTGGTGGTGATGTAAAGTAGCCATGTCAATGTTATCGGACAATAACATTAACATGGTTACTGGTCTAGTCTATGGGATGGCCTGGTATATTCAGATACCAATTGAAAATTACAAATAAAATAAACATAAATTAAAGCTAATCTCACAAAAAAAAATCTTGATCACTTCGGTCATGAGTGGATAGTCATCTAGCTGTGCCTACACAACACTGAAGACAATCCAAACTGTTTTGTTGTGTTGTTCCAAGATGGTGGAATGAACTATCAACCCCCACAAGAACAGCAGCGTCCCTTTCTATGTTCTAGAAACTCTTGCAAGACCCATCTCTTCAAAGAACATCTCCAATCACATTTCTTACCCATACTTCTATACCCGCTCTACTACTCTTTCTGTACTTCCCTCTTTCTCTGAACTGTCACCACTGACTTTGCATTTTTAATAAAATTTTTGTGACCGAATCTACAAGTCAAACATTGCTACAATCCAG
This sequence comes from Orestias chungarensis, assembly GCA_032876305.1. Lineage (NCBI taxonomy): Eukaryota > Metazoa > Chordata > Actinopteri > Cyprinodontiformes > Cyprinodontidae > Orestias > Orestias chungarensis. Next base: position 1,937,370 of record JAVLVB010000557.1, on the reverse strand, counting down.
GAACTTTTAGGACTGTCAATTGGTCATTTGCTTGCATATTTCTGTACTTACTTCTTAATACTCAATCATGCTTAACTTTTCTACCATTTTGAACGTGGGTAGAGCAGTCGTCTCGGGAGCACATCCGGAGTTGCAGTGGGTCACCATTTATTGGTTTCTTTTCTGGACTCTCGGGCATCAGTGCATAAAAATCCACCACGGTAACACCCGAACCTCGGGGGGAGATTAGTTAGATTCTGGTTAGGCAGTTAGAAGGATGGGGTCACTGTGACGCTGTGGCTGTTTTGGGATTGTGGGAGCTCAGTAGGGTTGGAATTTAGGTGTTGTGTGAATAATTGTTAATGTTATGGCTGCTGTTGACGAGTTTTTGCGAGATCCGTCTGAGGAGAGGTTGGAGCGCTGCACAGGCGAACAATTGTTAAAGATTGCTGAACATTTTGAATTGGAGGTCAGTGATAAGCGGTCTAAGGACAGTATTAGGGCTATCATTAAAGCTAATCTAACAGGCTCTGGTGTGTTAAAACCAGTTAAGCTGCAGGCTATCGGGAGGTGGTTAGACACTGACGTTTTTGACACCAGCTTGACTTTTGAACAGAAGCGGTAGCTGCTTTCGCTGAAGGCTGGGATAGAACAAAAAAGATTAGATGTGAAAAAACTGGAATTGAAAAACATAGATTGAGTTTAACTAGTGAGGGCCATGCCCCCCTCGATGCTTCCGGTAGTGGCACTTCTAGCTCGTATGATGTTGGCAATCTGCATTTAGTTCCTCAGTTTTCTGAATGGGATCCGGACACATTTTTCTCCCTGTTCGAGCGTGTTGCTGATAGTAGAGGTTGGTCTGATCTGGACCGGACACTGCTTTTGCAGTGTGTGTTCACAGGCAAAGCGTAAGAGCATACTCTGCTCTTAAAGTGGATGAAAGTAAAATTTATGCAACTGTGAAGAAGGCTGTTTTAACAGCTTATGAGTTAGTACCAGAGGCTTACCGACAGAGGTTTCGAAAATGGAAAAAGGGTGGGAAACAAATCCATGTTGAATTTGCAAGGGAGCTTGGAATCCATTTCAATAGGTGGTGTGCTTCATTAAAAATTAGCACTTTGGTGAGACTCTGTAATTTGATTGTCCTGGACCAGTTTAAAAACTCTTTTCCCAGTCACATTGCTGTATATATCAGTGAACATAACATGAAGACAGCTGCTGAAGCTGCTAAAATATCAGATGAGTATGTTCTCATACACAGGGGTGGCCGTGGGTATCAAACTTGCAACTTGCTTTGAGCTCTGTATTACCCTTTTATGAGGAAACAGACACTGGAGACCATGTTTTGATCCGGGGAATGGGAATTATGGTGGTACCTGTTCCACTGCATAAACTGATATAATTATTTCCTGCGTAATTTTTTTTGGCCTCGGTTAAAAAAGGAAGTGTCTAAATATATCAAAACCTGCAATACATGTAAGATGGCAGGGAAGTCAAACCAGAACATTAAACCGGTTCCCCTGTATCCAATTCCGGTAATTATGCAACCCTTTGAGCATCTCATTATTCATTGTGTTGGTCCTTTGCCTCGCTCCAAGGCTGGGAGTAAATATTTGTTGACAGTAATGTGTCAGACAACTAGATATCCAGCTGCCTATCCACTCCGTACTATCACTGCTAGGTCTGTGATGAAGGCTCTGACCCAGTTTATTTCCATTTTTGGTATTCCAAAAGTTATCCAATCTGATCAAGGATCAAATTTTTATTTTCATTTGTTTGCTCAAGTTTTGAAATTTTTACAGGTAAAACATACTCAGGCTTCTGCATACCATGCTCAGAGTCAAGGTGCTCTCGAGAGGTTCCACCAGACCCTCAAGTCCTTGTTGCGTAGTTTCTGTGTGGAGTGAAACAAAGATTGGGAGGATGGTTTACCATGGCTTCTGTTGGCTGCTCGTGAGGTGGTGCAGGAGAGCACTGGTTTTAGACCAAACGAGCTTGTTTTTGGACACTCAGTGCGTGGGCCACTTACACTGTTGCATGATGCTGTGAGACCTTCACAACCTCCGAGTAAGTTAATTGACTATGTCAATGGTTTTAGGCATCGTTTATATGTTAGGGTGGAAATGGCTAGGAAGAAGTGGACCTCTTCTCAGAAGAAAATGAAACACATCTGTGACCATAAGGTAGAATGTCAGTGTTTTAGTCCTGGTGATCAGGTACTTGCATTATTGCCAATTGTCAGCTCCCCTTTTTAGGCTAAATTTACATGCACATTTACAATTCTGTGCAAACGGTCAGATCAAAACTATCTGCTGTCAACGCCAAGGCGTCGTAAATCGACACAACTTTGCCATGTGAATTTATTGAAACCATATTACACTCGGGATTCACTGGTGTCTGATATTAAAGGTGAGGAGGCGCAGGTTGAAAAGACTGTCTCTGTAGCTACAGCGGGTGGTTTAGGTTTCTTGTCTGCACTTGAAAACGATGGGGTAATTCCACCTAATGAGAGTTTGTTAACTGGCAGGCTGAAAAATTCTGATGCACTGAGGAATCTGGATTCTTTATTTGCACACTTGTCTCGAGAGGGGGGTGCTGAGTTGACCGCTTTGTTTAATGAATATCATTGTTTGTTTTGGTGATGTGCCCAGTAGAACAAACTTAATCCAACATGATATCAATGTAGGTGAGGCACAGCCAGTTCGCCAGCGTTTTTAAGGAAAATCTCTTCATAAATGTGACGATCCCCTCCTGTCCAGTAGGTATCTCCAGTCAACTATTTGTTTGTTCTTTTGTTCTTTTCAGAAAGCATGTACATGGGATGTCAATTGAATGCACCAGGTGGCTGATATATACTGACTTCCAGTCAGTCACGGGGCTTGGATTGGCCTCCCGACCAGGCCAGAACAGGCAGCGTGGGTCCTCGCTTCCATCTGACTGGGTGTGCAGTTCTCCCAGAGCGTTTTCTGGATAAAATATATGATTACTTATTTGGTTCTGCTAGTCTGTCTCCCATTTTTGTCATGATCTACAAGTGGGGCGCGACAATAAAACATACAGCTATGCATATGTAAAATATTTTATTAATCATTTCTTTCAGCAGGTCTATTTTGTTATAGGAAAGTATTACAATATTCAAAACCACAATTTAGCAAGATATGTAAAATCAGAGCTGGACCCCCAGACATATTTTGTCTTTACAAAATTACACTGTTGAAATTTTAAACAAGGGCACAATGCAACCTTTTAGTGTACTGTAATCTATAAAAAAAAGAACATCTGTCTGGTTTGCTATACTTGTAGTGGAGATGAAGACAATCCGTTCAGAAGAGCAGAGCTGCATCAAACTTTAACATGGAACTGGAGAGAAAAAAGAACAAAAGCAAAAATTGAATTAATACATGTCACCATGAGAAAAGCCTACTGACACTAACTAACCACCTACATTTATAGCAACATTTCTATTTATGTCTTAGTGTACTTTGTAAGTACCTTTATACATTTTCTTCAATCTTTCCTCTACTTTTTTTCTCGTCAGTTTCTCTTCTCTTTTGTTTCCTCATTGTCTCATCTTCTCTGTGTTGAGTGGAGGTCAATGTCTTATTTATTTTGGTCTATTGCCTTTCTTTTTTTTACCCCAAACTGAATCTAAAGATCATTCTCCAAAATCTTCTTTTCCGGCATGGCGATTTAACTGTTTAAAAACAAACTTCCAACTTTTAAGCATTTTTGCTATTTTTGTTAACAGCAGCAGTTTTCCGTTGGTCATGTCTTAAAAAATGTCAATAACCTCACTGTGAATGATAGGCACATCCTTCTCGATTGCCAACAAAAGAAGAGGAGCAAGAAACTATTCATTATTCTACACCAAGATAAAGTACATCTAAACATAATAAAAGCATATCAGCTGCCTTTTAATATTAAATATGTGTTCACCACCAAAAATTACATGTTGATGATGGTAAGAACTTTTACTTTTTTGTTCTTATCAGCGGTACTTGTTCTGATCCAATCCACTACCTTTGGCTGCTTCTAGCAGATCCTTTTTTTTGTTTCGGACGTCTATTTTTACGTGGCATCTGAAAAAAGCTAAACATAATGAATTATGATCAGAACACTATATTAAACCACACTACCAATCCTTTACCCTTGTGTTTAAACCAATGTGTTTTTCAGAAAATGAGACCTCTGCTATGGAGTTCAATTTGTTTCAAAATTATTCAATAAAAAAGCAAACCTCAATTAAATTAAATTAAATTGTGATCAAGAAAATTTTGAATTATAACAATTTTTTAAACAAAAAAATTGAAATTGAAATCACAAACCTTTGTCTAATGAGGTAAAAAAATTATTTGCAAAATGTCAGAAATCTTTGCTAGCAATTCTAAGTTTGTGTTTGCGATTGAAAGTTTTGCTTGCGATTCCTACATGGCGTCCTGGGCATGGCCTAAAATTGCAACCAAAGATTTTTGATGTGTGCAAATAAAAGTTTATGTTTAAGTTCACGAGACAAAAATTAGTGATTTAATTAAAAAATACGTTTTTTTGAACAAAATTGTTCTTCCCAAAGTTTTGATTACTATTTCATTTTACTTAACTGAGGCTATTTTTTTTTCCAGTGAATAATTGTAAAACACATTTAACTCCATACTCTGCAAACCAGACCCTAAACTCAATCCAGACCCTAAGTCTGGATTGAGTTTTTCCCCTTCACTAATCACACGCTTTTATTGGACAGGAGCAGTTTGATTGATTATTACATACATTATATCTATCATGGTGGTTCAGGGTATACTTCAGTTTTGGATAAACTGAGGGTTTGTCGTGTTTGTCGTGTTTGTCGTGTCCAACTTCAGAATCCGAACCACAAAAGCTTTATTGCCAATTAGATTTTTTGGACATTCAAGAAATTAGTTTTGGCTTAGTTCTTACGTGAGATATTAAAAACATAAGGATCAAGTATAACGTTAACAAATAATATAACTACAAATATATATACTCGCTCAGTATCAGAGTAAGGTAAAACTTGTTCCTAGTCTTCCTGAGGCATGTCACATATAAACTACTTTACATGCTGATTGATGGCATGACATCACTGTAGTTGTCACTTAGGCTACAGTAAGTTTTTTACAGTAATTACTCTGTAGCAGCAACAGACATAATATCTCTAAGATACTCTTGGTGTATCAGTGACAAATCTGGATGATGTCCAAACCGACTGATCTCACTGTAACATGGGTTACCAGCTTATTAAATAGATGTGAGTAGGTATGATTCAAGTACATATAAAAATATATGAACACCCAGTTTGAAAAGCAAGTAATGAATGTGACCTTGTAAATGCTTATTAGCAATAGTAATATGATTGTATTTTATAGATGCTATCATTAATGAAAATCAATAATTTAATTATCAGGGGAGTTTTCTGCAGCTCTTCCACCTTAAACCTGGAGCAATTTGATCAACGGTTAATTAAAAAAAAGAGAAAACGTGCAGACGATCTAGTCGTGTTTTTAGAGCATTTATGCTGTCTGACTGCAGAGAGGAGTAAACCTTCCAAGTTTCTCCTCAGTGGCACTTTTGCACTAATTATCCGTGAGGCCGTCATCGTAACAGCTTCGACTGGCAGAGGTAGATGGTAGGAAGTTTATAATCTTGTTCAATTAGTGCTCCTTCATGTTTTATCTGAGGCTTTCCGCTGTGCTAATGACTTATTTGTATCAATTATTTGCCTTGCTGAGCTTGTTAACCCAAATATTCACCTCAGCAGTTAGAGACTGCTGTTAAAATTATTTCACAGTTTCTCTTTTGCTCGTGCCACATAATGAAGATCTGAATTTTGTTGTTGCTACTTCGACTGTGAGCCGCTGTTGTGCTGTGTTGCCAAGTAGCTTTGATAAAATGACATTCTGATTTCCCCTGTGAAAACACAATCAAAGGTGTTCTGTTTATTTTCTGATTACCCACAGTTGTTATTTTTTATAATTTCTAGGCTTTATTTGTGCACAACATACTTCATTCTTTCTTGCTTGCTTCCCATGAGTCAAGATTGTTAGATTATTTTGTTGTTGTTTTCCTTTGGGGGCATAAACATTGGATTTTAATGTAAAATTTACAACAGTGTAAGTCCCAAGTTTTATAAATAGAAATATCACCAGAACTTTAGAAAATGTGTTTAAAATTATTGAAATGAATACATTATTAATGCTGTAATGTATTCATTTTTGGACTTTTCATTTGTTCGTTTTGTCATCTAACTTTATCTGATACATTCTCTTTTCCATTTGATTATTTGTGTTAAACATGTCCGTTTGTTGCAACCTTACAAACAATAGTTTTCTCTCTGTAGGAATCGAGGCAATACTATTAACTTAGAGAATGTACCTGTGAGTAATCTGGGTTTTATCAGGAGTCAAGCGTCGACTAGCCTACTAGGATAGTCACTGGAAGCAAATGTGACACTTGTGAAATTTGAGAATTGTACTGATTGTCAAAAACAAACTGATGTGCTGTTGTAAGTTTATTTTAATAGTTATCTTTTCTTTTAGTTAGCTTCCAGCTGCGCAGCCACTTTCACAGTTCTATTTAGTTTTTTTATTCTTTATTTTTACCTCAAAAGATCTTGCCACAGTCGCTACCGCACAAAAGAATGTAAAAACTCCCGCTCTAGTGTTGCTCTTGATGCTCTGTGTGATCAGAGATCAAGGGAGCTGCTTTTATGAGAGTAAAAGCATTGAATTATACATAACAGTATGAAACACACACATGGAGACCTCCTCCAATTTGTGACGCCGGTTCTGAGTGGGCTCTTGTGTCCTGCAGAATCTGATGAAAGCTTCTCATCTTAAGGACGGGTCAGACGGAGCGAGGACTGAAGGCTTTCATAGACACCCAAATGACATCTGGGAGCTAAAGCACTGACGGTCTCAGCCTCCACACAACGTCCCTTTCATCTTCTTCTGCTCTCTGTGAGCACTTGGTCAGTCTGTCACAGAAGGAAAGGAGGCGGTAGCCTCATGCTTTATGCCTTCTTCAAGCATTCTCAGCTCTCCTTCAGGGTCTCTGGGAAGTCATTTGGATGCTCCCATCTTGAACGCGAGAAAGTGAAGAAGTAGCAGAGAAAGCCATAACTGCTGACCAGATTGCAGTGGGTGCAAAGAAAAGACGAAAATCATTAAAGTCCTGTCTCTGTGAGGAAAAAACCCTTTGTTTTGTTCTCCATGACTTCTTGTGGCACGTTAAAAGAGAGATGAAATCCCACGGCTGTCAGTTAAGGGGAGTAAAACCTTGGCCTCCTGCTGCAGTGGAGCGAGGAGAGAAATAAGAAGAGAGAGGCAGAGTGACCTGCATCACTTCTCCTTCACATGAAAAAGCTCTGATCTGTCAAAGAAGTGAAAACAAGTTTCCTTACAGGCACAGCCTTTGAGAGTGGTTACAGGTCTTTACTGGGGCACACTCAGCTTTTACCAGAAACTTAGGCAAAGATTAAGTTTTTATGAAACATTTTATAAAAAAGATTCAGAAGCTGTTTGTAAATACATTTCCTCAATGAACACTAAAAAAATATATTTAGAGCAACACTAAATAACTTTTCAACCTTCATAAAATATTTTCATAACTTTTGTGATCATACGTCAACTTACAGCTTGATGAATGATGAATGAATGTTTGTTACGGGCCGCATTAAGCAACTTTGAGGGGGGTGGCAGGAACCCTGCCACACGAAACAACTACAAATGTTCTGACTGCTTTATAGCATATGTCACTTTCCCCGTGTCTAATTGTCATCATCATATGACATTGTTTTGCCACAACTAGATTCATTACTTCATTGCTATTCATTGTTCACACAGCCACTGGAAACAGAAATGTACTTCAATCCAACTGCAGGCGACCAAGAGATCAGGATGTTACTACGCAATGTGGTTGTCCAGCCTTCCTTAAAGCAAAACACTACCTCTTTCATCCACACTTGCCGCCAAAATTACCCAAAACTGAACTTCCGTAGTGTTGCTTTAAATATGTATTTTTACAAGAAACATTTTCAAACCCCACAGAATAAATTCACTGTTAAAAATAGCCAAACCTCACAGAATAGATTCACTGTTAAAAATAGCCAAAAATTGTTTTATCCAAAAGAAACTTTAGGATAAAACCTAAGAAAAAAATTTGTGTTTTCTTTGATATCCCGTAGAGGGACCACGTGTTTGATTTCAATATGTCGGATAAACCAAAGGAAAGTCATGGTTCTAGATCGGTTTCCTTTTGCGGAGGTCAGAGGTGGATTTTTTTTGCATTCATCACACTTAGAGAAATATAATCATAAATCCTTCCTATATTCTTGTTCTGATTCATAATCAAATGTTTTTACGCCTTACCAGTATAAAACATGTGAAAGATTACCCTTCCTTGATACCAGACTTACACACTTACGACTATAGTTTCATAGAGTCCATCATCACCACATCCATCACAGTGTGGGGCAGTGCTATCACAAAACACGAAACCAAGAGACTGCAGCGCATTATCAAGTCTGCAGAGAGGACCATCGGTTTAAGGCTGCCCGCACTGCTGGACCTGCATGCCTCCAGAACCAGGAAGCCTGCAGAGAAAATCATCACCGACCCGTTTCACCCTGGCCGTCACCTGTTTCGGTGCCTTCCATCAGGCTGACGCTTCAGCCACATGAAGACCCGTACGACCAGGCTACAGAGAAGCTTTTTTCCAACTTCCATTATTCTCATGAACAATTGAACAATTTATTTATATAATTTTATATACTTTTTGAAATTTTTAAAACATGTTACAAATATTTCTTTACTGTATTTTTCGTGCCTTTACTGTATTTTTCTTGCACTGCAAGCATCTGTGTAACCAAAAACAAATTCCTTGTATGTGTGAGCATACTTGGCCAATAAAGCCTGATTCTGATTCTGATTTAATTCGTGTGAACAAACCTGTTATTTGGATGTCAGACCCCGAAGTTAAAGTGAACATATGATATGTAGCTGCTGACTCAGCAGCAGGCTGAATGATTGATTGACTAAAACCTGAAAGTATTGAATCATACGTTAACAGTTTCTACTTGAAAGACCTGTAAGTCTTTCAGATGTTTACCAAGTGACTGGCTGTTGAACAATATTTTTTTCTGTGTCTAAGAGTCAAGAACAAGTTATTTATATTTAATACTTGCATTTTATATTTTTTCACATCCATAACTTAGATCTTTGTTATACACCATCTACACCTAAACCATGTCAAACAACATACTTGTCAATAAAGCCTTTTCTGATTCTGATTATGATAGAATTGTAGAAAAAGCTTTTTTCTGATTATCAATAAAATCTTTATTATCAACCTTACATTATATGTAATAAATAATCTAACCACTTTTATTGATTGTACAGAAAGTTGAGTGAGTAAGTAGTTAGTTAGATAGTTTTTTTTTCCTACATTGAATGATTCTAATGTTTGAGAGATTGAATTAATGGAGCATGTGTTTCTGGATAAAAAGATAAACAACTGGTATAAATGCCATTTAGTTGGATTATTTTAATTTTTGTTCCGTCGATGGGTGCATTATATATTATATATCTGCCCTGGTAAATTCAGGATGCATTTTTCTCTGTTTTACCACAGAGGTTTCTTCCTGTTTAAGGGGAGTTTCTTCTCTACTGTCACTGTATGCATGCTCAATAAGAGGGATTGCTGTAAAGACAACAAAAACAATACAAGCTATTGCTTCAGTATACTGATTCTGGAGGAGTGAATGCTAGAAGTCAATGACTCAATGTAATCTACTGGGTTGCCTTAGATTGGACACTTTTTTTAAACTGGTTTGTTTATTATGCATTTATATTTTTTAATTTATTTTCTTGTAAAGTGCCTTAAGTGGCGTGTTGTAAATTGGTGCTGCATACATAAACAGATTCTTGATCAAATTATATAGTAAATGATTTATAGTATCTTATAGTATCTACAGAGATTATTATCTGGTTCAGAATTGATTACACACCTTATATTAAACCAAGAAAACTTCTGAATGATTTTAAGGTATCCCTTTACAAAAGATGTCATTTATAGAGACCCCTCCCCCCCAAAGAGATGCAGTATAATTATCTATCTGTTTGCTTAGCTGACTGATATTTTCCACTGTTAAAATTAGGATTGTCCCGATATGTTTTTAAGTATATATATATATATATATATATATATATATATATATATATTAGTCTCAATATTGGCAGATAGCAATATTGCCAATATTGCTCAACACTGAGTTCCTGCTTAGACCGCTTGTGCCCAATGATCACCAAACCTGCAAGACCCATGCAGTCACACTCATGGCTGACTGACTCCCTTGGATCGATCCGCACAAACCTCAGAGCTGCGGAGAGAAGATGGCACAAATCAAAGGACCCATCTGATCTGTCACACTTCCAAATGCTGCTCTCATCCTTCTTGTCCATCGTCACTACTGCAAAGAAGGAGTTCCATCAGGACAAGATCCACAGCGCTTCCGACACCCCAAAGCTATTTTCTACCTTCAGGTCTCTGTTAAACCCACCACCTCCTCCTCCTGCAACCAACCTCAAGGCAGATTCCTTTGCCAACTTCTTCACCGACAAAGTGGCAGCGATCAGCAGTCAGTTCTTAGACCCATATAAACAGACCATAGCTCACCCTTCCTCACTGGTCCTTCCTCTGAGCGCCACTGAACCCACTGCTTCCTTTTCTTTATTTACCCCTCTCACAGAGGATGAGGTATTAAAGCTTCTCTCAAGCAGCCGCTCTACATCTTGCCCTCTGGATCCTATTCCCACCACACTCCTGCAAGCCATAGCTCCAACCGTTGTGACAGTAACCACTCACGTGATCAATGCTTTACTATCTACTGGATCATTCCCCACCGCCTTCAAACAAGCCCAGGTAAGTCCCTTATTATAAAAAAACCTCCCTAGCCCCCACCCAAGTGGAGAACTACCGACCGGTCTCCCTCTTCCCTTTCCTATCTAAAATCATCGAAAGAACTGTCTCAAAGCAGGTGTCGACATTTCTCTCCCAACATGACCTCCTCGGTTCTAACCAACCAGGCTTTAAGAGCGGTCACACCACGGAAACGGGACTCCTGTCAGTAACAGAATCCTTAAAAGAAGCCAAAGCGACAGGCCAATCATTAGTTCTCATCCTACTGGACTTCTCAGCTGCATTTGATACTGTAAACCACAGCATCCTACTTAGCAAGCTGGCAGACATGGGACCTCACAGGACGATCCTTCAAGGTGGCATGCCAAGGCCAAACATCGATGAGACACTACCTCACCACAGGGGTGCCCCAAGGCTCAGTGTTGGGCCCCCTCCTCTTTGCCATGTACAGTACTTTGCTGGGCACAATCATCCATTTGCGTGGCTTCTCCTATCACTGCTATGCAGATGATACCCAGCTCTATCTGTCCTTTCCTCCAGACGGCAGCTCGGTACAGACGCGCATCTAAGTCTGTCTTTCTGACATATCTGCATGGATGCAAGATCACCACCTCCAACTGAACCTCTCCAAAACTGAACTGCTTGTTATCCCAGCCAAGGAAAGTATCCACCACAACATCAGCAACAGATTAGATTCCCTATCTGTGGCACCTACTAAGGTTGTAAGAAACCTGGGCGTCATGATCGATGATCAACTGACCTTTGCGGATCGGGTTGCCGCTGTCGCTCGATCGTGTCGCTTCTCTCTACTCAACATAAGGAAGATTAGACCATATCTATCTCAACATGCGACACAGCTCCTAGTTCAGACCTTGGTCCTTTCCCGCCTTGAGTACTGCAACGCCGTCCTCACAGGTCTTCCAGCCAGTGCTGTGAGACCACTACATATGATCCAGAATGCTGCAGCTCGCTTCGTTTTCAACCTGCCAAAGCCATTGCATGTCACACCCCTTTTCACTAAACTCCATTGGCTTCCCTTAGCTGCACACATAAAATTTAAACCACTAATGCTGGCATACAGAGTGTTTGATGGACCAGTGCCCATCTACCTCAACACCCTCTTAAAGCCTTATGTCACTGCCCGCCCGCTCCGTTCCTCCAAGGAGTGCCAACTAACGTGACCAAAGCCCCGTGCAGGTCAATCTAAACTATTCTCATTTGTGGTTCCTCGCTGGTGGAACGACCTTACATGCAGTATCAGAGCATCAGATTCTTCAAGAAATCCTTGAAGACCCAGCTCTTCCGAGAGTATCTATTGCCATGAAAGATCCAAAAGCACTTATTACCCCCCCCCTGATACTAGCTAGCACTGAGTGTATGGTACTTGGGCCTTCTGTGTTAACCTAAATGCTGTAAATGAGTGTCATCATTAATGTTAAATCCTCTCCAAGCATATTTCAGGTAAATTGCGTTGTAGTTCAATGTTAAACCCTCTTTTTGTAAGTCGCTTTGGATAAAAGCGTCTGCTAAATGCATAAATGTAAATGTAAATATTGACACAATATGATGTCGGAAGAGTGGAATGTGTGAAAAGGCTTGATTATTATATCACTCAGAGAAAAATATCTAACAACAATAGTTATGAGAAAAACTGATCCATTAATTATTAATCGATGGGTTAAAAGTGATATTATCAGAGCTTTTAGATGTGGGCCGATATAATCAGATTGGATCGAGACAGCCTTAGTAATTTTGTTGATTGATATTTTCCAATGTTAAGATTAGGAGTGTCCCTACACAACATTTTCCCCGTCGATACTATACCGATATTTCAGTCACTTTTGGCACAGTCAATATTGACACGATACAATGTCAGGATATGTCAAACAGACTTTTATAACTTTTTTAGTGTTGGAATCTTAGAAAAGGCTTGATTATGTGATATTACTTTGAGAAAAACTATCTAACAGCAATACTTATGACAAAAACGGACACATTTATTATTATTAATCAATGGGTTAGAATGCTGCTATCTGTTCTTTTAGATGTTGGCCGATATAATCCAATATTCATTTTTTGGCTGATATCGCACTTATATCGCTTATCAATATTGGAGTTATTTTGTTGGTCAAAAGCTGAAATGTTTTGAAAACACAGATCTGACTGAATTTATATTATACATATTTGGTACATATTACATCAAATAAAATTTCCCCCAAAACACATTCAGCAAAACAAAAATTTCCATTTGATATGGTTGGCTTAGTTTTTCTTTCCCAGCTGGTGAATGTGTTGAAGGTACTTGAGCAAAATATGTCCTTGTCTGCATTCGTAGCTCTGCCATATGCACATCGCGTTCAGCCCACACATTCGGCAAAAATCACCCCATATAGCACTCCAACCCCAACCCGTCCCCCTCATGTCTCACAGACACAGTCAGAAATCACAGCCTTGCAGCCAGCACCCCCACAAAAGTGAAAATGAATGTACTCACCTCCTGTGGTGGCAGCAGAGCGAGAGTGTGGGAGAGGAGGGAAAGACATGGCAACTGTTCAGGGCGTCGAGTCAGTACAACACGATTCACAGACATCACCAGCAGACGCAACGAAAACATGACGAAATGGACACCAGAGACGTTGCAACCTCCTAGAGGTGGGTTGGTTGCTGTTTACATGTTTCTGATTTAGTAGATTTTTTTTCCACACATGTTTCAGAAATCACCTCTGAAATATAGCGAAACTGCCACAAATTCCCAAATTGGTGCGTCTTTTTCCTGAAGCGCGTGGGATTGTGTGAAATAGTAGTGTGACCGAATGTGTTTCTGCTGCTCGTGTGATTCGGGTGAAGCAAGAGTAATCAGTCACCGCGTCGCTTTGTGATTGTGGTTTGGCCAACCACACTGATCTATAGCAGTGTCTCATCGCTCCCACTGCGACTACTGTCAGCAAGCCTGGAACCACAGACTCTCCCTTCTGTGTCTCCAGAACTGGTTCTGATTTACATTTTGCATTTTAAAGATTTAAAACGGGAAACAGCTAAAAACTATTTAAGCAGGAAAACTTAAGAAAACTAATCTGTCAGGCATAAAAAAAGTCTGTCTGTTTTGATATTCTCCTGGTACTCATTAGGGGATGATGACATGTTTTGTTTTTTAATTTAACTTCTCATTCATATGTCAACTATATGGGAAAGAAAACTTTTAAATATTTTTGTGTCAACTTGGCAAACAACCATTTAGAAAACAAACGATTTTGAGCATGAATTCATGGTGCAGCAATTGCTTGTTTAGCAACACATCAAATTAGACTACAAACAGCTGATCATCTAGGACTTTAACAATCAAGCATCCTTAAAACCAAGAAAAAATAATCCAATACGGAGTTGTGTGGCAAAAAATGACTATCAGAATACTACTAGACTAGTAGCATAGTTGACGATTAAAGACAGGTACATGCACTTAAAAAAGCAAGGTACACAAAATCCCAACTCTGAACCCACAACGCACTAACATTTGGGATTTAGTGAAATAAAAGATCAAGAAAAGGTGATCTTTATTAGCAAACTTGGGTAGTTACAGGTCTGTGATGTGGCTCTTCCTGCTCAGACCCTGTCACTTTGTGAAGGAATGCTGTTGGTTTGTATTTTGACTTGCAGTTTGAAGCTTGATTTTATTTTTATTGTTTTTTTAAATGTGGGGAAAAGGTACAACAAGAGGAGCTCAGAACAAAATTATGCTGATGTTTTCCGTCATAGCTTAAAAATCAAACTGATCAGTTTCCCCAACTACAACCTCCAGCTTTGAAGCCACAAGTGAGTCTTTTCTCACTTAATATAATAAAGGATGAAATACTTGCCGTTTTTATTGTTTGTATTTCTCCTTTAACAATTTTTTCTGAAATATCTGACCTAAAAAATAAATAAATAACAATCGTCTAACCTGATGTTACACTGACGGCCTTTGGGTCTCCTTGCACAACAATCTGTCATATAAGGCATCCTGATTTCAAACATTTAATCATTTTTTGACAGTTAATAAAAAGGGTGAAATGCCTTTTGTCATTAAATTACCTAACAGTCCTATTAAACAGAAAAATGTACAGGAACTATGTTGGTTGTTTTTCTTTGACCGGGTTCTGTTGATTTCAGATGAAAGTCATCAGATAGAGATTTTTTTATTTACTGTATTGACTTTTTTTAGATCAGGTTTTGTCCTTGAGGACAAACACCTAAGGACAAAATATTTTCAACCATTTTTTTTTTTTTACAAATAAAGGCTGACCACACTTGTAATAAGTCTGTGTTACAAGCAGTAGTAGAAGTGAGGTGAGCCAAAACAATCCTGTGTTATTTTTTATTTCTAGTTACATCTGTCTTGGTCCACCACATCACTAAGCAAATAATTTTGGGTCCATATTAAGAACTAATGCATGCATGGATAGTTGTGTTTAAAATAAAAGCTGTCCAACGACACAGACCAGAAGAATCTGTGTAAAACGCAAATAATTTACACGCCAGTGTTGCTGAGTAACAGGAAACCAACAGACCCAATAATCATGTTGTTGAACCATTAATTCAAATGGGTTTGTTAAACTGGTGATGAGCAGGTGGGACGTGTTAAAGAGCAAGGCAGCACACGTAAGTAACACGATACACCCAAACAATTATAATAAATCAAACTAGATTTGGTTGTTGGCAACACGATGCTTTGATAATTAGAGAGGAAAATGTACAAAGAGGTCTAAAAAGTTCTCAGCTCAGCTAAAATGATCTTTCATGCTTAAAAAACTGAAAGCTAATTCACAAATATTTGAATAAAAACATTATTTAAAGAGATACATGAATAGAAAATGGTTAAGTCCATCGAGATCAAAGGTCTAAGGTTACAAGTGATTATTGTAACTATTAAAAAATTAAGCCAAGGTATCGTCAAGAAGCTTCTACAACATCCCATCTGTGGAAAAAAAAAGACAAGCCAATATTACTGGACCAGGACATTTAACCAGAGGAGTTCTTAACACTAAATTCAAGCCACGGTCCACCTTAGAAGCACAGCGGCTCAAACCTCACACTATTTATCACAAACCACATATCACGCATCAGTTTCAATTGTTAAAAAGGTCGCATTGCGATACAATGACAGGAAAAAGATCGAAATAGGTGTTTTAGTGCCAACACCCGCAATACGAGCAGCATTATAGTTCTCCAACCACTCCTACAGAGTTACTGTCCTGCAGATTTTAGATGCATTTCTGCTTCAACACACCTTAATCACACGGGTGGCTCGTTAAGTGCCCTCTACCAAAACTGACAGCATGTTCATGTCAGCTCAGATTTATTCTTACAGAGTTCAGGCCATCCCAATACAAATAAATAGCAGACAAGATAATTCCTTAAACAATGTATGTTGTTTGTGAAACCTTACGTGTTTCAATTTTGGACGGTTTCCATTGCTCGTTTTTTTTTAAAGTTTTAAGTACTTTTCCCACAAGCCATTATTTTAATCAATCCAAGTCAATATACAGCAGTGGTGTAGTTTTGTTAAAGAAGTTGTTGACCTATCGTCAGTAACCTGAGCTCAAACTAAGAAGCCACAAGGAAGTGAACCTTCTAGAAAAAAAACATTTTATTGATTCATTACCAACTGTACATTTATTTTCAGTGCTGACAGCAATTGCTACATACTTTGGTGTGAATCAGAGGTGCAGTTTTGCCCGTTTGTTGTAAATGCCAGCAGGACGAGAAGCACAGTAGGACTAAAGCAGAAGTTTTTAACCTACGGCTTCCTCAGCTAAATATGATACGCGTTTACATGTAATTGTGCTTCCTCAGGTCCTCGAAAGCATTTACAGGCACTGAACATTTCCATGAAGACAGGCCGACGTCGACAATCTGCCTTCCTCTCCATCACAGCCAAACAAACATAGTCCAGGAACATTGGCAGGATACAAAGGGCAATGAAACCACGGCAGCAAAGATCGCACTGCTGACGTTTAGTTTGAATAGAAATCAGTGGAGCAGCTAATGATCCGTACGACGTCAAGTTAGAAAAAAGCGCAGAGTCATTTGGTTTGTGGCTGTTGCAATGCTTTTGATTCCAACTGAGGTCCAAGGGTTAGACTGAGCTTTAACACCCCCCCACCCACCACCCCGCCCCCCGTCTGCCAAAGGCGATCGACACAAACAGGTAAAGCACACAAACAGAAGATTAGGACACATGTACAGCTTTTATACAGAAAGTAAATTTACATCAGTTTCTTCTCCTGAATCGTCCCAATGTGCAGAAGTCTGCCAGAGTCAGGAACCAGACCACAGTTTGTCCTTAAAGAGCAATGTGTCGTAAGGCTTTTTTTGTTTGTTTGTTTAAATCTCCTTGAAATGTTCAACATTGTAAGATTCAAACTCTTCCGTTTGATTCCTGGAAAGATCAGCCTGCAGAAATATGCTTTAGAAAACGGTCGGCGTGAAAGAGTTTCAGTATTCTGGCTTTTCACTCGGACAAGAACGACCAAAGAAGCGGTCACAAGTACACCCAGGACATGAAAATATATTTATATATATACTTTTAGAATATATAAAACGTATCATTTCATCCAGTATGTACACAATGTACACGCTTGAGTTTCTCCGAAATTAAGCTTGGAATATCCAATAAAACGTACAACCCAAAGACGAGGGATGGAAAAGGGGAAAAAAATCCTCCCAGTGTGAATTTTCATAGGCTAACGGTGCCGCTGACTTCCAAAAACGTGACAAAAATGTAGTTTGCTTCAATCTGCTGTAGCCCAGGTTAAACCAGGAAAAATAATCTCAGTAGATGACCTCGTAGACGGTGGCCTTCTTGTCACCAGATCCTGTCACGATGTATTTGTCATCCGCGGAAATGTCGCAGCTCAGGACGGAGGACGACTCCTTTGACTGCAAGTAAACATAATTAACGGTCAAAACATTTATTCTGCTTGAAACGGTGCATTCTATTACATTTGTGACATATTTACACAGAGTCTTAGATGCAGCAGCGCTCTGTTAATGTTATACTGGTTTGCCAGTTTCTTCACATATGAGTGACTCTTGTTGGATCCAAACATTTTCACTAGAACTTCATTTGTCACCAATTCATCGCAAACAGGTAGTTTAATACATGGACTAGCCCGAGCCAATAAACCTTTAACCAGATCAATAAGAGAGACAAATACGACTAGATGAAGATACCGTTTTATTTTTAAAACGCACAACTAAGCCCAGAATGTTTTCCACACTGTTGTCTATTCTTAACAGTATTTAGACAACATATATAGTATTTAAACTATAAACTAATGTGCAGCGCATTATAAGAAGAAAAAGAAAAATGACAGCTAAAAAATGTGCTTTTAAACTGTCATCTTTGAGCTCAATTTGACTTTGAAACCCCTTTTTCCTTATTTTTCTGCTCTTCAATTAAAATGTTTAATGCAATTTTTGATCAATTAATGTGAAGCTTTTGAATTGTTAAGTACATTAAATTTACTATATAAATAAACTATCCTTGCCATTACAGCATTAAGAGCCACAGAACTGGCTGGATCTTTATTTAATTGCGTCACTCGTTTGTAAGTTACTTCCCGGTTACCTGGAATATGCTGGCACCATAAGGCGTTCTCCACGCGTTCAGCAAGTTGTCCTTCCCTGTACTCACAAACCATTTACCTACAGGAACAAATAAGAGAGCTTTAAACAAAAACAGCAGGTATGAGAGAGACATGATTGAGCAACCAAACACGCTACTTTAATAACCTCATCAACATCCCGCGACACGCAATGGAGACTCGCAGCTCCAATGCGGTTAATTTTTCAAATGACCCTCTGATTAATTAACAAATCCACTGGCTGGCTGCTGATTTAATCAGTGACGGTAAGATCAGCCTCATTATAGTGGAGGAGATGAGGGTATGCTTATTCATTTCTGAAGACACGTTAATGTGAACGAGCATTTTCAGAAGCGCGTGATTTCCCGTAAAAATTATAGTTATTTTTATTTTTTTACCAACTGCCCCAACATGCATTATGAGAGAGATACTTAACTGGTGCCTCAAAACTGGTATAATTCACAGCTTGTTTAAAGTACGATTGTGGAAAATTACCTTTCTTGGTTATTATAGATTTGAAGTTTGTGCTGCCAGATAATGCAGAGACTAATAAAGCTTTGGAATAATTACATGAAATTATATAATATCTTTAAATTAAGGTATTTTTTTTTTTTTTTAGCTATAGCTCTGATTATTGTTTACGGTCCAATTTATATTGAAAAATATATTATTCTGCAAAAACTGGCAAAGTTACATAAGCATACCTGCGATTTCTTTTTACATAAAGATCAAGATTCTTCTGGATAAGCCACCATTGCAATAAAACACAGGGACACTAATTAAGACAATGGTTATGTGTAAATTTAAGCTCGAGAAAATTACACCGCCAATAATTAAAATACTGTAAATTCATAGAGTAATTGGACAAAGTAAATATTAGAAGCCATTATTACTTGTAGGTTTGCTGGCTTACAGATCATGAAAAACAAACCTGACAAGTATTAGCTGAAATTTTGAATATAAAGATCAATTACAGAAAATAATATTTAAAAAAAAAAATGGACAAATTTTGCGTGAATTACTGCCATCAGTGGGGAATGACATTGCTGGCCAGTTAGGTCCAGTAGCACCAGGACAATTAAGGCAGCATTTGACAGTATGGATAGATGCCAAGAATCACAAATAAGCTTTTTAGTAGCAGGGAGCACAAACTGCATGGCCTATGGAAACGTCATACTGGAATTCAAGCAACATGGATTTGTTGCCTCTTCATAGTTTCTCCAGAGTCGGATGTTGATAATTCAGTAGAAAGTAGACAGTGGATCACTGAACATCAGAAGCCTTTTAACTTTGCTGGCTATCTGACTCCAGCATCAGTTCACTCCTCTTAAAGCTCAATGCAATCCTTTTAAACATGTGGTTGTCCCTGTTGTGTCTTTTTCCAACACGTTTTCTTCCACTCAACTTATGTGAAAATGCTATAACGTTTTCACAGTATATATATTTTCCGACACACTATAGTTTTGGTTTTCATTAATTCTATCAATTCAGATTTTTCTATCTGCTAAACATTATGGTTTGATTAAATAGACATGAACAGTGTCTGTCCTTCTTGTATTTTTTAAGTATAACTCTTTGCAAAAGTTAGATTCAACACACTACATGTGTAATATATGTTTAGAAGATCGCATTTCCTGTGTTAAAATATTGAAATTTCCAAGCTGTTCTTGTGATATTACAAAAACTGGTACACCTAACCAGTACATTGATGTTGTCTGATATCAGCAAAACAAAAAAAGAAAAAAAAGGATTGCATGAGCCTGCGTCTACAATTTTGGCTTAAGCACTCAAACACAAGCAGTATGTTCCAGCATTTAATCTGCGTCACAATTTCTACTTAGTAGCTTGCATCGAGTAGCGTTTGCTAACAACGTAGCAACGAGCAGGAGTGATGTCAGTTCTTACAATCTACTGATTTGTTTGATTAAAATCACTTAGAGTCAGTTTCAAAATTTCACTAAACATAAACCATAAAAGTACGTATAATTCCTGCCGATATCGATAACATTGGCATCGGGCAATACTGAAGACTGCAATATCGGTTTTGTATCAGAAGTGAAAAAGATGCATCGGGACAGATGTTTGGTCTATGGGGTCTCCTGTTTGTTAGTGGACTACAATGTACAACAAACAATACAATTTAACTAACAAGCACATAAAATAAAGGAAAAGATAAAACTGTCAACCTATGATTTATGTTTAATTAGCAAATCTGCCAAATTAATTTCGAAGTATAAGATCTTTAAACCCATACTAGTTTGCTTCGGATCATTTAAAGATCATCATTGGCCTCCAGACTTTTTCAATGGGAGCACCTTGCAGGTTACTTACCACAATACGCAAACTTGAGTGAGAGGACGCAGCTTTCATGTAGATGAAGTTGGTACTTGTCTGGCTTTGTGTGGTGGAGTACTTCCACATTGCTGCTCTCCATTCCCACAGCCAGCCATTCTCCAGTGGGACAGTAGCCCAATGAGAAGATCTGCACCAAAAAAGAAAAGAAAAAAACAAAACAAAAAAAAACTTAAAACAAATCTATTTTGCTACCAGTAAAATGTTGATGTTTACTTAATTGTACCTGTGAGGTAAAGTCGTGTTGCTGAAGCTGCCGGCCCTCCCTCAAATCCCAGGAGCGGACCGTGTTGTCAAGCCCCCCGGTCCACAGTTTTGTCCCGTCATGAGAAATATCGATACAGCTTGCTCCGTCTGTGTGGCCCTGGAACTGCCTGTAACACAGAGACAAGTTTAAAAATCAGACAGAAATGCTAAAACTGGGACAAAGCGCTGTTGATTCAGTTAAGTTCGTAAATACTGTCCATGCATTGCTGTTGTCCCATAAAATATACAAGGTATGACTGTGATATGAATATATCCAAAACGTGTATGAGTACATTTGAATCTTGTTAAGTTTAAAGACAAAAAAAAGAATTACAATTCAGCAAATAAAGTTTGGTAAACATGACCCGCTGTTGTTTGACCCTTCATAATAAAAAGGTGTGCAATGTTTGGTTTTTCCTCGGGTTTATGTCCAAAACAAAGCCGTTTAAATGAAACACCCACCTGACCAGGGTCTGGTTATGGAGGTCCCACACGGCGATGTTCCCATCGGAGCAGCAGGAGAAGCAGACCTTGGCATCGGGGCTGATGGCCAGAGCATAACAGGCCGGAGCAGAGGAAGTGAGCTCAGCTTTTATGCGGGGCGTCTGCGAGGCCAGGTCCCAGATGGTCAGCGTGCTGGCCTCGCCACCTACGATTAGGGTGCGGCCGTCGGGCAACAGCTTGCAGGAGCGGATGTAATTGTCTCTGTTCTGGAGAAGATAATAAAAAAAAAGGAATGGGAAGAATTGTTTTAATCTTGCTGTAATGAATTTGTAAACGCTTGTTATATTAAGACAAAGTCGATCATGTTGAATTACATGGAATTTCCTTTTCTAGAATTAGATTAAAAAAATAAACTTTTCTTTTCCCTGGTGAAGCGGCAGACTTACTCTAGTGAAGATGTTAATGTCAGCTTTAAAAGGAGAGGACCATGGTCAGGCTGACGGCTCCATAAGAGCAGAAAAAAACCACTGTCGACGCCATTGGTCAAATTAAAAGGGCACCCTGACAGCTTCATCTAGCCAAACTGCGCTCTGGACACACCTTTAAGGTGTAGGAGGCCATACGAGCTTGAAAGCATGAAGCCACCGAGTCAAAATGAGAAATGCGAGGAAGTTGGGAGAAAGTACTGAGCTGCGTAATGGCAGACAGGGTTTGCCAATCAGAACATCATTACTCAGCAGGGCTTTTTTTCCCCCCTCCCTTCACCAAACATAATTTCATCACAGCACTGAGACGTTTCACTGAATTATTAACATCTTTATCTGTTGGGATCTGTTGACAGCTGGACTACATTAAATGCTCAAGAAAACTCTAAATGTCGTACTTTGAGAGCTTATTAGCAACCTTCATGGCTGAACACATCGGAACAAATTCCGTGCAAGTGCTACCTCAACTCGGTTCCTCTCAAAATTTTAGATTTATTACCAGGCAGTCCAGTTGGGACACTGGGCTCTTGCTGCCGGGCTGACTGATGTCCCAGATCTTGACGCAACCCTTTCCACCGGTGTAGACGTGGCGCGTGGGGTTGCTGATGGTGACGGCGCACACCACCTCCCCGTGGCTCAACGTGTTGATCTGACGAGCGTGGCGCGGGATCCCGGGACCCATCAGTGCGTCCGGAGGGAAGGGCACGGGCTGCATCTGGCCGTCGGCACTTACATGAAAAGAGTACGCTCTGTAAAAGCACAGGAGATGGAAGCGTGTCAAGTTTGGGAATTAAATGTAGTCAAATAGTGAAGGTAACAACAAGTAAATGCATACGGTTTTCCTCCTGAAATGGAGGTGAGACTTGCTGGAAGGCCTGGAGCCCGCATGTGGGGGTGGGGGTCAAACCCAGCCTGTACAAATAAAAAAATGTAATAATTAAGCCCAGGTTTATTTACAAGTATATGCAAATGTATAGATTTGGATGCAAACAAGCTACAAGTTCCAGGAAAATCCTGTAAAATATGTAGGTTAGGCATTACTGGGTCAAGAATAGCTTGACGACCAAGTAAAACACTGAAGCCAGAAAAGAAATGAGTCAAGGAGATACAGACTCGACAATGTAGCGAATAAAGACGTATTAGTCAAATACCAACTTGAGTTTTCCACATCTTAACTGAAAATTTCCAAATAAAAGAGTTGGTACATACAATTGGCGAGCGTCCGTAAGCGGCGGCGGCTGCAGCGCTCATCTGTGGCGAAATGAGACCCGGATACACGCCTGGGCTGGTCAGGGATCCGTTCATGTCATGGTGACCCATCATGGCGAATGGAGAGGCGTAAGAGCCAACGATGGACACGGGAGTACGGAGGGCCGGAGCAGCTGATGGTAAGAAGGGGATGGCTTTTAACTGATTTACACATGAAAACTTAAGAGTTTTGTTGGTTTTTTTGGGTGGAAGTGCAGTAAAACAGTTTTAGTGGTAAGAAAAACAGGTCGTAAAGTCCACATGGTCAGTCTGTGGCAGACTTTTTTTTGTCCCCCTCACCCCAGGCATTAACAGAGAATCTTTAGTATAACTTGCTCGTTAAGAATGGGCCTCCGTTAAAGGTCACATAATGAGTAATGAGAGGGATAACCGACTAGTCAGTAGTTACCTAACGCCTCCATGCCGGGTGGTTTTCCAATCGACAAAGGCCGCAGTCCTGGTGTCGTGCTGGTTCCTGGCGTGGGCGCCTCGTTCCTTGGTGTGGGCGTGTTGGACTTTAGGCTCGGAGTTGACGACTTGTCGTTCTGTAACAGGAAGAGCGTTTAGTCTCAAAGTGAAAATGGATCTCTTCCAATTCCAGAAACAAAATTTTAAATACATACATAAAAGTTTAAAAATCATTTGCAAGGTTAAAGAAGAAAAAAAAGAAAAAAAGATGTAAACGCAAAAAAAATCCAAAGTGACAACCTGAGTGGACAGCTTGAGTTGATCCAATCTAACACGGGAACCTGTCACAGCCGTGGTTGTGAGCCTGTGAGTGTGTCAGGGTGCTCGTATAAGCTTTCCTTAGAAGCTAAGCTTGTCAGGACTACCTACAAACACCTTATACAAGACGTTGGTCCAAACAATTATGTATTAATCCCTTTGCCAGTTAAGACTTCTGTCCTAATTGGCAAAGTCACCTGCCTGATAATGTTAATAAGGTAATGAAAGAAACTGAAAGGAGTCAACATCTTTGCTGCGCTGGTCGTGTATAGCAGCATTTAGCGAAATGGTTTATATGTTGTACAAATTCTTAAACCAGGTTAGATGTCTGCTTTTAGATTAGACAAAGTGAGCAAAAAAAAAAAACACACCAGACAGTCCGTGTTCCTCTGCAGAGACTCTGGGTTATTTGCAGCCTCAGAGCAATGGAGAAATGACCAGTTACGGGGTAAAGCCATAAAGGAGATTGATAGGAGTGAGCTATAGGGTTTGATTTCCTAAGACATCCCACTTTGCTGCCTCAAATCCTTCACTGCAGCCAACTCCCGAGCCTCCATATTAGCCTTTCACACACCCACTGACTTCATTTGACAAATGCTCCTTAGTCTGTCAGTGCAGGCTTCACCAGCTCTATCACAACCTCCCCCCCTCCCTCTTCAACCTCATTTCATCATCTTGCCACACTCACATGGGTGTGGTCCTTCGCCTTAGATGACGGTGTGCTGCCCGACGAGGCGACCGAGGCGGGGCTGTTGGGGGCGGCGTCTTTCTTCAACACTCGCGACTTGTCCAGGCCGTTTTCTGGAGGGGAGTGGGTGGGGCTGACTCGCGGGGTGGCCGGATCCTGCAGAGTTAAACGGGACAGACAGAGTTCAAGACCGAGCAAACAGGCCGGAGGAAAGCCACTGGCATTTACATGTAGGTTAAACAAGCCGGGGGCCCCGTGTGCAAACATATATAAATATACCCATGTATGCTCAAACCCCCCCGCCTCTCTTCACACATATGCGTGCACCTCTCATTCACCTGTCACACCCTTTTCTCTTTGTGTTCTATTTCTTATATTCTGCATGAATGGCAAAGGGAAATTTGCTGAGTAAACATTCACAAAGCACACAACCAATATTATGTCAGACGTTTTGGCAACACAGGGAAAGGTGCTGAGGCTTCCACAGACAAAAGAGGGCTTTGTTTGGTTTCTTCGCAGCCTTCCTGCCGAAGAATGCGGCAGAGTAGCCGAAACACCTGTCTTACCTCATTGGATACGTCCACCACCAAGTCGTCACTTTTCTCTCCGTCACTATCCTGAAATGAGGGAGCAACATTTGAGGGATGGGATTTATTTGATTGACATTCATGTATACACAGATAATGATTGTAAATTTGTCTTCCAAACTTCCGACCAAAAGGCTAATGGTTTAAAGAAGTCTGAACAAAACAGCAATCTTTTAAATGCCAACACTCACATATCCTCTGTTGCTGTCTTTGTCCTCCACTTTCCGTTTCTTCGAGTCCAGGCCGTAGTCTGAAGAGCTGCGGTGCTTCTCACTCGCAACCCGCAGGCTGTCAGACGGTGACACAGAGTTGTTCTGCCACAAACACACAAGGCACACATGAGACTGATGCTCTCATCAAGTTAAGTCGGCACGCTTTGCGCGTCTTAAACCAGTATGTCTGTAGCCTGCGTGGACAGTTTAGATTTACAGCCTCAGCAAATGTTAAGCCGAGTGTCTCGCTCTATGTAGAAAACAGAATGTGGAGTTACAAAATTTGTAAAATGGGATGCAACATTTTATTTACATGGATTGTTAATGTTTAAGAGTTATATGTAGCTAACAACCAAACACAGAGGGAAAGGAAGAAAACCTATAAAAAAGCTTATTAACATCCAGTCATCATTAATTTAATTTCCCCTTTGGGTTAAATAAAGCACTTTTGATTGACTGATTGACATCTGTGTAGTATTTTTTTGTGCTAGGTCAGTGAGAACATTGACATTAAAGCAAACTGCACAATACTCTGAGA
The DNA here is from genome assembly GCA_032876305.1 of Orestias chungarensis. Classification (NCBI taxonomy): domain Eukaryota; kingdom Metazoa; phylum Chordata; class Actinopteri; order Cyprinodontiformes; family Cyprinodontidae; genus Orestias; species Orestias chungarensis. The sequence goes on along the minus strand of JAVLVB010000557.1, from coordinate 1,911,317 downwards.
CCGATCTGGAATAAAGAGGATTCTTGGAAAACTTAGCCCTTTTGCTGCTACCAGAGCACTGGAGCAAGGAGGAAACACACGAGGCAGCTGAGCAAAACCACAAACACACAAACTGGCAAGGTGACTTGTCACGAGTGTAACTGGAGAGAAAGCATGAACTCTAAATAAAACCTAACAATTTTATAGACTTGTACTGCGGCCCGGGCCACAGACTAGTATAACACTATCTTGGAGCTTTACAAACTTATATATCTCCAAAAGCAACTTACTTAAAGCAACACATCTAAAATTCCACATACGATATGTGTTTTAGCCGGGGTTAACTCTAAAAGTAAGCCGCACAAAAAAATAATAAAAAATCAACCATATTCAATAGGGTGGCAGAAAGAAAGAGATCATTGAGGAATCCAGGACAAGTGCAGTGTGGCGAGACAAAGTGTGCTGCCTGCAGAGAAGGGTCCTGACTGGGGCAGAGCGAGAAAATTAGTGGGAAAAATGAGGACGAGACAAGAGACTTAAAAACAGGAAGGAAACTTGGCTAGCAATAACAGACTTGCAGTGTAGTCGTAAGTTCTCCCCCACTAGTGGGAACGCAAAAGAAGGCTGGCACTTTCTCAAAAGATACAAACTGGGTTTTGAGTATGTCTGCGTTTATCCTTCCAATAAGACAGAAGGGCGACGAGCTTGTAGGCGGGGGTAGACGTCTGAACACCTCGCAGTCGGTTCGTGTTCTGAATCTAGCCAATAAATCACCAACAATCATAAGAGAAATAATTTAAATGAAGGAAAATATTTAAAAACTTCCTAATGAGCTACGGAGAAAATCTTAACCGAGGTAGAGCTGCTAATGTATTGCTGTTAACAGCCTTTTCCTGGCGCGGAGTCACCTTCCCTAAATGAGTACGGCCAATATGTTCAGCTGCAGCGAAAACAAAGCCACCAGTCTAGCATGGTGAGATGCTGTCTCCTACTGTATTACAGCCTGTCTGTATCCAAGCCTGGGGCCATTCAAAGATTGCTTAGTCTCAGTAACCCTGCACTTCCCTTTAACTGCGGTATCAGATGACCCGAGACAACAGAACAGGAAGACCTTGTGTGAGCGCCTCTGCGCACCGAACAAAAAGAGGGAGGAAGGACCGACAGAGATAGCAGGAGAGGTGGTATCGCAGCCGCTTGTTAAGTGTTAAGGTTCCCTTCTGAAATAAGTGAGCCCATTCAAGATGACCAGTCAATGGGAACCTAATCTGCTTGAGCAGATTCAACTAGAGCGTTATATTCCAGCTAATTGAGAGCTTTAAGCCTCCCAGATAAACAAGGACTTTAACATGAGAAGAGAGATGATGAGAGGAGGACACCACAGGACAGACGCAGCGAGAACAAGGTGATGAGGAGATACAAACCACAAGGAGAGGACGGCAGAACAACAAAAAGAAAGAACCACGACTCAGATTCTATAGTAGTGGATCTAATAAACAATAGTGATAATAATAATAATAGTAATAAATAAGTGATAATAATAATAAATAATAGTGATAATAATTTTAAATCTAATAGTGGATCTAATAAAGTGGTAATAAAGCAGGAGAAGGAGTCAAAGTCACTTTTGATTGCACTGAAATTAAAGGAGGTGGACTACTAATCCGTCTCCAGTGACTGGAGTCATTTTCCACCTGGATTAGAAGGCAGTGGATTATAAGCGAGAAGCCATTTGAATTCAGTCAGCACACATGCCGCCTTGTGTGTATAAAAATGTGTTCCCGTACAGAGAGCCTGAATGTCTTTTGGACAGCGAGCTACGGTCCGTTTTAAGCACACCTAATGACCAAACACAACAAGCTAGGAGCAGACCAAGTCCGGGGTCACACAGACGGGGGAGAGCTGTGGAGTCAACGTACCGTGCTGGACTCGCGTTCTTTCAGAGGAATGGCCAGAGGCGAGTGAAACGATGAGGGGCCAAGTGGGAGGAAAGCAAAACACAAATTAGTATGAGGGTAACAAATACCGCAGTCACAGAGCAGAAATACGTTTCCTATTATTCAGAGAATTTAATTGTTATAAAAAAAAAAAAAAAATTCTGTTAAAGGGATACAAAGACGTATTTTACGGTTTTCTATTTTCCTGTTATTCAGATAAAATATTTAATCAAATCAGAACATAGGGAAAAATAAATATGCGCAAATTAAATCCCTTTTCACTCACACCAGTTCTGTGTATAGATCAGCCTTGAAAAGAGATGTTTTTTGTTTGTTGGATGAAATATATTCAGCTGGCAGAAAGTGCTGGTGTCAGCGACACTAAAATGCTGCGGGTGGTTTTTTGCGTGGCAGGCTGTGCTCCTCACCTCGGTGCTCCAGGTCGTGGTGGTTCTTCTCATCCTTCACAGGCAGGTGGGTCTGGCTGCCAAGGGCGCCCAGAGCCAACAAACCAGATCCAGAACCCGTCCCCGGAGGGAGGCCGGGCGGCTGCAGGCCTGAAGGGTGAGGGGGCATCTGGACTGGGGGACCGTGGGCAGCGTGAGAAAGGTGCTGAGCCTGGAGCTGCTGCTGCTGTATACGGACACAGAGAGAGAGACGGGAGACAACACAAAGGACAAGTGGGTCAGCTGGGAAAGGACTCCTCCATGAGTGACCACGCTCTCCCAGTGTATTTAAGCTGGCCTTGAAGCCGTAGCATCAGTATTCAACCGTGGGCCGACACAGAGCCAGCGTGCTTCTGTTCTGCTGTCCGACGACCAGCAGAACAGCAGTTTTCATAGCAGTACATGTTCAGAGAATCATTAAGCTAACTGAAGGCAAAGTAGGTTGGAACACATTCAGTGTGCTTTCCAGTCATACAACACTGCAGCTGAAATTTGAAAACATTAGTAGGCAGAGATTTACTTGCTCCTAGATATATATTCACTTCATAGTTAAAGGTACAACCAAAATCAACATATATTTATACAACCACAAAACAATTCTACAAATAAAGGGGGTGTCTTTGAAATAACTTTAAACCTGTAGAGTTCCTAATCGACTAATATCAATTAAGAAATATCACAGAAGAAACGGGTGAAGATTTTATTTTTAAACCTCGGCCAATATTGGTCGTTAATAGGATCTCTTAATATCCGTTGTCTGTTAGATTACTTCAGTTTCTTTGTACAAAATTGAATAAAACCTGATCTTGGTTAATAATCTCTCAATTTAATCCCCATTGTAACATTTTGTGCTTTTTGGTATGAAAAAGAGCATGTGGTGATTTACCACATTACCATCAGATGTGGTTCCAAAGAGTTCCCAAACTGATCCAATCATAGCTGGGTGATTTGTTTGCCAGTGTTGTCAGAGTGTTGAAGCTTTCAAGAGCTCATCCATCCATCCATCTATATATATCTATATATACATATATATATATACTCTACTCACAAAAAGTTAGGGATATTTGGCTGCCGGGTTGAATTTCAGGATGAGCCCAAAATGCATTCAAACCTTAACAGGTGAAGTTAATGTGAACATCTCTAAGGTTTTGAATGCACCTGTCCAACTGTTAAATGTTTCAGTACTTTTTGCACATGTTGCTGTTCTCTAACGAGGAGCTTAATGACAAAAGTCACAACAGAATCGACCAATAAATGTCCTGGTTCAATTACAGCTGGTGTTTAAACAGTCGTCCTGATCAGGCTGTTCACATTGTGACATCATGAGACCAAGACAACACCTAACAATGGATCAACAGTACCGGGCCATTGCAATGCTTCAAACAGGACGTTCTCAGACGGACGTGGCCACTGAGCTCAGAGTGTCATCAGCAGGTTGCAACAGAGATACAGAGAGACTGGAAGAGTTACAGAAAGGCGTAGAAGTGGACGTCCCTGTGTGTGTGTGTGTGTGTGTGTGTATATCTATCTATCTAATATATATATATATAATCTCAATCAATAGATCAGCTCTTGAAAGCTTCAAATCCTTTCAACACTCTGGCAAACCAATCCAGCATGTCTCGCCTCAGCAGAACACCACTAAGCAAAAGACGGTGGAGAGCGAGCACAAATCTCCCAAGAGGCCATGGATGTCTGTGAGAGGCAGTCAGAGCCAAGAGAGTAGATAGACAGGAGTTAAATAGCCACTCAGGCACGAGGGAAGCAAGTGCTTTAAAACAAGGTTAAATAACACTTAGTACATCCATCAACTGCCTCTTCAAAAAGCAAGAAAAAAAAAAGAAAAGATTGCTTTTCTGCTTGCAAGATAGAACTCCAATAACCCAATCCGTACATTCATTATACTTAATGGAGAAAGTAGACCAAACTAAATAGGGTGGCTTACCACATTCAAAAGCATATTTAACAGCTGGCCATTATTCAGGCGGCCATTTATGTCATGTTAGACCCTCAGATGGATGCAAGCAAATAAGGGCCGGCCCCGTTAATCGATTCTGTGCTGGGGAGCAGAGCTTGTGAAAACGGGAAAGCAAAGAGGGGATAAACAAAACAAGAAATAAAGAAAAAAAAAGGAAAAGGCCAACCAGAACACAAGGTAGGAGAGGCAGAATCACAAAAAATAACAAGAGTGTAAAAGTGAGAGTGGGCGAAGGATTGAGGCAAGGACATCCCTATTGAGTGTGCCTAATGAGGAAAAGCGTGCAGGGATCATTATCAAGACGCCTCATTAGCGTGCTTTGACTGAGGAGAAGAGAGACGAGGGAGGGAAGTCATGAGGGGCCGAGGGGGGGTTCAGAAAATAAATTTCTTTCAATTCAATATTCATGGGTAAAGAGCTAGCTCCCTTTCACACATCTCTTTTTTACATTATGTGTTAATGCTGCAGCAGCTCTGGCAACTTCCACAGGAAACAGGCAATTAAAGTTAACTAGGCGAAGCTGGCTCCCTGCAGAACAGTACTGTCAGGTGGAACAAGCGTCAACAGAACCAGCACAAACCAGCTGGCACGCCGGCTTAATAAGTCTGCTGATGATCACCGCATTAAACACAGTTGCTTACAACAGGTTCTGCGGCTCATCTGCATTTCTTAACTCGTCCAAAGAAAAATAAGAGCAGAAAATATGTTTAAACATAACCCAACGGCACTAAAATGGACGGCCAAGATATTTTACGTTTAAAGGCTTCAGTCTGTTAAACAGGCGGTCATGAGTTCAAACTAATTCAGCAACCTGAAATGACAACAGACACAACAAAACAGACACTAGGAGTTTGCAGCTGTTGAAACCTTGAATATGAGCAATGACAGAAAACAATAAACCTGTTGCTTATTTGCATCATGAGAGTATCACTACTTGTTTTGTCTATTAAAAATATGTTTTAAAATCCATTTTGGACTCATTTAACTACACATTGTGTAGATTTACCAAAAACGTTTGAGCTCAATGAAAAAAAAAAAGATTGAGTGTGCATATATATCTAGACAAAACATGTAAAGAGGACAGAAAGGTAAGCAAATGAGCTGTAGAGATACTGAAAACAGCCAGTTGTAGAGGTTTGTGTAGTCTTCCACAGATTAGTATTTACATGTTATGGTATGTAAAGAGCAGCACACCACCTGTTGTTGGCACGTCAACGAGTATCCAACTACAATTGCCCTTAATGTAGGGACTTATGGAAATAAAGGCAGCAGCGCGCAAAGGATGCAGCACCACCGACACATCGGATAGGATTCAATAATGTGTCGCCTCTGGCTGAAAATAAAATATGCAAAACGGTGGAGAAGAGCGCACAACGGCTTCTTTAGCTCTACTTTGTGGTCCCCCAGTCCACGCTTGTTCTCATTTAATATTAAACCAGATTTTACCCCAACTGAACTGGTTTTTTCCATTAAAACAAGATACCAAAGCTAATTTAAATACTTTATAAAGCCTATTGGTTTAAAATGGACCATTGTTTAGTCGGAAACAACAGCTTAGCGACCGCTCTGGTATAATGTTTTAAAAGAACTTTAGTTCTATAGAAATCCAGATGAGTTCCTGTATTGTTTTTTTTTCATCATTAGCCAAGTGATAAACACTACAGCCAAAAACAGTTGTTGACTTTTATTTTAAATAAAAGAAAAGGTTTAATGTAAAGCTTGCAGCCGAAATCAAATACATGGATTTACTCCCCAAGTTAAGGTCACCTGGAACAAAAGACACATTAGTCCTAGAGTATCTCAGCTGGAGAGACCATAGAATAGATCATCACGGATTTAACCAATCTACAGACTGGGTCGAACACACTTTAATCCCATACATTTTACAAATGTTCCGCACTGGTACAGTCCCTGCAGACGCAATCATAAACCTTGTCCTGACCTGAACACTTTAATTCCCTGGTCCGGAGGTAAAGGTAAGCCTGTTGGCTGAAAACCGCTGTGTAATTAAAGAGCGGGCAAAGTGAAATGGGAGTAACTCTATAATCTGATCCCAGGTGGAACGCCACTTTGGACCAAAGGCTCACTTTGGAACGACTCAGTGCATTCTGAAAGGTCAAAATTGCGGCAATCAGAGAAACTGCAGCTGCGAACACCGCGTTGACAGATTATGGCAAACATTGCGTATTCTAAAAATAATAAACCTCTCAAGACGGGAACAAGTCTGCACAAGAAAAGGAACTTTTTGTTTTATTCATATTACACTGAACCATCAAAATATATAAAGAGTAGAAGCAACAGTGATGCACATAACATTAATATATTTATCTCTGTATTTAATATTTTTCTGCCAGATCTGCTTTAGATATAACCTCATACATTTATACTGGTCCTCCTCTGTGAATGCAGTTTTGTCCCCGCTTTTAGGTTAAATGGAAGTAGAAGAGGGGGTATACACACAGTCAGAGGCAGATTTGGAAGTCCACGTACCCCGATGATCGCATTCAGCTCGGTCATTGTCACCTGCTTAGCCCTCTCAACAGCTTGAGCCACCTGCTGTTGATGCTGCAGGAGACAAACACAAAAGATCAGAAACACAGCTTGGATGAAAAAAAGAACACTTTCAGACGTCTGCTGCTTCTCAAGGTTAAATATAGACCTTCATGTCCGCCTTGAAACCGGGGATAAAAGGGCTACACGGGGTGAAGCACTGAGATAATATAGCTGAACCACACATCGTATGCACAAGTTATCAGGTAAAATTAAGACAATTGGAGCTAAAATTACATTCATATATAACTATACAAGCAATTAATAGCAAGAATAAAAATAATTTAGTTTTATTGTTTTCTTTAAGGTTTAGCTTGCAGGTCCGACTCTCACCTCTTGTGACAAGAACGGTATGATCTGAGCCAGGATTGCGTTGAGGCGTTTCGCAATTTCAGTCTGCAGAAGAGAAGAAAAAAAAAAAAAACACATTAGGAGAGCAGACTCAAAGCGTCCTGCGTGCAACGGAAGAACCGAGCACTTGAATTACCTATAAAACCAAACCATTTGGAGCGTCCGTCAGGGTAAAACATGCGTTTTCTAACCAAATTGTTGCTCTAACTAAACTGGGACTGCCCAAGAACAAATTTACGTCCCCCATACCCTCCTCTTCAATGCTTCCATTAAGCTCAGGCCTTTATTTCATTAGGAGGCTGAGATATGCTAATGCCATCTGGCTTGGGAGAGCCTAATGAGGTCCATACTTCATAATTAGGGCCCATAAAGAGGGGGGAAAGGGCATGCTGAGGCAGACAGGTTAACTCTCCAGCCCTATCTATCAGAGGCATCTTTGGTATCGACCACATAATAGTAGCCGGCAGAGTAAGATGATACTGCGGGGCTGGATGTACATAATGCACTTTACAGCTCTGCATTTTGGCAAATGGATATGCTGCTCTGCCCGTCTGCCGCACCCGGAGGTCCCATGGCATTTCGCCTGAGCCAATTTACCTTTTTTTTTCTAATTCTGCACTTTCAACAGAGTCGAGGAGAGACGAGGAGCAGGAGGCGAACACAAAAGCCGAAAAGCAGAATGAAAGAGCAGAGCAGGGTGTGTACGTGGTGATGTATGGAGGGGAGAAATCTTCTGATTTGACACTAAGGTAATGTGGTTTGACTGAACCAGGAGAGGAGAACTAATTGATTCTGAGGGAATAGAGTGTGGAGGCCCAGCAGGTGTGTGTGAGTTGAAGAGGTCCTTCCCACCATTTTGTATGGCTGCCGCATTCCACTCATTTACTCTTTAACCTTGTTTGAATGTGAAAAGGGGAGGGAGGAGAGACGAGAGGTGCCAGTAAGCTCTCAGGGGGGGAAAAAACCCTCTGTCACCCTTTTTATTTTCGGGGGAGGGGCAGGAAAAGGAGGAAAGAAAGAAGGGGGGCAGACCTTTGCCTTCCTGTTAGGATTTATCTCACAACCCCTGTTTGACCTCAAACGGACTGAACTTTCTCCTCTCCCTCATCCTCCAAAAAGCTTCTTCACACCCCTCCATGCTAATCTGCGCTCCTCTCGTCTGTGCCCTCCCTCTCGTCTTCCCGTCTTCTGTTGCTGGGGAAACGCTATCTGGCACGGCTTATCGTTATGTAAATTGGGCTGGGGGGGGGAGCACTCTGACCAGAACAGCCTGTAAAATCATATTAGGAGCAGCACAGAGGCAGGTCATTAAATTGAATTTTCAGCCTGTCGATCTGATCGGCACGGGAAATTAATGAGGGATAACTGGGAATGTGGAGGCGGCGAGCGGGCTGTGACGGGGGAGGGGGTGAGATGACATGGAGAAAGGGTGAAGTGGGGGTGGGCTCTTTGGAGGCTCATAAAGCATCATCATTAACAGGAGGCTGTATACAATGACACTGGCGGCGGGGTGAGTGCGTTTCAGTGTGACACCACTTGCCTGGAAATGGCTGCGAGGATGGAGGGGTGGTGGTGGGGGGCGGTTAGAAACAGCTGTATGCTGATACACTCTGCTACTAAAGCAGCTGCATTACAAAGACCTCAGCCACACAGAAAGGCATCCATTTGCTCAGCAAATCACCACTTCACGACCACTAGGTGAAAAACTTGTCGACTCTCGGGTGCACTTCGCCTTTTTTTAGTGGCTTTTTTTCTTCTTCTAATTTTCAAAGGAAGTGAAGATAACCAGGATGAGCATCAACTTAAAAAAATGACCAACAAGTCTTTGGGGGATCCTCTTCCTTTCGTCGCTGCACTATAGCTCACCCAATAAGCGTAATGAGGGCAAATGTGTTTGGACAAATTTCCTGAAAGCGAAACATGAAAATGTAGATGATGCCCCCGCTGCGGCTCAGGGAACCCAAAAACAGGACCACTTCATTTTTCAAATAACCCTTTTTTCCACGGTGCTTTCAGCAGCGGAGACAGGTTTATAGTCACTTAAAGCCGCTTGAAAAAGAGGCCTTTGAGCCAGCAGAGGCTTTTCTCTGTACCTCCACAATTACAGGTACTCAGAGTTGTTTAGAAGCACCAGAGCTTGGAGAGGCTAGCTCTCTCTCTCCATTGCATCCCTGTCAATGGTGCGTTGAAAGCTGTTTGGCTGTTTGTCGCTGCAAGCATTAGCCCCCCAAGTGGAGAACAGAGTCTCTGACGAGGATTGAATTTGCGAGGAAAACAAGTGACAAATGATTAGGAGGCAGAGATGGCTGTCTGGGAATTATCTTCTCAGCCAGAGCAAGAGGAAGAAGGAGGCACAACGAGGAACCTTGTTCATGACAAATGTTTGGGGAACATTTCGCATGGGCACGCCAATTCAGTTAGCGCCAACGGATAGAAAAAGGAAGCGCTGCTCCTCTCCACAGAGGGAAAACGTTTTGTGACAAACAAGTTTTGTGATCAGAGCTAAAGTCCTCAGGTTGATAACACTTATTTCTGAATTCAGAAAGCTCAGCGTGAACCTAAACGTTTTGTATCGCAACATCGGTCGGGAAAACATACACCTGAACAATAATTGTGTATCGCTACTTGGAAAGCTTCTCCAGCCTTACTATCAAAACCAAGCACGTCTAACAACCCTGAGTAACCTCATCAAACTCCCCTGAGTGCGGGCGTGTGTGTGTGTGTGTTCTCCTACTCGGTTTGTTTTGGCTTTGAGACAGATCGACCATCATCACCTTGGCAAACAATTCCAGGAATCCACTATAAATTATTCATTTGCAGAAGCTCTGTTTCTCCTTCCTCTCGTTCCTCCTTTATCCAGGAAACAGACCTGATCCTTCTAGATAAAAGAACTTTCTCCCCGTTTTCTTTTCCCTTATTCAACAAGTCAGGAATTGGCTAATCGGCATACTGATAAAAACAAAACAAGTCAAACAAAGGAAAATAAAAAAAGTATGCATTTAGTAGCGTATATTTTCACTTTGGATTCAGTTATTTCTAGCGTTAAGGTATGATGGGACAAATAAACATATGAGCTTAAAACATAGGCAAGCACCAAAGCGGTAAACAGGCAGCCAGAAAGCAGAGGCAGTCGAAAACAAAGCGACCCCCTCCAAGCCAGCATCGCAGTCAGCAGGGCATGTTGCTGAGGCAGCCTAATGAGCTGCGCTAATTAAAATCACTTATTGACAGCAAGCAAGGGTGATTACCTCCACCCTGCACTTTTTGCCATCATAAGAGGCGCTGTCAAAACAAATTACCTCCCGGCAGGCACACACACAAACTAACACCGTCCCTTTCATGACAACTGCTTAGCTCAGCAGCACAACAGGGGAAACAGTGTGTTGGAACCTCAATTAATGTATGTTTTTTTGTAATTAGACACAAACAGGGTTTCCATGTTGGGATATTTATAGATGTGCGTGTGTTTATGCATCCATTTTATTTTGGTCCTGATTTGTTGGGGGTTGACAACAAAGTGAAATTACATTTTTATTTCTCCGCGCCATAATAAATCCTCAACATGCCCGCCTGCAGCCGCTCACATGAATAACAGGGACAGCCAGGGGCTGTCTGTTTACCTCTCGCTGATGTCATCACAAACACTTGTTCAGCAGGGATGGGTAGAAGCGAAAGAAAAGGAAGGAGGGTGGCAGCGGCAATAAATTATTCAGAGAGGTCTCCACTGGGCTTATTGACAAACAAAGGAGATGCACAGGACAAGTCGATTAACCCATTTATCCCGGAACGCCTAGTCTCCAGATTACATCCACACCACCACCCCCCACGCTTCCTGCCCAGAAAGAGGATGGTGCTAGCAGGTTTATCTTGTTGATCATCATGAGAAACGCGTCGAGTTAGCAGAACTGGCTGAAACGCCAGCAACTCCAACCAGGTCGCCCTCCCACCGACGCCATTAACCTTCTGGATCTCACGGCCACGAAGCCTGCAACCTGGCATTCATCATCTCTTCCCCCTGCCTTCTCTCGTACATCATATTATACAGGGGGGGGGGGGGACACATCATTCACGTCACCTTCCTGGGGCGGTGGTGGTGGGAAAGGCAATGAAAAAACACGAGGGTACAAAGGGACCAGCCAAATCATATTTGAGGAAATAATAAAAAAAGCACCAAAAAAATGAGAGGTTTGATTCTGAAAATCCAGATGGAGTCATTTAAGTGTATATAGGTTTAAAAGAATGCCTGTTTTTGGTGTCTTCTTATCACACAGCAAGTTAAAAAAAAAAAAAGTTTTATTACAAACAAGAATGTTCATTTCAGATTTGTGGTGCCTACAGGAGAGTTGGGATCACTAACTGTAAAAAAAGAAACGCAAGTCATCTAATCTACCACAGCCAACACAGCAAAGTTTAAATCAAAGACAAAACCAAAACTGCGCATTAAAATGTCTGCCTACGCCTTCCATTGACGTAACACACCATCTACATTAGGATGGGATTCACTTCTCTGGGCTTTGCACCCAGGCTCCCTCTAGAGATGCACAACAAAATGCCACCGTCTGTTCATTTCCAACAAAAAACAAACAAAAACAACCTTTTAGTTATATCCTTTCAGGAAACCACCAAGCTAGCATCGGTCTGGAAACGAGTCATTTATTGGATTCAAGTATGCAGGGTGGATGTGTGGGAACATTTTCACTCATCTATGTTTGTCATTAAATAAATAAATAAACAATTTAATTATTGATAAAGCACACTTAATTCTGAAGATAGCCAGTGTGATTGTTTTTTTTTATGTTAAAATCACAAAAGTAAAAGTAATTCACCATCTACCAAGACTCTTTAAGTATTACTGTGTTCAGTGGTTCTTCTTAATGTTGTGTCAAGCTTCTCAAGTATCAAGAATGTCCAACCGACATTGTTTCCTCCATTAAAGTCGACTGATGAGGAGGAAAATGATGTGGAGAGACCATTTATGGGATACATAGTTCTTGTTGTTTAACTTCAGTCAAACACACAAGTAACCCTCTCTCATATGCGGCGGAGTGTGACATTAACACATTTCTCGTGTGCCGTCACTGAGCTGGAATCCAAAATTGTCGAGCGTGTTTCTACCAGGAGCTCCGGGGCAGTTTCAGCTAGATCGTTGTGCATTTTCATTGAGCCAACAAAGTTAGTCACTCTTGAATCTATTGTTTGAAGTATTATTGTAACGCTTCTCTAAAGTTAAACCTCCAAGTTGCTTCCGTCAATGAAGGGAACGTGACAGACACCAACGGACGAGGCGGTTGTGTAAGAAACAGGATATTCTTCAACCCTATCTGAAGAGGGAAAGGAAGGCGTCTGCTAATTGAATTCAAGTCTTCAGCAATTCAAACATGAAGAGGCCAAAAAAAATAAATACTACTAACTTAAGACAAACCACTCAAAAGCATTCGCAGTCGGTTTGTCTGCCAAATACTTCAATCTTATCGACCGCCCCATCAGACAGTGTGTCCTTAGTGTTGTTGAACCTGTCAGCGTTCGTACAACAGGAAGCCTGTATGGGTACGCCTCTGAAAAGCATTTAGGGATAAGGGCAAGAACTAAGGTCAGATATGCATGATTGCATGTGTGTGTTTATGCTCTTCAAACACTAGGGGAGACAACAACAAAAACATTGGTGTTTGGGACACACATAGACCATATCTGATGTGGCTAAATACCTGCTTGTGCATCTCAATGTTGAGCCCATAAGACATCTCGTAGTACTGTAAAACAGAGAGAGACAAAATATACACATCAGAATAAAGAGCAGATCTTAATCTATAAACATACACGTATATAACACAAATAAGTATATTATTCAATATATTTAAAGCTAATTATGATGATTTCCACTTACAGATAATAAACATGTGGCATATAAAAGAATATTTCAGAAAATCTAAGGCTGATAAAACTATTTTAGACCAATTCTCTGAGCAAACAAAAGAAAAAAGTTGAGGCTGAATAGAAGTTATAGTAGGGAAAGAAAAAAACAGATAGACTGAAAGGGTTGACAGTGTACTTTTTTTTTCTACCACATCAGAGGTCGAGTTTGTTTGAGTGACGGCTTGTCTTTACACACAACCGCCACCTATGAACTCAAAGACGTCATAAAAAACAAACGTTATTCTTGCTTATTGGAGCAACATGATTTCCCCCTATACACATTATAGCTTTTGCATCTCAAAGCCTATTTTTAAATAACTGAAATCAACAAAATCAAATCAAACACTTGAGTGGGGGGACAGATTGTTCTGTGTACCCTCACTGAAGCTTGTATTGGCAGGAACCTTTGAGTTGGGTCATGTTTACAGAACCATCTGTTTTTGCCCCATGTTACAAACCCTGAACTTAGCATAGTAAAAATGATCTGTAGTTCTGAGTTTTACCTCTAAACTTATTTGACCAATTTAAGTAGCAAATTAATACAAATAATATCATTCCTTCCTGCTTTATTCATTATTGTCTACTGAGCATCTAAAAACACCTAAATAAAATTAATTCTGGGTAAATTAAAGCTAAGAATAATAAAACTAAGAAGTTCAGGTGCTGACTAAATGAAGCAGCATTGTTGTGTGAAAAAAAAAACATGAAAAATAAATCTTCTTACGTTAGAAATATAAATGGAAATGAGAGCTAAAAGTTTCACCAATGGGTGAAAATAATGAAAACAGATCAAACGCGGTTTTGACTCATACTTAGAGCTGTCCACTTCACGTCTGATCAAACAGGAAACATCTTAACATCGGTGTCAGACTCTTCCCCTGTCTGAGACAGCTGTGGTTGTGACACTCCTTTCATTTTCAAGAGGTTACTAAAGTAAAACAAATGAGACGAACTGGAAACCTTCGGATTCAAGCCCAAAAGCAGACGAGGCGTTTCTGCCCTAAGGTCCTGTTAGGTGTGTTTCATGGGAGGCGGGCGTGGAAAGGGTTACGAAAGGGTAAGATACAGATAGGAGGGGGGTCGTTGCTCCTTACAACTGCGGGCCCCCTTTAACCCCCACCCTGCTTCTCCTTATCCAATGAAAACAAGTGTGAGTCAACAATCTAACAAGATTTTGGAAAAACAAGTAGGTTTTGCCACCTGTGACTCTTCACCCGAGGCAAATGGGAGGGTACGACATTAAATGAGATATATGGATCACAATTATTGCACTTACCATGACATAATGGCGCTGCATTTCTGTCTTTTCATTGGCCAGCTTGTCATACTCGACCTTAAGACTTGAGGAAAGAAACAAAACAGAAAATAGTGTTAATTTGAGAGTTACCAGATGCACTGGAGAGCAATCATCATCATCAAGCACATGACTACAATAAATGTGAGAACCGCCGTAAGTGTCGGCTTGCTGTGTGAAGCTATAATAGTGCAGCAACCAGTGGCAGCTTCCTCTTCCAATTGTTTCCAGGAAGCCTGATCTGTTTACAGTCAGTTAGTCATTACCTGTGGTACTGGGCCTGCAGGAACTGAAATTCGTCTTTGATCCTGTCGCAGGACTCCGCCACAGTGAACTTGAAGCCAGGCTGCCCTGGTTGGTGAGGTACCTGTAAAAAAAAAAAAGAAAAGCGGAAACGCCGCAGGTGTAAATGTCTTCAGCTGCCAACGTAACAAAAAAAAAAAAAACTCCTGTCGTTTCTTTAGGGAAACCCAGTTCTTTATTGTGGTTTCTCGTCTTCGTGTCCACCGAGTTGAGAAGCAGAAGGGATGGCTGCCTTCACCCAACAAAATGATCTAGGGAACCACTAAATCCATCCACAAAGTACTTTTACATGATTTTGTAAGTAGGGACGAACAAATTCACCACAGTAATTCAGAACACACGAGATGTAATGCTAACATGCATCCCCCATGTTTCACCTCGGCAGCAACCGAAGCTGTACCCAGCAAGTCCTGGATCAACAGCTCAAACCATGGGATTTACTTGCATCAATGCATAAAAAGTGACAAAGAGAGCTACTCACCGGATGCCGGCCTTGTGGATACATGTCGAGTCCGAAACACGAAAAAAATCGATGTGTTTTTTTCTGTCTAAATCCCAGAGAAGGTGCGGTAGAAATCACCGCCACCTCCTCCCCAGTGAACGCAGGATGGCGGCGGACAAAGCCCAGTTTTCTTGTTGTTGTTTTTCTCTAGGATGGGAGGATCGGTTTCCAGAGCCCGACCAGTGGATCTGGTACCTCCTCAGCCTCGCGTTGTACCTAACATCGGTGTCAGACTCTTCCCCTGTCTGAGACGAACAGAACAATAATAAGAATAACTCGGGGCTCAGGATCAAGCTAACAGAACAAGAAGGGTTTCACCGCGTTGACCTGACCGAGGAGTCGCTTACGTAAAATCAAACCAAGAGTCTTTTCAGAAGGTTCCCCAAGAAACGACCCATTACTTAGCAGAGTCACATTAGCAGAGTCACATTAGCAGAGTCGCCGTCGCTGTTTAAGCTAAAATAGTTCCCAAAGTTTAACGTTTTTCTTTTACACGCATAAGCATATTCTTACCAAAGGGAGACTGGAGGATTTCATCTATTTATTTTGCCGTCGGAGGTCAGAAAACAAGAAATCGGCTCCCTTAAAAGCCACACTCACACAGTTAGTTGTGGGTTGTTGTTTTTTTTTTGTTTTTTTTTTACCTTTGTCTCGACTGAATCCTCCCTCCTCTGCGTTTAAGAAATAAAGTGTATCCACACACTGCAGTATATCAACGGATGAAGACTTAAAAGAGCAGAAAAGGGAAGAAGAAGAAAAAAAACCGTCGTCCCGGAGAGCGTCGCTCGCTCTCCTCCAACTGCATACAACTTAAAAAAAAAAGCTAGGATAGATCCTGGAGAGGTGCTCCAACTCTCCCGGTAACTCCCAGTAGTGTGAATTGTCGAAGGTACGGTTTTTGAAAACAAAACCCGAAAACAAGCGAGCGTTGTGAAATTCACCGCCAGTCAGCAGTTAGGCGCCCAGTTCCTCCGCCGCGCGCGCTTGTACCACACACAGTCTGCGCTGCTGACACCAGGACCTCACTGCCTGGAGGGGCGGGGCTGGGGGCTCACACCGACCAATCAGGCTCCTCGGTGGAGGAAAGCAGGCGCAACCAATCGCTGAGGGTTGTGCCCACGTGGGGGTGTTCGCACGAAAACGGGCGTTCTGATTGGAGGGAAGTGTTTGTGACCTCACACGGTCGCCATTTTGGATCCGAAGTGACGTTCTGAACTTCAGGCAACGTGTTTTTTTTTCGCTAAATAAAAACAAAGGTAATAATTTATATGTACGTCCATTTTCAGGCAAACAGAGCCAATGCAATTAACGTTTACAAAGCTTTGAACGTTTTCCCCCAAACAGAGATGCTTATTTAAGAAAATGTTTTAAGAGATGCACTGCAGGTGAACACTTTTATTCCAAGTAAATGTTACTCTTGGTAGGTGGAGATCACATTTCTATAAAAGACGCCGATGTGCCAAAACAAACACACAATAACTTTGCTTTTAGTGTAGGAAAAATAAAACAAATATCTAAATTGAACAAAACCTTACATTTCAAGAAGATATACATTGCCTTATCTAAAGCAGAGCGTCCTTTTGACTTGAATTGATCGACGTATGTTCAACGAGACCTTAAGCGTGTACAAGCTTTCCTATCAGCATCGGTAGGTAGACTACAACAAGTCCTGCTCCTCCGCCTATCATGTGTTACTAACTCCACACGCCCCACGTGGGACCGCGGCAGCATTCTGTCCAATGGGGTGGCAGCCGTCTTGCTGCGCCGCCTGCGATTGGCTGTGTGGCGGAAGAGCTGTCAGTCATGAGTCCCGGTTGTCAATTAAACCCACGTTGGGTGGCTCGCTGACAAATGCCTGTGCTACTCTCCCTCCCGCCTGCGAACAGTGCCTGGAATGGCTGCTTAATTAGCTTCGAATGGCGTTTCCTTTCAGCTCAAACAATCTGTCACTACCATGTGGTAAAAAGAGCCCTGCATAAAACAAAAGCAGGGGAAAAAAAACAACCTAGTAGGGGCTTAAATATCAGTTTGATTCCCCCACAATCCCCCCTTGCACCCCTACTCTTCATCACCCCCCACATAAAAACATTTGCTGCAAAACAAAGCTTTTACCTCACTCAAACACTGGTTCCTTTCACTCATGTGTTTCTGCCTTTAAAACGTGCATTGATTTGAGTCCATTTGGGCCTATCATGTTTTGATTTAAGGACTGGATCTCTGTTGGTGGATCAGGTTCGGTTAAGTCTTTCTGACGTTTGGGGGTTTTATTGGTTTAATATGGCCGTTGCTAAATGTTGAACTTAGTCTGGTGAGAGAAAAAAGAAAAAGAAAAAGAAAAAAGATAGCCTGGATTAACGTATTTATTTATGCATACCATCATCAAAATTTTATAAGCGAAAGCAATAATTCATATCAGCACTTGAACTACAACTACGGCTTCCATGATTATGCAAAACAAATCAAATATTTTACAATGAAGATGCTAATATAATAAGTCGAGTTGATACACTTTTGGAGCATTATGTTCCTCTCAAGCCGCAAAAGTGCCACTTTGTGATATTTTATAATTTTATGAACCACAACAAAGTGCACAAAGTACTAAATTTGAGCCGTAGCTAGCACGCTGCGTGCTTTGGCTGCTGCTTAGCAACAAATGGATCCCTCCTGCAGATGTGGCGACATCAGTGGGGATAATAACTCATGCACTGGGGGCATGTCGCAGAGTGACACACTAGCTGGGAGACTTAAAAGCAGGGTTTCAAATAAGATGTCTGCGAGTGATTAATTGTTCCAGTAGCAGTCGTAATCACAGAATGTCAGCAGCAAGAGACGTTAAACAACATAAAACTCAGTCTTGCTCTTGAAAGTCAGAGTTTCCACAGAGAGGATGGTTAACAGCTGAGAGAAAATGACATGACTGGCATCTTTACCATTAAAACAGATGGAACTGAGCACAACCTTGTCTGTCATTTCATTGTTTACCTTGCAACTTACCATTTATGTGACTTATTGTAGATGCAAATTCTATTTGTATCTAGTTTGAAAAATGACAACTTATGGAGAAAGAAATTCACGTAAAGCAGACCTTTAAATATCAACAGTACTCAACCCTACTACAAAGGTTATCTGTATTATTAGTTTTATAGTAGAACCGGAAGACTAAGTGTGTGTAAATAATGCATTTGCATTTGGCAATAAATAGCAGGAATAAAGGTGGGGCTTCCACAAGATTCAGCTTGTTTTCCAGCGTAAACTGGTTACATTTGCTGCCCTAGTTTAGTCAGGTTTTTGAAATTGTTCATAGATTCAATGATATTCACCTGCTAGTACCCTTAAAGTGAATAAATACCCACCTGTGACTGTGTGTGCCAAACACATTAATTGTGTTTAGACTGTAAGTTTGACTATACTAAAATCCACCATGAGCGAATTTCTCAACTTTTTTCCCCGATCAGTTGCACAATTACAACGTTTGTGTTCACTACTGTTGCAAAATGATAGTAAGATGGTTTGAGGAAGTCTGTTTCATGTTCAGAAACCACATCTCAGATCAGAGCGTTCTGTGTTTGCAGACTGCGCGGGTTTCTGTTGAGTGTTTGGCTTCGAACTAAATCATTCCTTACTTTTGTATGGAAGAACTGTTTTATTCCAAATTGACAGTAAACAGAATGCTATTAAGCTCATCTAGTTGATATATTCTTAGGTTCAAATTGTTTTTTTTTTTCATGGTTGAGGCAACTTCGGAGTCAGATCCTGTTGAAACAGAAGTTTTTCCAAAGAAGGCTACATACAAAAGTTTAGAGAAGCTGCAACAGGTTTACTTCATACTTTTACATTTTAAACCATTTCAACAAAAAAATATATATATATATTACTGAAGAGGAGCATTAACACACAAACATAGGGCAAACTTTCATAGTCAGAGGAATGAGAGCTGCAGGATTTCCAGCATCATCGTCCATTCATCATATCTGTAGTCAAGTGGGCATGTAGTGTTGATTTAAGTGGAGCTGTTGGTCAGTGGCACAGATATTTGACAGTTTGCTCTGCGCTGAGCTTCCTGGGATTGGTATGTGTAGGCCCAGTGTAAGGATGTGGGTTATCTGGGAACTGGCAAATACGGCGATGGTCTCCACAGCGCCACCCCCCAAAGTCTCTGAGTCAAGAACTGCGTGCAAACAGACCCTATCATCTTCATCTGACACATAGTTGGTCGTGGCTACATCGCACACGCACTCACTCACGCACTCGCACTCGCACAAAGATTCACTTTCCATCCCACTCAATAGAGAGTGGCCTAGATTAAGCAACAACAAAGAAGTTGGCTTTCACCGCTGGGAGAAGTGGGGCCGCGCCGCCCTTCTAGACCTCTGCACTGTTTATTTGCACTGGAAACCCAGACGCTGTGAAACTCCCACTTTGACTCACTGCACAAATATTAAGGCTATTTGCAGAGGTGCTTTTAATTCTTTAAAGAGCAATGACTGGCTCTTTGCACTCATCTGTGCAGAAGCTTCTTCTGTGAATTACTTTGGCCTCTTTTTTCCCAGGGCCCCCCCCCCCCCCCACAACCCAACCAACACAGCCAGTAAATAAACATGATGTGTACTTTATTGGCTTCAGTGGCCTATAAGGAGTAAAAATCATATTTAATTCACCCATGATATCACAGTCTCTGATATAAGTCTCCAAACCACAGTTTTAATTGTTAATACTTTCGTTTGCTCTTAGGTTCTGAAAAGCTTTGAATAGATTGTTAAAGATCTTCATAGATGATCATCCAAACATTATATATACTAAAATCAGACCAGTGAAAAAGAAACAAATCATGCCAACCCATCAAATAGCGTACTAAAGTGTCTCTTTATAGGTAAAGAGTTTAATCTGAAGACTTATCTTTTTAAAGTTATAGTTTATAAGCAGGGAATGAACCTGGTTAATACTATCTGTTCCTTCCTAAGAGAGTGACATCATTTTTCTGAAGCTGTTTATATTCCAGCATCCATGAGATTAATTACTCCATCCATTCAGCCGCCGCCACTTCCAGCCATCGCTTTGAATTAGAGGAGTGCAGCACTGGGGGCTGATTTCCACCGCAGCGTGTTCAGTGGGAGGGTCGCTGCAGCGTTTCTAAAGCACCCACTGACTCGGGATTATTGACATGCTTTCACAGGCGAGTTCAGGCCTTGAAAGGAGACATTCCTCGCCACAATGGGCCCAGTGTGTGTCGCGGGGGCAGCAGACATGAATAGAGCCCTTAAGTATCGCTGTGACTCGTCAGCATCTAATCAATGCAAACAAGATGAAAGGACCTTATCAAAAGAGACAAACACAGACATGAGCAGCACCTGATCAGAAAAAGGCAAAGGCTTATTTTTTTGGGGGGCAAAATCTCAACATTGTTGGCTGTTGTGTGGGTACAGACATGATCAAGCTGCTAAACAGATATGATAGTCTGCAAAAACAGAGAAAAACTAGTTTTTAAATTCATTCATTACTCATTATTACACAGAATAAACTTGTAGAAACACATTTTGTATTTTTTAAATTATTTAAAATGCAAACAAATAAATCGATATAATACTTAATACTACAGTATAAATGGTTTTAGAAAAAAATGTTAGTGTGCTTTGCACCTATCGAATGTGGCAGGAAGCACTGACGAGGCGTGCGCTGTACACCGTGCCCACTCTGGTTGATGCCTAATGATTGAGCCAGCTCTGTAGATCCATAATGAGTTCAGAACAGCTTTGCTCTTGTGCTGTTTGTGATTAATAAGCTAATTTAACGAGCACTCATTATAACCGGGTCTACAGGCGCTCTTTAGGGGGCTGGTGTTATTTTTTGTGATTACTATCCAAGTGGCTGCTGCTGGAAAAGAAGGTCAACAAAGTGACCCGATCCTGTCCATCAGCTGAAGGGTGAAATGGGACCTCATGACGATGGAGAGACCTCTTCCTCTTTTAACGAGTGGATGAGTG
>JAVLVB010000557.1:1855373-1889986 GCA_032876305.1 Orestias chungarensis | reverse complement strand
CACACACACACACACACACACACACACACACACACACACACACACACACACACACACACACACACACACACACACACACACACACACACACACACACACACACACACACACACACACACACACACACACACACACACACACACACACACACACACACACACACACACACACACACACACACACACACACACACACCAAACATAGGAATCTTTTCCAAAGCTGTGGTTCCAGTTCTGGTTTAGAGTCGGTTTCAAACCAAGAAGGAACTTTTTTCTGTTCTGACCAGAGAAACCCGGGCTATGAGCCACAGCAATCTCTCCATAACCAAAGACCACTTGTACATGGAATGGCGTGTATCTGCTATTTAGCTGTGGTTTAGTTGTAGAGCAACAATCTAGTAAATGCTGGTGTTTTCTTGTGGTGATGCTGTACACATTTAACATTTGGGTCTGTTTTTATCTTAAAACTTTGGGGCATTTTATTCTGACTGCGAATCAGTTCATGCCCCTCTTGGTAACGTTTTTGCGCACACATTACTGGTGATTTAATGTAAATGTTTTCCTGTAAATGTGCTCATAGTCTATTGTAAGAAGATGTTATCCAACATATCTTCCAATAAGACTGGACTCAGGGGGGGGAAAGTTGTTGTATCTAAATATAAATATAAATAAAGAAAAGTTGACTGCCCCATTTGGGGACTAATATAAGTCTAATATATAATCTTGATAAACATATCTAATAAACATGATGTGTCAGCACTTGTATTATTATTTATCCCTATAGTTAATCAAACATATTCAACTAATTTAGAATAATTCAGCTCATGTTTAGTAAATCTGTTTTTATGGGCGTAAATAGTGTACTTTTAAATGTAGGCAACAAATTGGTGGTTTAGTAGTTAAGTACAAAGAATACCTTTTTTTAACCTGCTGGTCAGGAAAAGGGGACTTTTTAAAACATCGCAGAATAAGCTGGGAAGCTTCGGATCTGTGTTAGGGCACCTGCATATTTGCATACCTGCTGTGTGACCCTGTTTTTTGCTTGTTTTGCGAAGTCTTTGTTTTGTAAGACTGGTCTCTTACATCTCTCCAGCAAACTTTGAGCTTTATTACCTCAACATTATTGTCTGGGTAGACGTAGTTATGTTGAAAACCTTTTTTATTGGATAAACAGATTTGGTTTTTTAACAGTTAGACCTATTCTTTTCTCA
This sequence comes from Orestias chungarensis, assembly GCA_032876305.1. Classification (NCBI taxonomy): domain Eukaryota; kingdom Metazoa; phylum Chordata; class Actinopteri; order Cyprinodontiformes; family Cyprinodontidae; genus Orestias; species Orestias chungarensis. Next base: position 1,888,776 of record JAVLVB010000557.1, on the reverse strand, counting down.
AAAGGATTGCTGATTTTATGCTTTCCATGTTGGAATGTGTTAAGCTGACAGACTCCAGAGTTTGAATTATCCATCTCTAAACTGCAATTATCCAACCTCATCTATTTTCTTTTCTTTTCTTTTATCGTCATCCTTGACCCTTTATACCCAAGCACGCAGAAATTATTGACATTTAGGAGCCTGAAGCCTTTTTCTAGCCATAATGCGAAGCTAAGCAAATGTGACAAAGTTCATAGCCCTTTGTTTAGAAGGTGAGAAGTTGAATCTCTCCCCTGAGAGAAAACCACCCTTTTCTTCTTTTACATCGTCCGTGCCGACACTCACAGACCCACTTTGGTTTTAAGGTAGCAGAGGTGGGTCCCTGAATTTAGTAATAAGTCACATATTGTTATAATTACCTTTAGTTTTCCATTTTTAGACGTAATCCCTTGGTTATTTGATATGATCCTTTACTTTTTTTATTTTGGTTAGCAGTTTGTTGCATGTTGGAAGCCTCAGATATATGGCTTATTGGCTGTACATCTGTAAGTTGAGTCATTTAGTATATAAATTTGCATACTGTAAAGGTATTTTTTGTTTATTGTCAAAAGTACAGCGTGTACTTCCAGTAGTCTGACTCCATTCCTTCATGAGAGACCAAACTTGTTTGGCTAATTACTCCTGATACTCGGGTGGAGCCCCATTTGTTAAATATAAGAAACTCAGATTTACTGATAATTCTATTAATAAATTATGAATGAAAATTATTCATAAGTTCATGAGGCAAATGTTGTTTTCTTGCATTGCACAGCACTATAATAACAGAGGCCATTTAGTCTGGGAAAGGTGAAATCAATGCAGGCGTTTACCTCAAAACCACCATGTCCCAGGTTAAAGGTTTTAAAGTCAAACAAGGCTGGGTCTTTGGGGGAAGTTCTGTAATGCATTTTTAAAATTCTTATGAGCTCACTGAAAGCTGCCAAAGTTGGAGTTGGTTTATATTTTTCTTACTAACTGTCAGATTGATTAACAGCTGTGCCAGAAAACGCAAAGGTTAACCTCCAAATGAATCAGGGGTACATAAACCTTCTGGCAGACCGCGGCCAAAAAAATTACAACTCCTTCTCCAAGTGGGATAGTAGCCACGTTTGGGTGGGCTGCTGAAAGCACAGATTAATCAGTTTATAGGTATGTGGCTAACTAAATTGGCCTCAGTGTCATGTTTTATTTATAATCCAGGGAATCAGACAGTCGTGGATTACTATTTAAATACTCAATTTAAAAGATTGAACAAAAACAGGTTTGTTATGCTTCGGTGAGGGAATTGAGGTGTACCAGCAGCACGTCGACTAGCAAGTTAAAGCATGCAGATTCACAAAAATGTAAAGATGTGAAAAGTGAAATAAAAGAACAAAAGACAAAAGAGAAGAATATTCTGAAGTTTTTTTAAATAATATTGTCAGTTTAAAGAATTCTGTGCCACTGAATGAGATTATTTAAAAAAGGAACATGTTCAGTTCACGTATATTTGTGCATAAGAAAACACAACAGGCAACAGCTGGCCGCAAAAAATAATAACAACCACAAATACTCTACAGTCTTCCTTGTTTTTCTGCTCTTGGGGGAGCAGCCAATCAGCATCAAGGAAAATGATAGAGCTTCTGGATTGGCTGCTTTTTGCCTTGTGCTCAGGTATTCCAGCGTTCTGGCATTTTCTTTTGAATATTTTTGATATGGTTTACAAAAAAATATCTGTGAATAGACAGATTTAGAATATTTCACTGAAAAACGCACAAATAAAACTGTACTTGTGCCCTCAGCTAAAAACTATTATTTCTTAGGATTTTGTTAACCCAAACTAAAAAAACAACAACCTCAAATTAAAATTGGGGTTGTCTTAATTTCTCATTGGAGGTTACTGCCATAAAAGATGTTTTTACTTAGTTGTTTTTTTCTTTACCAAGAAACCAATTGCTTGTGTAAGATGAAAAAACAGAAGTTAGACTGCAATTAAGCAAATTGTAGGTTAGGAAGTTTATGTCGTTTAACCAGAACTACTGCCTTGTTATTACAATGTAAATTGTCTATAAAAAAATAAGGAAAGGGGGGATGTACAAAGTAAGTGAGAGCAGCCTGACATCTTAGTGACATTTTGAATGTCCCCTCCGCGTAATGATCTTTTTTTCCATCAGCTGCTCAACGGGAAACTAAAGAGTTGAGTTCATTATGGACCAGAACAAAATGGTTTCCAAGGGAACAAGCACCTACATGCAGGATTGAAGACGAGATGAGGTTTTTGTACTCATGTATACCTCAGAGGGAACCGTGCAGAGTTTGTGCATGCCTGTATTGTGTGCAATACACACGGCACAATGTTGTGTGCTGTTTTCATTTATGTGAACACACTCAGTTCAGAACTAAATGGAAAGAGGTAAATAACCTAGAAGACTAGCCACGCCATTGATTTTATGGGTCATCAGATAACACCAGGGCTTGCTGAGCGCATGCCCTTCACCACTAAGACGGCTATCATTTAACCAGATCGATTGCTGTAATTACCTCACTCCATCTAGTGCTATAAATTCAGAACATCGCACAATCTTCAAGGATGTGGAATGCAATGGAATTGCAGAGATGCAGAATAAACTTTAAATGTATTCCCTTCTATCTCCATATTCCCACTGACTGACTATTTCAGTTTAAGGTTTGCTACAGCTGATTGCTTCAGCAGCCTTTGTGACTTTATTTATAATCATTTACACACATCTAGGAAGGAAGAGAAAACATTTTTATTCTGAGAAGATCAACTGACAACAAGGCGAACAACAGAAATCTGCAAAAGCTTAAAAAATGCTGCTTAGCTGATGTCAGAATGAGAGTGTGAAGCTAAACGCAGCACCACAGGATGTTTCTAAAGTCGACCAATCAAAGCAGAGCGTGGTTTCAAAGATGTTGCACGAGTTGGAACTTGTAACAGAAACTCGCTGTGAGATAAAACCTCTACCACGGTCGCAAACGTGGTTTGTGCTTTCTGAGACGGTTAGCGACAAAGAAGGCCAGAGCACAGACGCAAGTCTTGAACTCGGCGTTGGAGTTTCACCATGACTTACTTGTCAGTTAAATTTTCTCTCAGCGCCTCTACTGCTTCATGTATCTTTAACGCTGCACACGGTCAAACAGTGTCTCGTGTTAATATCTTCAAGCTTTCCACTTAGAAGTAATGCTGTTGTCAGTGTTTTGCCCTTGCCGCCTGAGTCTCTCACCTCTAACATGCTGAGTGCTCCCGGCCCGCTATCTAGTTTCTCCATACTCATACCCCTGCAGTAGACCACTTATCACTGAGCCTGGCAAACCGCCCGCTGCTCATTACTTTCTGACTCTTACATAGTCTCTCATTCAGTGGAAGGAAACAGCTCAGCTGTGCACATTTTTAGGAAACGTATATGCCGGAAAGCTATAAGTATACATATTTCAATCAAGGTAATTGTGCCAAGTTATGTATGGCTGAAGGGAGGTTTGTGGCTGTGAAGCTCAGATTTCTCTTCTTGATTGCACGTTATTGTTTCCTATCAACAAATTTACTATCAGACAAAATAACCCCGCTTTAATTAAAAAAAATTTTTTTTCAACTGATGATTTAAATTATTATTCTAAAAAGTTATGCAGTGCAATCTAGATTTATCTTGCATCAAAAGCACATGAGTGTTCTAATTAACTTCTATCGATGGCAATTCAAATCACGAAACATTTATCCAAAGCCAGTGTTTGCAATGTTGCCTTGTGCTACTCTAGTGTCGAAGCAGCACATCATAGCTAAAGCTGTAATGTAGATGAAAGAATGGCTAGATACCCCACCGACTGTCAAAGCAGTGATACATCAGCATGTCCAGCATCCTGAGAGGTAAAGGCATGAATCTGGTGTGACGTCCTGAATTTGGTTCACAGGGAATGTCTGGTATACTTATATACAGAATGAAAACCTGGACCAGTGTGACTTTGCTGGTCTAGACAGATTGGATTTTGGATCCATATGTATAGATGATAATGATGTAGACAGATTATGCAATATGTCTCATCCAGCTGATTTCCTAGTTCTAGGTTGATAAATAAAACACTGGGGTGCCCTAGTGTGGATGGTAGTAATTAGCTTTGGGGGGTGGTGTGTGTGTGTGTGTGTGTGTGTGTGGGGGGGTGTTTAAACTCTTCTCTGCCATACAATATTGGCTGAGTGCTGGGTTTCTGTTTTAGTTTTCTTCAAACATATAATTATTGTGTTGTGATGGATAAATTAAAACGGTTAAAAAAGAAAAAAACAAATTAAAACATGATATAAAGAAAAACTCATGGGAGTAAATCCAATTTGAGTTGAACTGTGTCTCTTAATTGAAATAGTATTATAACTTCAGGCTATATCATGTTTGCTAATTCTCATGACAATGTGACCAACAGAGTAGGAAAGACTCCTCCTAAGCTGATCAACAGACTATAAATCTAAATTTAGTCTGATTTGACGTTATTTGACAGAACATCAACCTATGGTATTCTATGATATTGAAAAAAGTGTTACTGAAGAATGAACAAAATGCAATCAATAAAATATTCTGGTTCTACATACATTAGGCAAAAACGTAAATCTGTTGTTTTAACTCTTTGGAAAATACAAGACAGAGTTGGAGATGGTCAGTTGGCTTTGCTTGTGTATACATTTGTTTCTTTGAACAGGAATGTGGCTAATAATACACCGTAATCTGTTGCAAATGCAGTGTTGTGTTTTCTATTCATACCATTTAGTAAAAAACTGCCCATACTGATCATAAGACAGGAGTAAATTTCCAATTACTAAAAAAATAATGTGAAAATCTTTACTTCTGGCCCAAATACAAAGATATCTATATGTGCTTGTGTGGGCTGTCTGTGTCCATTCGTAAAAGGTCTGACAAACTGCGCCCCCCACATCCCCCATGTTGGCAGGCCCCTGCAATGCAGGCATGCATCCAAACACATCTAAACATGCCCAGCAGCTGGCCTCAGGGCTGGTGTAACTGTTTAGCTCATAATAGTGACTGATTAGAATACCAGTGGCGAGAAGTGAACCCGAAGCAGTTGTTGACAAGGGATATTAAGCAAAGTGGGGAGCTCAGCCACAGGGATTTGATGATGCCACCAGGGAAACATGTGCTGGCCCACGCAGAGGCTCCCTTTAACACCTTAGCATCCAAACAGCTGATAACTCAATCTGAGAGACGAGACACTGTTTCAACCCCACTTACACAAGGGAAACTGAGAGGCCGTCCATTAAGCCCCATGCCTAAGCGGCAGAGAGTGGACTTATGGTACCATTGTTGCTGGATACTAATATTTTCCTTTTTAGATAAAAGTTTCTGACTGTTTTTTTTTTTAATCCTTCCTTCACATTCACCACAGCTATGGGAATGTGACCTTGCTGGATCCAAGAGCCAATACCAAAAGCTTAAAAATTATTTTGTCCTGGTTGCTGTTGCTTAGTTCAACTTGATATGATCTAACTAATCATGTTTCAGTGAGGGATCTGTTCAAAACCACATATAAAGTTATTGCATTTTTTTCCTTTGCTTATGACCATAAAACTAAAAGAGGAAAGGTGATTTAGATGAAAAAGTAGAATAGTGTTCAAGATTTAATATAGTTATTGAAAAAAAGAAGAAAAAAAAGGCAACACCAAGTCAAAATGGCAACTTACCATTCCCTGCATGTAGTTGTGTAATATAGTCATACAAGGGAGTTCATGAACTTATGTCAGCATGACAATAACAATGCACTATACAATAACTGTCCAGTTTATCCCAACTGTTCATAACATATCAGTTTAGTCTCTCTTAACAAAACATCCTTTGATTTTTCTTGGACACTTCAAGCATTAAACAAAAAGGCTAAAATGAGCACGTGTTATAACGTTATTGTAGTGCTATTTCCTCATAGAACATTAAGAACATACTTATTTCCTTTTGTTCTTAGAGTGTTTGGAAACAGAATGACACCAAATTTATTACTTAGATCAACATTTCATGGATTCAGTAATTATGGAAATACAACACAAATCCTAAATTTCAAAACGTCGATGATCCTGCACAATCTTTAGAGTTAAGATGCTATGAGCTTAGGATACTCTAGAATAATCTGGCCACTATCTTTCATTCTGCTATTTTCTTCTTCTACTATCAACTTTGCATTAGTTATTGCTATTGTGAGTATCGCTACTGTTTGCTTTCATTTGAAAAAAAAAATGTTTTAAGCTAATGTTAATAATAAACTGACTTGGTTCAGTGTTTGATAACTAGGATGAACTGGAACGTATGTTTCATTCGATTGAAATTAATTCTTAATTATAAAGTGCCTTAAAATTTTATGTGTTTTTAATTCAATTTAATTGAAAGAAAATACATTTTAAAATCAAATTCAAAAATACTTTAGGGAAGGGAAAGGGAAATTAAATATTGTTGTAACTCATACTATCCAAGACTTTTCAAACAATTGTTGTAGGTGCTGATGAGCTGTGGGACAGGAAGGATCTCCTAGTGGTCTATATTTCTTTGAATCAATGAAAGGTTTTGACTGAAGATACTCTGAGCTTAGTAAGACCGCTTTACAAATACAGATATTAAGCTATAAGATTTAGACATACAACAACTTTATGTAGAACTATAATAAAAATTGACTGTCAGATTTTTTTAATGGTCTATATCCTTGCCAGGGCAGAAACTAAGTGCAGCATTTTAAACATACTTGTTGTATTTTAAATGGTTCCTTGGCTCCATCAGCTCACCATTCAGATCAGGGAAGATTTGGTGCTAAGCTTCAAGTAGTGATAACAGAAATACCTTGTGCTAAGCAAGTAGTGCTAACAGTTTATAAAAGGAGAAGTTAGATGGGCGGAAAGGCTTTTTATGAATATTTTAGGACAGTACGAGGTATTTAGGTTATAGCATGGTTTCATATTCTTTTGCATATTTATATGTTAAGACTTATAATATATAAATTCAAAGTTATTTAAATGTTATTAGAGTAATTTCAGTGAACTTAAAATGCAGCAAAAAACCGTACACGGGAATCCTGAACAATGCGGTTTCTGCACGAGCAGAGAACCCAGAGAACTCTCAAGGATAACATACATTCAGGCTGTTCAAAGAAATAAACATAAATTGTCTTCTGGCCCTTTGAAAAAAATAAAATCTGATTACCTAGCAGACTGGAAAGACTGGAGAAAAAAAATCCTATTTCTTAAGATATTAAAGTATTAACGAGGTTTTGTTCTGTGGGTGAACTGAATGTGATTAACTTTTCCATTGAAAGAGTTATTAGCACCTTTCGACACGTCCCAGGAGATGCCCCCTCCATATTTTATTGTTTTTTGCTACAAAGTGCCACCTTGGTGTAATGAGTTGTTCATAATTTGTCACCATTCTGTCTCTTTCTGCAAAATGGCATCTTGCTCTGCTTTGTTGTCCACTCCACTGCACTCTTCCAAAAAGAAAAAAAAAAAAGAAGCTTTTAGAGACATTTACTACAGAGACGAGAAGCAGCTCTGTGTGTGGAAAAGAAGCATAGAGGACAACATGTCTTTCACTTGCATTATTCATGCAGAAAAATGCATTTACTTCTAGCCTTTTCAATGCTAATATTATGTTAATGACCGACACTATGCAAGATACAGTGCTCCTCATTAAAGGCAGAACATGCTGTTAATGCACCTTACAGCGTTTCCATGTCAGTTTGATGGTAATGGTTCATCTGGGCTGATCTAAGGTCAGAAATGCTCTCTGACGGTTTTCACTTTTTGCTTCTCTTATCACTAACACAATGTTCTAGGCTACGTTTTTTTATTTTTTTTTACTATAACATTACAACTAACATGCATAAACAATGTTGCAACGTTTTACCAAGATATTTCATAGTGTGGTTTAAAATTACGCAGTAGAAATAACAACAACAAAAAACATCCTGGAGTATGCAAAACGTAAATCAGGACAGATGCATCCTGCAGCTAGGTTTGGACTAACTCTGATGTAGCAAATACGTTACTCTTGACTGGTCAAATGAAAGACCGTCTGTTTTTCCTCTGAGTGGAAAAACAAAAAACCTCAGTGGGACTGTGTTGTCAGCAGCGATCCATTTCTGTGATCAGACAGGTCAGTATACATCAGTACACAACACTGGGACGGGAACCAGAGGTTTTTAATCTCAGATGCAGAAGAACAGATGTTTCTCCTAATCCAGAGAGCAGTGGGTTGGGTTTCTGTTGGTTAGATTTTAAATTCTTTACACTTGTTTTTTTTTTTTTTTTTTTTTTTTAACAAGAACTTGGGCACAATTACAGACATAAATAATTAATAAACAGGAAACTTTCTTAAGTTGGCAAAAAACTTATAAGTCTTTTTAAAACAAGCTAATGTTTTTTTTGCTACAGTGAAATGTACTTTACAACTTAATAAAAGCAAGTCAAGCAGCAGTTTCACGTTTATCCAAAAGAATCTTACCAAGTGTATTTAGCACACAATCCACGATTCCCAGTGCCATAAGTTCAGGGCCTTGATCCCCTCTAGACCTACATCATTATGCCCTGTGTTTCTGCAGAAGACAGCTTTCACGTTTAATGCACCGTGCACAACCGCAAATCCCACATTGACTGGTTGCTGAGAGACCCAGTGAGTTGTGAGTGGCACTACATTTGGTAATGGCAGAAGTAAGTGAAAACCCTATCTAAGATGAAAACGGGTGTTGTCTAAAATTAAATTAAGTCCAAACATTCATGTCTTTGATAAACTGATAAAATTGCTAACATAGTTTGTTCCTTCAGAGCAAAACTGGTACTTACGGTACAGGTGCAGAAACCATTCCAGGAAACATCCTGCTGCTTTCATGTTGGAATAATGTATCCTTTTTGTGATGTACTCATTTTTCAACAGTCATAAAGGTCAGAAAGACAATAAATTAGTTTCAGCAGACTGAATAATCTGGCAATCAAATGCTTACAGGTTTATAGAAGTAACCTATGAAACTTCATCATTCGGAGTGCTTAAAAGAAAATGACAGTACAGTATTCGCCTAGTGCTGATGGAGGTGGGGGTCACATGTTTGCAGAGAATTTTTATCCCCAGACGTCTGCAACAAAACATGCCATCAGAGATAAAAAACAGTAAAAGACAACAGAGTTTTCCAGAGGGTGAGGGGTGATAACAGCAGGTTGAAGGAAAACAAACAGGAAGCGACGTGAGGAAGCAGGTCATCCTGGGATGTCTGCTTGATTTATCTTTTGTTGATGTACTTTGCTGTTATACCTGGATGAAAACTGGGAAACACTTTGGTATTAATGTTATTAATGATGAAGTCCCCGGAAGCTATCCGCAGCTTCCCATTTGCTAATCTGGATTAGTCTAATTTCCAGAAAACCAGTCTCTGGCCTTCAGTACTATGTATTTTGTCTTCTGAAAAACATTGCTCTTAGTTTCATATTCAGCTGAAGTGCAACTTCATTGGTATCATTAAGCTCCATCAGTCTGTATAGTACCTTAATGGTCATGATGTATCACAGTAGATATTCCCTATTAATCTGGTTTACATCTATCTATATTAAATAGTTTAACAATTATAACAACAGACATCTTTTCTTCCATTTGATGTCTTGTTACTTTCAATACTACATTGCGATACCTGTCTTTTTTTTTATACACTGAAAATAAAAAGTAATTATAAATGTATTGCTTCAGAAGATATTGTAATTAATTTTATTTAGAATCTTATTTATATTTTTTGTTATTTCTTAGAAAACGCAAATCCACATAATTTTTATTTGTGTAAAACTATAACTTAACTAAACTAAAATTTTCATAAAGGTAGAAAGATGCTATAAAAACCACAGGTAGCCTCTAACGACAGTCGACTATATTTACTGTAAATTATTTCACATGTTGCAAAACTTAAACTAAATTACATTTTTGTCAGAACACCTGGCAGAAGATAAAATCGATTCTCCAAATATTACTAGGATAAATGAATGTAAAGTACTTTGGAAGTACTTAAGGTTATGGAGAAGGACTGCAGAAATGACTCTGTTCCAGACATTCTTCATCAAATTAAAGAAAGTGTTTTGAGTTTAATTAAGATGAATAGAGGCCAGTGCCTAAAAATTGTGATTTGCTGACTTAAAATGCACCTAAATTTATTTTATAGTTTACTTTTTTCGCTAGATTGAATAAATACACTCCAACTGGATTAAATAAGAGCAATTTCTAACTGTTTAATTAAAATTGGATACAAAAGAACTCTTGGGAATAAAAAATGTAAAAATTTTTTTAGACATATCAAACATTTATTAGTTAAGCAAATAAAAACACAATAAATATTCAACTTTTGTTGCCAAAAGGCATAACAGCTTGGTTTGCTTTTACAAAAACCTCTGTAACTTTGCTTTAGTTCACTGCAGCTGCATTCATGTTTGGACAGGTAATCTCCATGAGTCCATTTATGGATTCAAATGTTCATTGTCTTATTCATGTTATTTCTTTGCGTTTTATAAACCATATTATGTAGAAAAACTTTAGATGGGGAAAAAAAAAAAATTCTGCATTCTGCTATGTTCCATCCCATTTCTCTTTGAAACAATGGCGTCTGCTGTGATACTTAGACTTCTGGTTACATTTCCTAAGAGTTAGCTCTGTTGTGCTTCCAAGATTATATCAACACAGTTTGTAATTGCTGAGAAAAAGTCGATTAGATTTTGGCACATTACGTCTAGCACAAACTTAAAAAAAACAAAACCTTGGAGTAAATCATTTCTACTTTGGATGTTTGCTGAGACTGCTCACAGTTGTGCAACAATTAAATCCATTAAAACTATATTTACACTGATGTAGGCCCGCAATAAATACACTAATCATTAAAGACATTCTAATAAGTATAATACAGTAACTGATTTATGTAGTTCATGTAAACAGACTTAAACCCTCTTTGTGCAGTAAGTGTAATTACATATTCACAACTCCTGTTCAGAAGCAAACAGCTGGAAGCACAGTTCCTGCCTGTGGAACAAGCTACATCCAAAACATCAGCAGATTCCTCTTTGAAGTGGTTAAATCAAGATTGAGGCTCTTTTTATTCATTGGAATTATCATTTTAGGGCCTCTTTTAAGGAGCTTGCTCTTTTCATACACACAAAGTTTTGCTTAACATCTGACTCATCTTTGATACGTGTAGGGAGAATAACCTGGAGATTTTTAAGAATATACACTCAAGCTATTCCAGCCTTGTTGTTTTTGATCATTTCAAATCGTTTTTACTGTTTCATACAAATGCCCTGAATGTGTTGCGATATTATTAGACATCATGAGCTTGAACATGAAACAAGATTATGCATTTAGCTGTTAGTCTAGAAAATGTTTAGTTTAAACACATTAAGATCATTGAGTTATGAGTCCAAATGAAAACTATTTGAGGGGGTGTCTTGGTTTGTGATGTAATGAATTATTATCTTTAATGGTTTTAGAAAATTTTAAACCTCAGAACCTAAATAAATATTTAAAGATTAGATTTGTTTTCCCCTTCAGCTTTGGTCTAACTCTTTAAATGAATCATTAATTAAAATGTTTTTATTTTTTTTATTTTTACCTAAACTATTAAAGATGTTATGGATGAAAACAGTTTTGTGTTTGGCATGAATAATGTTTAAATTAATCTGCATCTGAATTTGAATCTGTGATTTGGATCTGCCTTAAATATGAAACAGGGTGAGAGCTACTACTGTTGGCTTAGATGGTTTTGTTCGCCATCCAAAATAAATGAGGCTTCTGCACTGGGTTTTGTCAGATCTCTTTATCTCTCCTTCTCAGTCAGAGGTTTTGGTACTTTTCAGCCTCCATTTTAAAAGCAGTTCCTTCTGTCTGTCCACGGAGGCCATTGAAAGGGAGGCGCTGTTCTGCAATACAATCTAGACGTTTTAGTGAGTTCTCTTAAGTGTTGATCCATCTTTAATCTGTTTTGTAGGTAAATATATTTCTCAGTCAGTTTCAACACTAAAATCCTTCTTGAGCGATCTGACTGCTTTCCCTTTTTGGTTCTGTGACCCTCTTAGTTCATCAACCCATTAATCGCTAGCTCTCGTCTCTGACTCATTACCGAAAGCTTGAATCTGAGAAACAGTTTGCCCGTTTGCCTGTTAAGAAAAACTGATTTTACATTTTTTTAATTTTTTGTTTAGATTTCAATATTGAAGAAAGAGAGACTGATCCAATACAAATCCAGACATGTCTGTGGGTGGAACCAGAAATTGAACTCCAATTTACCAACATGCACTGGAATACCAGCTGGACCAGTCACAGTTCTCCTCCCAAACCTACATTAATTGTCCTTAGAAGCAAATGCATGTGTGAATTGTTGTTTGAACTGGTCACATGCCCAGGGTGAGCCATTGGCTAAAGGCAACGCCTCCCCCATCCTGCCAACAGGGATAACTTTGGACTACAAATGGATGAGTTATTTTCATGAAGATTTCCAAGATATCTACATCAAAAACATAATATTGTAGTAGTCATGAGTTTGAGTAATGGTTCTAAATTCACTCAGTCACCTCCTGATCTTGAGTCAGCTTGTTTAGCCCTTGAATTTTGTGTTTATGTTATTCCTAATCATGTGCAGCTGTTAATTTCAATCACACTGGCCAATGAAGGTAATTTGTTAACCTGTTCTTTGTTCAGCATGTCCTCACAGTCCCTGAACAGATAGATTCCATTTTTTTCTCTGCTTTCCAGAGTTCATGTTGAGGTTCAAGTATTTGGTATGTATGACCACACTCATGCATTGTGTTTTGCTCCTGCTAAACATAGTTATCCTTTTCTTGGGACTGTTTTCCCAAGAGATTTTTTTTAATCCTAGTCTGACTTCTTGTTGGCATTATTCATTTCAGAGCTATTTTTTACAGTACGAACAACAGAATAGTTACCTGTGCAACTTCAATACTAATAACATGATGTAACTGTTCTCCCGCAGTCTAATAACCCAGTGTTTCCTAATGTCTGTCTAATCTCACTTTTACACTTCCCAAATTTACACTAACATATCATGACCATTAACCCCCTGACTTACAACTTCATTTAACTGGTTTATTCTCCTTGGGCCCAACACCAGTGGTAAGCCGAATTTCTCACAGTTAAACATTCTTTACCTCACAGATACCATAAACTAAATTCGCTTTTATCTAATGGAAGAGCTAAAATGTCTTAATTTCTTGTTACCTGCAAGTCAGGTTAACTATTTATAGACCTTTAAGGTAGTTACAGTAGAAGACCAAACCAGTAAAAAACTTCTTGTTGATGGATAAGGTTTATTAGTCATTAGCAACCTATTTATTTGTGACTGGTTTACTGGTTTAGATTCTAGTTAGTAAGCCGGTACAAATACATCAAGATCCAAATGTTCGCAATCATTAGCAATAAATTACTGCTCTAATAGATGAATCAATGCACCATACATAAAACATTACCAACTGCTAATGTGACCTTGTTTATGTAATGGGTAATGATCATGGTTTGTTGTAGATGTTCTTTTTGGACAAGATACATTTAGGGAATGTTATTAATCAAGCTTGGAGAAATCACCTGTTAAAGGAACACTAATTAACTTTTTAACCTTCATAAAATAGTTTAACAACTTTTGTGATTATATGTCAACTTACAGCTTGTTGAATGACACCTCTGTAATGGCCTGAGGTGCCAAAACACTAAGCTTTGAGGAGGGTGGTAGGGAGCCTGCGGCACAAAACAACTACAAATGCGCTGACTGCATTACGGCATACGTCACTTCCCCCCTTTTTTTAAATTATTTTGAACATCATCATATGACATTGTTTAATCACAATTAGATTCATTAGCTCATCGCTCTTCATCCTTCACCCAGCCATTGGAAACAGAAATATACTTCACTCCACCAGCAGGCAACCGGAAGATCAGGCTGTTATGATGTTATGCGCTGGTCCTCATGAGAAATGCAGTCTCCCTTTAGGCAAAACACTACAGCTTTTGTCCACTGGCAGCCACAATCAACCAAAACTGAACTTCTTAAATGTTGCTTTAACTCTGAATTATTGCAAGAATATCAGCAGTCTGGTAAACTTTAAGATCTGATAAATCCCAAAAAACCAATGAAGTTAATTGATCCTCGAGTATTAGGTAACTTTTCAAACAGACTTATTTCACATTATTTATTAGTATTGACTTTACAGGAGCCTTAACTGTATACATTTGACTAAGCAGGGAAATCGGGAGACAGGAGGTAATGGGAAAAACAGAACAGTGGAAAATTGTCTCAATGTCACTTGAATTGTTTTATTTACCATGAATCATGAAGACTGAATAAAAACATACACAAGGTAGCAGAGACTCTTATCAAGATGCAAAGTACTTGAAGTTGTAGAAACACTGCGGTGAATACACTGGACAGATGAATTCGCTCCTATAGCCACAACAACATTTATAGAAAATATATTGCTCCAGTCCCTGTGTGAAAACATTTTTTGACATAAATGCATAAACACACATTTATAGCACTCGGCTGTTTGGATAGGTTTATGATCAGCAATCATTCCAACTGTACGCTATAAAAGCACGTTTGATAAATGCATACTGGGTCTTTGCCTACAAACACAAAGCTTTAAGGCCTGCAGTTTTGTTGCTTCTAAATGAATATGCAAAATAGGTGGTTCAGTTAAATCAGAAGCAGAGAGCTGTCAAGTAGAGGAGATTGTTGCTAGAGGGGCCTCACTAAAATTACAATTAAGCCGTCGCAGCCAGAGTCAAGAACACCCACTTCAAGCTATTCTCTCATTAATTGGGATTTGGGGAGTACCTGGGTCTCCTTGGCAGCGAGGTTCAAGTGGTTGTTAGTGAATGACAGAATAACTACTTGAGCCGTTGCATCTGCTGGGCCTTAGAGGATGAGATTGTTACGAAACGTGATCAACAGGCTGTCGGAAGTCGCAAAGCAGAGCTTTGGCACCTTCGGGGGGGTGTACTCTAGTTCACGTTTCATGTAGAACTGCTCATAAAATATGGTTTAAAAAACTGACCAATGAGCCTTCTCAATAAGAAACAGTTCTCTCAATCAAAAAGCAGCACACAGACCTCACCTCATCGAGTCCCAGGCTGTGTTTAAGTGGCTTTTGGAGCTCAAGTCTAAGTACAAAGGATAAGCCACTCTTAGATTTACATATTAGTACTGGAAGTGCAAATATAAATTATTTTCAAAGAAAAAGAAAAAAAATAACAACAAATAAAACCTGGTTTACCCTATGGGGTCCAAGGACATTTTCAAAAATATTAGGTACAAGAGCTAATCAGAGTCCAGAGAAATTGATTTATATTTAAGTAACGCAACGACATACACCAAGGGCACAGTTCAATATCAGTAAAGAGTGAGCATTTGAAGAAAGAGGATTTTCTGCCTCTGTCAAGCTGAAAGCACAGGCAGCAGTTACAAAAGCTGAGGGTGAGAGAGGTTACTACCATTCAATCTGTATTAAAGCCCATCATTTGCCTTAAAGTGATTTAGATGTGCTCCCAACGATAAGGGTTAATAAGATTAAAGCACTGTGACCAAGCTGAGAATGGCCATCTAAAGTGAGTGGATAAAACTAAAGGCTTGCTGTAACTGCACCGACTCAGAACACAATCCACTGCCAGCGTGGGGAATGGAGACACATTTAAGAGTCGGAGTGAAAACACTGATATTACCAGCTGCTCCATTTAGTTACCATCAGCGTATTAATGAGTGGATTTTTTAGGTTTGTTTTGTAGCCATGTGAAATAAGCATTGCGTGGTTCTTGAATGTTTGCCTCATTCTTTTTAACAATATTATTAATGTTTGAACAAAAACCTAAGGTAAGCACATTGAAACTACTGCGTAATACAAAAAAAATGAAATTTCTTGTGAGGAATAAATTGATTAATCACCAACTAAAACAGCATTGGGCCTCATCACGTCCAGTGCACAAGATTACCACATCATTCAGCTTTTTAAAGGAAGATTTCCTTTCAACGTTTAGCTTGGACTCATTCTGTCTTATGAACAGGGAGTAAACATCATGCCAGGATTCAAAGAGATGTATAAGGGCCTACAGAAAGGAGGCTGTGACAGTTCAGGAGTTTGATAAGGGATTTAAATTAGTTCCAACAAAACTTGAATAGAGTTGAAGGTGTCATGGTTTGCTCACCATCATAAAATCCACGATGGATTCATGTATCAGAGAGTTATTGAGTAATGTCTGAGACAGTCCGTTAAAAAATTAAAGCTGATACAGAACGTGACTCTACAACTGGACAGTGACCTAAATCATAACAGTCAATCCAGTAAAGACGGGCTGAAAATCAAGAAATGGAAAAGCCTGGACTGAGTCATACCCCAGATCATGAGATCTTATAACATGACCGGAAATACCAATAAATCCCTGTCTGTGCACAACCCATCGTTTGTTAAGCAAATTAATGACAAGGTCATTAAAACAATGATAAAACTGGTAATGACAAAATGCTTTCTAACCAAGCAAAACAAATGTTTCCCCAAAATACCAGCGGTTTATTTATGACTTCAAGCTGCTATAATTTTTCATGGTAAAGCATATTTAGTGCTAAAATAAATCTAAAATAATGGCACTGATCTTCGATAGCCTTCGATGAGCTCCCCAAGCCTAAGGTCCAGTTAAACTTGTTCGTCAATCTCAGCTTCTTTCTTTAAAATAGTTTTCTAACTTTACAGTATTTACACATTTCACAATCATGTGTTCCTTCTCCTGAAAATGTGATCATACTCTTATTGACCAAAATATATCGAAGTTAATTTTTTTAGTTCAAGTCATTCAAATCTACCTGGTAATTATCTAAAACTATTTTATTCAACAAAAATTGATCTAAAGAGGAGCTTTCATAACATAAATAATCACCATTAAAGCTGTTTGTAATACTTTTCCCATCCTGGTGTTTCTGGAGAGTCTTAGTTTCTAAGACTCCGTGGTTTTATAAATCTTCAACTCTGTTCTAGCATGGAGAGAATTTAGAGTACCCAATCAGCATAACCGTTATGTTTTGGACTGCAGGAGAAAGCCGGAGAACCCACACATGCACTGGGAGAAAATGCAAACTCCTTGCAGAAAAACCCAAGGTGGAATTGAAACCACAGCGCCACTGTGCAGCCTGAGAGAAAAAGCCTTTATAATAAATGCTTATCTAGCAAAGATCTTCGGTAACTGCTCTGCGGAAGATCCTCTCTTTTGATACAACTTTTTGATATCTTAGCTCATAATATGTTTTTTTCCCGGTTCCATAAATGTGCTCGAAACTTAAAGAATATCTTGTTCTCCTGCTTCAAATTAAGTGCTTTGTTTAAATGTAGAAGTTATTACTACTCTCCAGTTTAGCGTTTTTAAAGGTTGATGATTTCATCCAGATTGATTAGCTACTTGGTGCAGTTCCTAATCAGAGTTTGGACTTTGAGATCCTTTATGGTTCGGCGTAGATATAGAGGATTATTTGAATGTGCTACATCTAAGCCTAAGATCACACGACTATTAACATCTTGAAAGGAGTTTATGAATACAGTGAGGGTGCAGGAGAACATCTATGTTATGTGTAAAATAGTGATAAAGACAACTGATGAACTTCAATTTGTACTTAACCAATGTTTTTCAATTAAGAAAGCATTCATTGAGTACAAAAAAGAGTACAATTCTCATGATCGCCTTTACATTTGAAGTAGGTTCCATATTTGGAATTATCAACTAATGAAACAAATTCAAATGGTCCATATGTTGTTTAATAATTTAGCTTACAGTTTTATGCCGGATTCAAATAATAGCTAACAGACGTTCAGACATCCAGAGTTCAATCACTCCCAAAGTTTATTTTTAGAATCAATATATAAACTAAGAATACCAACCTTAACTTAATGGATCTGTTAAAGTGAGGAGATTCACCAACTCAAATCTCATTGTTTGGACTGAAAACTACAATTTTGATCCTTTTAACTCAAGCTTTTGGAAAAATATATAAAACCTACTAAACAATTGATCTCATTAAACAAAGGATGTTTTCGTCTTTAACTAAACATCAACGACCAGTGAAATCATTTAATTAATGTGCTGCTGGTGTTGTTAACATGTGTGATTAAAGACAACAGACTCTAATAATACTAGTAGCTAAAGTTTATTTTTTTATATTTTAGAGCTCCCATTGAGCTATCATCTTGTGAACCAAAAGTCTTTATAGCAACTGTGACACTCATGTTGATCCATTCCTTTTCTACTGTATGCGTGTCTGGAGACATTCCTCTCATACATCCCTGAGCTCCACTTCCTCCGTCTTGCTTTTAAACAATCTCTTTTTGAATACTCGACTGTTCCTCGACTTGTTTTTGCCACACAGAGATACAACCCTGACGCCCTCTAGGCACTACACTTCACACAAACACCCTCAGTGCCTGGCAACTGACACGGGGCTCGCAGATAAAAAATACTCAAGGTGTCTCACCAGCATGAAGTGTGGGAAGAGCATCTTGTTCCAACTGCTACACGGTTAAATAAGTGGAAAGAACAAAATGATTAAATAAATGAGCTATTGCCCATTTCAAGCTATCATTACCTTGTCTAACAGAAGTCATCACTCCCCTTAAACTTTGTCTCCTTTGTTGCATTAAAGACACATGTTATGTCTGTATTCAAAGTTTAGATGACACGTTCAATTCTGTAAAGTATGGTGTCTTTATACCTACAACCCTCTGAGTCAATATTATATTGAATAAGCTTTGTCTGCTGTTACAGCTGCAATCTTTTTGAATGGACACATTGAAACCGATAGGGCTTAAGTCCTGCTCCAGGACTTAAGCACTTCAGTCACTTAGCACTTCAGTCTTGAGTTTGAGTGATTAAAACACATATATAATGGCTATAAACAATTTTTCTGTAACTCAGAGCTTATGTTTAGGTTTACTGTCCAGCTGGAAGGTGAACCTCTGCCCCTGTCTCAAAAAAAGTCTTTTTTACAGGGGTCATAGATATGATAATGTTTACTTTATTGATCCCGTAGGAAATTGTTTTCGGTGTAAACCACACCGAGGCAGCAATTTTCGCAGGCGCCAGGTAGGCAGTAGCGCAAAGTGTCTTGCCTAAGGACCCACACTGGATGCTGTGGTGTTTTTTTGCCCTGGGCTGGATTTGAACCCATGACATTTGGATTGGAAATCTGGTGACATTCCAATTGAGCTATCCAGACACTCAATGGGGCATCATTTACTGTTTAAATTTTTTTTAAACAGAGTAAACGGGACTGAATGTTACACTTTTAATATTTTTAATTGTACTTGCAATAAAAGTGTTATTTTGTGTTATTTTGTGTCTTTATAATCATGACAAACTATAAGTCAACCTCTTACATGACATCTCAATAAAATACAAATAACTTTGTTGTTTTAAAGTGACATAATGGCAAAAAGTTCAACAGGTGGGAATATCTTTGTTAATTATTTTACAATGTGATTATAAACTGAACGACTTTGAAACAGATTAAAGTTAATCAGTATAAATTACAGTCATTAAGCAGTTTTTCTGCTTCTTTCTCTTCATTAGGATGTTCAGTTTCCTCCGGGATTTAAACTATGTACTTTTACCAACAGATGTTTTTATAAACAACTTGGGTATGATGGTGGCACTTACTAAACAAACAGAATCATGTTGAAATAATCTTCCTGACTAAAGAGATTAATTGACTTTGTATTAGGACATTGAGCAGTGTTACTCTTTCCTTTTTTAACTAAAGTTCATGAATTTCACTCAATTTTGTGGATGTTAGCATAAAAAGCTGTGGTTCCTATCAAATACTTACCATCTGTGCTTCACATTTTTAGCGAAGGTTGAAAATGAGCTTTTCCTCGTAAGCCTGAAGCACCTAACTCATGAAAGCGTTGGTTCAAGAAGCACAGGCTAAGTCTGGACACGATTCAGAAGATGCTTTGATTAAAAGCAACAGCTGACAAGGTGAACAAGCCAAGTTTCCGTGCTGGCTCTGTTAAGTAGAGCCCTGCTTTTCACAATGTAACTGACACAATCAGTTTGAACATAATTGGACAAGGAACTAATTACATTTACAGGGTCAGATTTACTGGTCTAGTGTGGAACTTAAGCCCCAGGCCAGACTTGACATTTCGAGAAACTAAAACTTCATTTGTGGTACAAGAGATTGAAATAAGCGATGCAGCTAAATTGCCTTACAAGATGGTTTAGTTTATAGATAATAAATATGAACAGAAGGTCCTGAACAATGAGGCTCTGTTAGGAAGAGGTCTTCTTCGTCCCAAAAGCTTTGAAAATCAGAAATACGTTTAGTAAGATCCCAGTGTCTACAAACTTGTCAGTGGTGACCTTATTAAAGCTTTTTGTAGTTTATGCCATTGTGTGTGTTCAGTTGAACATCGAGGTGAGAACAATCACAGCATGACCTTAATCTTAGTGGGAACTAGCTTTTTAAATAAGGTTTAATATTTAAATAAGTCAAATGTTTTTGAATAAAACTGCAGGTTGGTTTTGGATTTGTTTTAATACTATTTACACAGCAATATTCTTCTTTTTATTTGAGGCCATCATTAGCTTTTTAATAGCTTTCATTCTTTTATAGTTCGAGTATTTTTTCAAATTCTGCTTAGTGACTTTGTTGATTAAAGTACTTTGACTGGAAGGTTGCACTCTTACTGTTAATAAATTCTTGTATTTCGGAGAGAAGTGGTCCGCCTTTATTTCACACAGATATCTTGCTGTTCAATGACACCACTGCTGAACTAATTTCCTTCATCTATTGTTATAAAAAACATAATTCTTAGCAAGCAAATGATCGTAAACAATAACTAAGACTAAACTGATGTAGCTATTGTTTTCCTGTTCATCAGTTGTTGCCCCAGTTTGATCAATTTAATAAATGACCAGTTTTTAGAAATGTTTTACTTTTATTCAGTCTCGCACAACAGCTCTAGCAGTCTAATCAGCGGGTTTACACACATTTTCAATGTAAAAATCACAGTAGATTGCAGACTCAGATTTTCAGAAACACAGATCTTATTACATAAGTATACTGCAAGTTTACAGTAAGTGTGTGGAAGACATTTCTACAGGGTGTTCTGACTTCAGATGTGCTGATAAATGGATGAATTGATGGGTGAATAGATGGATAAAAGATATGCTGGCTTGGTATTATCTCAGTTAAACTGCTGTCTGGCGGCAACAGTAAACAACAAGTCAACACAGTAGAAAATGAGTTTCGTTTTAAATTCATGAGATGAGCAGACAGCGAATACAGCAAGCCATCCCACGGTCTCTGTTGTATTAAGTATTTTGACTCGCTTTAACTGGACTTTTACTAGAACGTGTAGTTCAGGACTCAGTTTGTGTGCGGAATAAATAAATAAAACATGTACATTTGTGATTCTTACAAAAAAAAAACTAGTTTAACAGCACAATAATTATAAGTAAACAGAAATGTTAACAAACAAAGGTAAATTCCATATAAACCAATATTGACGTTCAAATTATGTCTTTCAACAAATAGACATTTTCATCAATATAGTGATGTAGTGAATCAATTGAATGTTTTTAATCTTAAACTGCACAAGTAAGTAAAGATTGGGTAATGTTGTTTTTTTTTTTGTTTGTTTTTAATGCTCAACTTTCGGCAAACAAAAATCAATTTAGATATGAACAAACCTAACAACATTAAACTCTGGTCCCAAATATAATTTCTTTGTTATAGTCTTTAATGTGAATAAAGACTATAACAAACAGAATAAAATGACCCTCGATGGTGGCTCTAATCTGGAAAATTTTAATTTGTTACATTTAGCAATTTCTCTTAAAGAGCCCTCAGGAATTATATTGTAATGAGACAACATTCATAATAAAAACAGAAGCAGCCTATTAAGAACTGGTTATAAACTAAAGTTAAGCTTTAAATGTTGTTCATTGTGAAGGAAACGGCATCAACTGATTTAAGCTCCAGTCAGCTAAACTGCAATAAATGAGGCCATCTTACTTTAAAAGAATCTTCTGACACATTACATATGTCTTTTATGTAAGACAAAATATGTGTATTTTTAGTTACATAAGTATCCAAAATGACTTGCCTTGTCTGCATTTTAGCATCAATATATATTTATATGTGTGTCTAACACTGACACATATAAAGGCTGGTTGTTGATTAACTCAACGTTGTAAATTCCCTCACCTCAAGAACCATTTATCAGGAACTGTAATGTCAGTACTTAATTCGTTCCACGTAAAATAAATCACTATTTATTTCAATGCAACTACTGTGTGTAGCTTATTTAAAGTTTGGGAAGTTAAATAAAACAAAAA
Source organism: Orestias chungarensis (assembly GCA_032876305.1). Classification (NCBI taxonomy): domain Eukaryota; kingdom Metazoa; phylum Chordata; class Actinopteri; order Cyprinodontiformes; family Cyprinodontidae; genus Orestias; species Orestias chungarensis. The sequence goes on along the minus strand of JAVLVB010000557.1, from coordinate 1,866,388 downwards.
AAAATTCTGAGAAATTGCAAAAAGTTTCTGTACCAACAAAATTACATGAAAACTAATATGAACTCACTCCAGATGAGAAGGAAGATGTTCTCACTCTATTGGTCCTGTTTATATTTTCAAGTTTACGTCTAGTCATGCAAATGGCAATAATGATGCTAAACCAAATCCATCGTCTTAAGTGGCCATTGCACAATCTCAAACAAATTAGAATATTGCATTTAATGCAATATTAAAAAAACGGGATCTACTGTTTTGAAATGAACAGTTTCCTCTAATTTAATTTAGTCTTGTAGTAAAGATTTTAGAATATCTGAGAAAATGTCATTTTTTTCATTTTGCAATTGTTGCAGTAGTTGTTAGAGGTGTTACCTTGAACCAATAACTTTCTTGGTTATGATCCAAGAGCAGGAAAGGGGTTTTCTCTTAATGCTCGAGGACATTCATTTAACATTATCTGATTGTTTGTCCTCTGGGTTTGTTTTGTCCTGTGACTTAGGATGCACCAGACTCTTGACCTTTGAAAGATGGATGTAAGAACCAGGCTGCCTTGCGACCCCATGGAGATTAAAGGGTATGAAAAAAAGTAAGAAGGAATAAAAGGATCCTAAATTGATGGCCAAAAAAAAAATTTAATAATAGGAATTACATGCATGGAGCTACAACAAGAATGTCTTTTTATATCTTTTTTTTTTTTTGCTGTAGAAATGAAGCTCTCGTCCCTTGCGGGCACAAGTTCATCTATGGTAAACATTGGAAAATGAGAAACCTGGAGCAGCACACAATTTTCCTCAGAGGGAAATCAACTGAACTGAGACTTCCAATTAAGCCAATATTCATGTTACATATGAAAGTTGATTAGTTTGGTTTGTTTTTCCTTGACAGTCACCCTCCTTCCCCCTCTCTCTGTCACCCTCTCTCTCTTCTTTTCTGACAAGCGTGTGTCAAAGCGCTTTTCCACAATGAATCCGATGAGATCTGTCGTTCCCTATGTCATTCACCTCCTCCCTCCATCTCCCTCTGGAGTCCTTCGATCACTCGTCCAAGTGGGAAAGGGCCGTGACAGTGATGTGATGGGGCTACACAGACTGTCAAGATGGATTGCTAGCCTGCAACATTTCCCAAACACACACGCACTTGTGCACATGTACACTCCGAACGTGTGACGTGGAACGGCACAGACAGAATCTCACATGTGTGCATGGACCCATCTTCACACACAATCGCACACATGCGTGACCTAACAATCACAGAGCCTGCTGCATGGACACACACGGTCCAGTGAGCTCCCAGGCCTGTCAGATGAAGGTCGCTCAATCTGACACAGTGTTCCAGTTGGAAGCAGGTCCGGGGAGGCATCATGGCTTCACTACCTGCACCTGAACATTCGAAACGCACACACCTCTCTACCGCTTACATTTGCTGTTTTTTTCATAAAGCATTCTATTTTTGTCAATGCTAGAACGCTTCGAATGGTTTTCATGTGCAAACATGGATTCAAGATGACCAAAGAATGAAGACTAAATGTGTGTAAATAACAACAATTATATAAACAGACTCATCCTTTCTAAACATAATGCATGATGGCCACACATGAAGATGGAGATAAACATGCCTTTCTTCTTACAAAGAAACCTCGATGCTCTGTAAACCACACACAGACACAGAGCAGTCAAGGATGATCAGTGTGAATTGCTGCCAAACAGAGCTTCCTCTCCTCCTTGACATGCAGCCGTACACAATCAAAGACGAGAACTCAGAAGCCTAACCCCACAGGACAGCATGTCAGGCAAAGATCTGAGAACACATTTTCAACTTGGCCGAGCAATCGAGCAGCCTGGGTGTCCGCTTGGGTGGAGAGCTCGGCCCACCCTCCGTCTGCCCCTCCTTCTGCATCGCTGATCAGCAGGGAGCAGCTGAGGAGGTCAGCCAGACAGAGATTAATGTATATTCTGTTGGCACCTCTGCTCATAGGACTTCATTCTTGGTCAATGTAAAGTTGATAGTTGCTGTTGGGCTGTTTAAGAACGTGGGTTTCAGGTGAAAATTTGAAAAAAAGGAAGGAAGAAAAAAGTATTTAGGGCAGGAGGTTTAAAATTCAGTCCTCTGGGGGTGGTGTGTTGTGACATGAATGCCTCGTTTTCTACGAGCTTGCCATTTTGTCTGTCGGACCCTTACAGCGGACCCATTACTGGCCCTCCTTGTGTTGTAGGTCCATAGGACAATGGTACAATATGGTGGGATACGTCACACAGCACAGAAAAACATCAGTGCTTATGAAAAGCATGAGAAATTGGTTTGTGTTTAACCCTGGGTTTTCCAGTAATAGTCCAACTGGTGGTGGAAACACTCCTGAATACTCCAGGTCATAAAATAGCATAACGAAACACACAAACTCATGGAGACAAGCCATTAGGTTTGTTTCCGACATAAAATACCTGAATAGATGAATTACTTAATTAACTACAGACTCTGGAATTACATTTTTATTGAGGAGATAATCAGGCATTTGATTAATGTGTGCTGGACCAATGAGTGTAAGAATAAAGACTAACTACCAATTCAATTGATTAGAAGCCTTTGATTATTGTTTCTAGTATTTTTCCTCATGGAGTAAAACTAAAAACAAACATTAGTTAGCCAGGTTTAGGTAGTTAGCCTATACTCTTCTCAGCTGACATATTGCTTTAGGTTTTTTGGAGAGTACCTGACACAAACAAGTTGACTGATCTGCTTAACCTCTAGCCTTGCAATAGTTTGCATTTAAGAATATTCTTGAAAACCACATAATATGGATTTGTCCATTGACAGTTTGTATGGCCATTTGTTTTCAATGATACATAAGAGATTTTCACTGATTGGCTGACTGTTGCAACACATTCTAATGAGGAGTTTTGATTGATTTATGCAACAGAAGCATTGAGGGATGCTACTTAATAATATCAAACATGAGGTGAGGTATTTTCTTTTTTAAAGGTTTTCAGATGCTTTTTTGTATTTTATGATAATTCGTATATTATGATTACTAAGGCTTTCCTATCAGGTCTGTTGGTTTATTATATGTTGGGTGAGAAAAGGGATTTTCCAAATCTCATTGTAAAAAATGTTTGGTAATTCCAAATGAAAAAAAAACATACTGTTTTTTTGAAGCACTACTTACCAAAGATGTACATGTGACACCAACCTGAAAAAACATGTCCAACACTAACAAGTTGACAGATCTGCTTAATAATAATAATCATAATGTATACTTTATTGATCCTGTAGGAAATTGTTTTTGGTGTAAACCACACTGAGGCAGCCATTTTTGCAGGTGCCAGTAGCGCAAAGGGTCTTGCCTAAGGAACCACACTGGATGCTGTGGTGTATTTTTGCCCTGGGCTGGATTTGAACCCATGAGTTTTGGATTGGAAATCTGGTGACATTCCAATTGAGCTATCCAGCCGCTTAACCTCTAACCTTGCAATGGTTTGCTTTTAACAATATTCTTTTATTACCAATCTGCCAAACATGCACATATAAGTATTTACAGATAGACTCGATCTACATTAATAAATGAATACATTTTGTAGTAGATACAGCATAGTTTAGATTATGTTTTTGCCTTCCACCTGTCTCTCTAATTTCCCCCCATCTTTTTATCACTTATGCCTGTTACATTTAGGTTAGATTACAGTTCAAACTGTAGGAAGTTATTGTAAATCCTTATATAAGGGAGACACTTAAATCAGAAGTAGAGTATGTCAGGAAATGGAGGCGTTCTGCTGGTTTTGTTGTTGTGGTTCTTCTTTATTCCACCAGGGGCGTTCTGGAGGCTGGTGCATGTTGGAGCTGCTGAGCTTGCAGCACCATGGCCACAGGTGCTGCCAGCCCTCTAATCAGAGCTGTGGAGTACAGAAGGAGCCGGGCAGCAGTCATCCAGTGCCTGGTCGTTACGCTTGCATGGTACCTGCTAGCCTCTCAGCTAGTAACTCCTTCTCATGTGTATCCCAGCTACTTCTTGTCGGACCTCCTCGCTCTCTGTGACCCAAGCAAACAATCTACAACAGATCACGAGCTTATCAAAGTTCATTAAACCAGACTGCAGCCTTTCCTTGTTCTCGTCCTACTCCTCAGTGAATGCCTGAGTTACCTGACCACTCCAGCAACCACCTCTGCAGCCTCATCCATCTACAAACGACAGCCACTCCACAACCAGAGCCCTCCAGATCCGGTCATCTCTCCCTGGTGATGCATCTACTTATTCTCAAGTAAGAAAAATTAAAAGATAATCATTACTCATCTGGAACTAATACTCACCTGTTCATCCCTCTGTAGAGCTCCCGTTGTGTGCGTGCTGACGAGTCCATTCCCAGACGCCATGCCCGAACACATTCATTGTCTCACCATTGTACATAAATTCACTTTAACTAATTATTGGTCTCCTGAGTTGCTTTCCTGTTATGGGTCAGAGCCAAACCTAAAACCATGTCAGAGTAGTCCTCCATTTTGTCAGCCTTGTTGTTCAAAGCTCTCACAATCTGTACATTTAATCATATAAATAGCAGCTCCAGTTTATTGTATCTGCAGAATTTATATCTACAACATTTTAAGTACAGTGTAAAATAGGCAAATGTTGGATGTCACTTCCATGCCCACTATTACATGGATACAAATCCGCAGTTTATTGTGCATGTTTTAAAAACAATTGCTCATGAGAGACTGCCATGTCAGCTAGTTTGTACTGTAAACATTTTCATGAATACTATAAGCATGGCAACTTTGCTTTCAGAAGTGGATGACCTTAATAAGCGAACTTAGGTTTTATCCCACAATTTGCTAAGGAATTGTTTTTCAACTGTAAACAAGAAAAATAGGAGTGATGGATGACAAACCAGGAACGTAAGGACTAAGCTCCAGATTTAATTTCCTACACTCTGAACAGCCCATCTCTTCATCTTTCATTTTTAATGATTACATAAATAACAATTACTTTTAAACAAAAGCTCTTCTAAGGTGTTTGAATAGAGAACGGATAAACATCTATTGGTTAGAATAACAACTGTTGTTCCTGCCAGTAAACAGTAAAAGCTATATCTGTAATCTACAGCACGTTTCCTCGAAAAGACACCTATACAGGTTCCGAAAACAACTATAACCAGTAAAATAAAAAGTACAGTTTGCAAGCGTACAAAAGCGACCTTAGCGCCTCTTAGTTTTGCATGTCTATGTTTTTCTCAAGGTATGAAAAAAAAAGTTCACACGCAATTGTTTATTTGTAAAATAGACGACACCACTTTCAGTGCAAACCTGTTGCTGTGCAATACAGTGATATCTACCATCAGATAGCCGTAACCCACCAGACAACCACCTTAATCTTTTCATCGTACAGAACACAGCCAACGTTACTTTCATTCTGCCATTCAGCATCCGCCAAGCAGAAACTACAGAAATTCAAACTTTCCGTTTCAGTGTGCTTCATGTGTTTTTCAGTTATGTCCGTTGTCACGGAGGAAATAACATAGTTTAGATATTGAGAAAGTAAAGTAATGAAGTGTTAGTGAAGGTGTTAATTAGAATAAGTTTGAGCCTTTTTAAAAACTGTATGCATATTTCTAAGAACTGAGCAGCCAAAAGAGTTTCCCCTCCATCCTTTACTGAAAACCCAAATGAGGACAGACTCATTACCCAAAAATATAAACAACAAAGTTTTTCCAGCATTTATGATTGATTAGCTCCGACTTTGCTTAAGGGCTAATTAGGTCTCCTGAGTGTGGCTCCTGTTATTATCACAAACTTGTCACAGTGCCACAGCGAAGAGCACATTTCCGTCCCCCAGCCTGGAGCCAGGTGGCCTTTGTTTGTGAGCTGCAGACGTTTTCAACAGCACTTTTTCCTCTGAAGACCTATCTGCTCTCTGTGCTCCACTTAAACCTCGAGTCTGAAGCCGCAGGGGAGATGAAACACACACACACACACACACACACACACACACACACACACACACACACACACACACACACACACACACACACACACACACACACACACACACACACACACGCAAGGAGGAAGTGGTGGGGGAGGTCACTCCAGTGCAGACAGTTTATGGTACAACACACACACAGCATCGCAGTTGGTGCTGTGTCAAAACACAGACTCAGGATGCCTCAGCCGCCACCAGAGCCTTGTTTGTGACTGTGTATGAAGATGTGTGCTGTAGTACTGTGAGAGGAGTCAGTAGCTCACGGCTCCTTGTCGTTATTTTTAACCAACACTGTGGTGGCTGAATGGGGAAGTGTGTCTGTCTAGTTTAGCGTCATGTTTGAGGCATGCCGATCGCCGATCTTTCTGTCTCTCTCTGCAGCTCTGAGACAAGAATAAGAAATAAAAGGCAAACAAAAAAGGGAAAGAAGCTCTGTTTTAAAGTGAAATGCACATACAAAGGTATTACTATGCATTACTACGCGTCTTGATACTAAGCAGAGATCTGCACTGTGTTTAAGAAGGTTTTCTTTGAAGTCAAGTGTGTTGCTCTGCGAACACGTCCAACAGCAGGTGATACGCGAATCCGCTAATGAGCAGCGCGCACGAGCTCCGCGCTAACCCTCGACACTCACACACACTTTAACACACACGCACGCCCCAAGAGATGAGCATGGAGACAGTACTTCCAGTGTGATAGGAGTAATTAGAATCCCATCCATTAGCACAAACGGCTGTGGAGGAGAGGGAGCAGCAGGTGTGTGGGTGTATGGGTGTGTTTTCTCTACATGCACGCACCAACAATGCACGCTTACCATGCGAGGACGTACCTACATGCTAATGACGGCGTGCGCGGTGACCCCACAGGATGGGCGCACCTGTTACAGGAGCTCAGCGGCAGGTGCAGACATAGCTACGGAGAGCGAGAAACCATGTTCAAAGACATGTTTGTTTACACATTCAGAGGCAATGAGGCACACAGAGGAGGAAAAGCTCAACAACTTCTCTCCACAGCATGTAACGGGTTGGTAGTTCCTCACAGCCAGAACTAAATAAATCATGTCTAGCTTAGGACGTCGGGGCCTAACAACATTATTTTTGAAGTTTGTGTTATCTGGATAGAATGCAGAGTGAGAGCACGTGCTTTTAAACGGAGCAAACAACTGCAGTGATGTCTTCTAAATGAATTAGAAGTTAAAGATCAACACATGCACTAAGGGCTCTGATGGCAAGTTTTTTTCCCCCCTTTGATTCAGCCGCTCATATTTAAATAACGTTGCTTTGAGAACATAGCAAATACACAGTAAAGATTTTATTCTTCCAATGTTTTATCTTCCAGCTGTTTAGTATGACAGTGGCCATGTATAAAACGGCTTGGTTGAGTTGTTATACTATTAAAGGTTGCGTAAATATTACACTAATTTGGAGTTTCAGAGGACTCAGAGCTCCAGTTAAATAAAACATTTATTTTTTCCTCTCCTGTATTTGGTACATGGTGAAATTATAACCTGCTCTCCTAATGCAACACATATGGTTTTAGAGGTCATACTTTTAATGTAGCAAGTGTCAAATAAATTAGAGTGAAATTAGAGTGTATAAGTTTAAGTAGATTCATAAAGCGTCATTTTTGTTAAATAAAACAAAATGGAGTGTTTGTGTTATATGTTCACTAGATAGACTCACCTTGTGCACACAGGAAAAACAAGATGTAATTATCCTTTAGTAATGTAACATATCAGTTTATCTTTGTTGCCTCGTCAAAAATGCTGGGCTTGAATTGTTACAATGCACAGTTTGAATCAAGAGGTTTACATAATGTATATTAATGTCATGGCAATTTTGGTCGGCTAATGATTTACCCTAACTGTATTTTGTTTACGGTGTGGATTGTTACGATGTGCATTTAAGCACAAACGTATTCATACACCTATAAGATTTAGGTTTACAGTAACTTTTAATCCTAACAACATGGTATGATATTGACATTTCGGAGTAACCCATCAGGGTTTTTACAGTAGACGAAGCTTATTACAGGTTTTGATGCTTTTTGAGCGCTGAGTTAATCTTACTTAACTGCAGCCATAACACCAGCACTATGGCCTCCTTTGGCTCTACTTTCTTTGGAGTAGTAAAACCTTAAGTTTGTGAAAATTCACCTAATCTGAAAAAGTCCCACAAGAACTGAAAGCTGAGAATCTGTGCTATCTGTCAATACATGATGTATGGTGGTAAAAATCTGTAATAAGGAACAGTTCAGCAAAAAATGAACAATTATTAACCAGATATTAGAATGTTAAGTTCAAGTTATTCTGGGCAAGGGAACCTAAAGTCTCATTAATGTCCAAATCATTAATACATGGTTAGTAAAGATCACCAATGGAGAATAATATCTATTTATGTTATTGTCAGTCTTAGTCATTTTCAATAGCTAAAGTGAGTTAAAAACAGTCCGTTTAAATGATAGAAACATGGAAACAGTTGGTTGTTCAAACAAGCAAATTAACTTACTCAGACTTTTAAAAACGGTTCTTTAAAACCGGTTTGAAAAGTTTATATTAAACTTCCTCATTGGCTTCTACAAAGCCGGCATTTTCACCCAATTAATATGCTAAAAGTTTGATAAAAAAGAAATACAAACCTGAATAAAATGTTTTTTAAAATTAAAATCAGAAAAAAAACTTAAAATCTGTGTTTGTTTTTTCTTCAGAAAACTCACACATTTACATAAAAATCAAGCCAGAATGATGTCAAATGAGGTTAAACTGCCCTTGGGATATCTAATTCAATATTATTGGGGGGGTACGCGTATTTTTGAGACTGTGTGTATTATGTTTTTACTATGTACAACAAAATCAGCACCAAATCTTTGTTTTAACTTGATACATCCTGGTTCCCAATAGTCGAAACACAATTATGTTTTAAGTTACCCAGTACTGAGTTCACCCGAGGCAAAGCAAACCACTAACTCTTCGGGTTTTTGGTTCCTCTGAAACCTTTGAAGCTTATAAAGATGAATTAAATCATGTAAGTCGTTGACTGCATTCCACCCTGTATGAGAAATAACTGCAACTTCACAGTACCCTTTGTTGTCTATCGTATTTATCCAAACAGGGTGTGTGTCATAAAGAAATCCTGTTGAACTGATCTCCAATTAGCCCCTAGGGCAGGCTAGATGAGACTACAGACTGATGCAACATGTAAATGCCACCTGATGGGATTTTCTTTACTCTCCTTATAATGAGCTCCCATTAGATTAGATTTTCCCACAGGGTTGGAACCAGTAATTCAGAGGATTAGTGATCCCTTGATTAGGTCAGGGGGTTTTCAGGTTGGAAGACTTTCCAAAGAACAATTTGTTCCCCCTATCTATTGATTGCTTGTCCTGCTAACGCCAAACTCACCCAAGTGACTTCACGTGTGCATTTGTGTGCCTTGAAACTGAAGACCTTTGTCAGGTTCTCCCAAGACCATAGACAGCTGAATGGGTTTGGTCGTGTGAGAGTGAAAAAGAGTGAAAGGAAAAGCAAGTGAGTGTGCGAGTATGCTATATACAAACCACAGCTTAGCTCCGTGCTGTAATTTACCCTGCCGCCAAAACCGCCGCTGCTTCAGCTGCGGCGGAGTTCAGCCTCGCAGGCTGTCTTTCTGGCTGAGGCGGGTCGGTGCTTGTAGACGGGGGCCGTGTTAACCCTCAGACTGTTTGTTTATCTTTCAGCCAGAACCAACCATTAAAAGTGGGCCCTCGGTCAAAAGCACAAAAACAGACGCTTGTCATGTTGGAGGGCTGTAATTGTAGCTTTCGCGTGATGTTTTTATTTTCCCTCTGACCTCTTTGCATAAACTCAAGAAGCCACTTAACATTGGGTTTGGCTTGCCAGAGCCCAGAAAGAGAATTACGCGACATGGAGACACATTGGTTTCCCCTCCCTGATAAACTCACAGAAGCACTGGATGTCACTTTTCAATGCACTTCTTGTGTACCTCAGATTCAGACCTGTGGCTTTAGTATGACTTAATGGACTGCCTTTATCCCTGGGGCTAAAATCAGCACCTCTGCAGGTCTATTGAATGCTACCACACAGGATGTTAATGCTTTGTTTACTGGGAGAAAGGGCATCTTCAAATTAACTTTGTGGTGATTGCTACGTGGATATAACAGAGCAGCTCCACAGCTCAGAACTTAGCCTATGATAAGGTTTTTTTTAAAAGCAAAGAAAAAGCTTTGAGGTTTCAAACTTCAGTTGCAGTTGTCGTAAACAAAGTTGAACCAAGCTGTCTTTCTGTCCTTCTTCTTCCCTCCTCTTTATCTAAATCTATATCTGCTTATCGGCATGATGAAATATGGAATTACGGTTGCACAAATGTTGATGCCTTCGCCAACTACAAAAACAAATGCAGCAAAAACATCAAATTTATAAAGAAATTACAAAATACAAGAGACAAAAAAGAACAAGAGAAGATAGATTGGCTCTGTTCCTATTTTCAGTATGACAGTAATTGACAATTTTTCAGGAAGGCCAGGGGAGTTTTATCTAATACAACTGATGTATCTAGCGAGATTGAAGGTTAAGATGGGTTAATTGCTTCAGTAAGACTCCCAGGCAAGTTCAATACTGCTGTTATATTAACCCACAGTCTAACATAGGCGATTAGAATTGTAAAACCGCAGCTCACAGAAGGTGAAGCGGAGAGGGGAAAAATATATATTTCACCAAACTGACTGAGATTTAAATTCACATGAACAACATATGATCACTTCAGGCATTAGCATAAAATGTGATAATATATACAATATATAATTACAGCTGCATTTCACTTTAGTGAAAATAATTTACTCCCTGGATATAAAAAAAATCTAAGATTTCCGAATTTGCTCTGTATAGAAATAAATAAATGAAAGAGAAATATTTCATCGTTCTTCTCAAAGACAAGACAATTACAAATGGTGTATTGTGTAAGTTATACCATTTATATTAATTGTCAGTCTGAGCACAGCAAGAGCACCAGTGGCGTATCCATTTATACTGGGGTGGCCAGGATGGGACACAAAATTG
>JAVLVB010000557.1:1821256-1855273 GCA_032876305.1 Orestias chungarensis | reverse complement strand
TGTATATATATGACTATTATTGTGTTAGTTAAACGTGTGAAACTGATCTCAGATATGTAAGTCAGACATCATCATTGATTGACAGCGTATCTCTTGTTTCTCTTGTTGACAAACTTGACCAACAACCAACAACCTGAGTCAGACAACCTCCATTACTTTGATTTAAAGAAACAAGGAAACATGCCTTAAGCCACAGGTGGAACCTCCTCCTAACATTGGAAGCTGAGACATGTTGATGTGCAGAGCTATTTAATTGCTTGATCTGCATTAACATACCTACCAGGCGGGTCTTTACTGGGACTACTATGAACTCCAAACAGGATGTGCTACCAGAAAATGAGCAGTGGAGAATTAAATCAAGGGAATGCTGTAGAACCCTTAGACATAGAAGGAAGTTTCAGCTAATTTTATTTGAAGCTCAAATCTAAACCATTGTACAAGCAGGAGTCTTACAAACAAACAAGTTGGACTGTTCCCACAAGTGCCTTTTCATATTACTGGAGATATCACTCCACAGGGGAAGGTTGCAATAGACTGCGGTATTTAAATTCTATACTTTAGGGCAAGAAGCACTTCAATGTTTACACTGGACGCAGATGCTGGGGGATATTATCCATATTTTTTGATCATTTATACTTTGTTTAAGGAGTAGTTTCTGGAATGAAAATATATACCTTTGCCTGTTTTCAACTAATTGGCAGTTTTTCTTTGGACTTCTGAATGCAAAGCTACAAGTATTAGTATGAAAGTCATTCCTTTTTGTGATCCTTTAGCCGATCTTTGAGTTAATTTGCAACTCATTAAATGACGTTTGTTGCTTAAAATAGTAAATATTTTTCCAGGCACCTTGTATCATATTCATTCTAAAGCATAGCTGTTTAGTTTTGTGTAACAAAACATTTAGTGTGTTAATAGGTTATTGCTCTAATTTCTTCTCTCAGTAAAATGATCTAATGTGTTAATGCTCATTGAAGTTTCAGCTCTTAAAAATTAGTTGGGTTTTGCTGCGTTTGGTAGGGTTTTGTAAACTGGTTTGTTTCTGATCTTTGTGCTTCTGTGTTTTAGGATCTGCACAGGCTCAAATTTAACTGTCATTATATCACTCATAATGCTTTAAATACCAATCATTTGACAAAGCACCCGGTCACTTTTTATTTATTTTGAATTTAAAAAGATGTGGCATGAGTTTTAAAAGCTGTTCTTTGAGTCCTACGCTTAGATAGAATAGATTGAATCAAATGATTTTCGTGTGAAGTGCCCTAAAATGACATTTGCTGTAAGTTGATGCTATATAAATAAACTTAATTCCAAAAATGTAATTACATTAATGTGGAAAATCAGCTTCAACTTTAACAACTTCAACCTTTTGTCATGAATTTGCACCATATAAATAAACTGAATGCAACTAAATCCGTGGTTGACTGATTTTTATTGTTATGGTGGAAGGCTAGACGTTGACTTGTGAGAAGTGAGAAGTGAATTAACTGAGCTTGTTCAAGCATTTAAAGACAAGCTGTTAAGACAGAGGTGAGAACGCATTGTCCTTTTTACATCTCTGCTCATATAAAAGAAGGAAAAGGTGTTTCGTTGAATCTGAGTAATTCTAAAGTGATTCAATGTTTTCATGAATCCACTAAAAAGGAAAAGGCTTCTGCTTAGACCTTTAATCATTTTAGAGCTGTGAGTTGGTATCATCACTCAGTCACCAATTTGCCATTCTGTCCAGTTTGTGACAAGCAGGCCTGGTAAATGGGGAGATACACAGGGAGTGGTTCCACTGAAAAACCGTAGTGGCATAAACGATGAGCTGTCAAAGCCCCAAGGTAAATTGCTGTGGAATAAATATATGCTATGTGTGGTGGAGGCCTCACCAGGTCATTGTGGTGGGTGTATTGTGTGGATGAAGGAAGCCACAATGGTGAAGCAAGTGTGTGTGTGTGTGTTTGTGTGTATCCGTACAGATCTGTGTCCTCCCAGTGGAAAGCGAGAGCAATCCACAGATGGTAATAGCCTGAGCTCCGCTTTGAAACATCCTTTGAGGGCTTGTTGTTCCGGAGGCTCAGAAGTTTTCTTCTCCAGCTCGGGTTTTCACAGCTACGCGTCCGTGGTAAGCTCCACTCATCAGTGAACCGAGAGACCAGGATAAAGAAGAAGAAAGGCCCAGCTTTGCCTTTCTGCGGCATCAAATAAATAGCGGCCGTTTTTGGTGTCCCACACTGACCGCATTTGGAGCGGTCCTTGTTAAACCTCCACCCTCTTCTTGGGCCAGTTTAGATCTCCTGACCACCCAGTGACTGAAAACAGAGGCTCAGGGAGCTGGCGAAGGCGAGGTGGTTGTCTGTATGAGACCACAGGCCGATTTGGCTGACTGTTCCAGGCTCCTTAGCAGACATTCGCTAAGGCTTCATTACAGGCCTGGAAGCTTAGGGCTGGACCACACTGTGTGCATGTGAATTTCTGTTTATCTGCTGCCATTTTACATATAAATACACCCTCATTTAGTTAAGTGTGTATGCTTTTTCTTTCTAGCCTGTGCTCTTTAGATTCTGTCGTGCATACATGTACTTTGTGGCGTTATTTGCTATATATTAAAATGTAATCATGAAATCACTGAACAGTTAATGGTTTCCAAAAGCTGTTTTCACTATATATATTTAATGAAAATGCATTCATATAACTTTGAAAATCACTAGACCGGCCTTTAAAAACCTGTTCTTTTATCTGCCAGGAAAAAACAAAAAAATCCTCAGTATCTTCAGGATTAACTGAGAGGCACTTTTAGGCTATGCTGTGCTTCAAAGAAAATTTATGATGCACCACTCGACTGCTTCCATCACTGCACAAAAACAAGAGCGCACCATCGGACCCCTGGGGCACAGTGTCAATTTAAATGAGACTGTGTTGAGACCTGATGTAGAAAGCCGGTGCCCATACATTGATGTGATGATACATTATTCACACATATCAAAGAATTACATGTACATACATACATGTGAAATGGATGCAAATTGCAGCAGACGGGGAGTAACCTACCAGGAATGACCTCCAAATGTGGGTTGAGAGTAAATATGTGTGGTTAGAGTCTCAAATGTGGCCTGGGTGTCACTCAGCACTGTCACTCAGTGTAAATTAAATTGCTGTAGGCATCCTGAAGGTCAAGGAAAAAAAGCCTTCTTCCATTACTCCTTCCACAATTATTCACTCTGCAGTTCTGGAAAGTAACGAAGTCACAGCAATTTAGAGTACATTTGTGTGTGCAGAACAAATATTTATATGAGTCGTACCAAAGTCTTTTAAAGTCTTGATTTCACACTTCCTTTTTGACTTCACTTAACAAAAATATTTTAATAACAACGTAATGGGAAATGGTAAGACCTACTCTCAGCATGTTTTCCACTAACTACAGAAGGAGTACAAATTCCCTTGCTTTTATTGGGGGATGCAGTGATTAGGTCCCTGGGCGTCAGAGTTAATTGAAAATATATATTTATTTGTTTTTTTTAATTTTTTTTAAAGGTTAAAATCCAACTTTTCAATATGCTGTAGTTCACAGACAGAACAATTCAAATTATGCGGGTTAAATGTGTAATTACAGCAAAGTTACTAGATTAAAAATGCTCAAACTCATGTTGACAAACCAGATCCACAAAAGAGAATTCAAATCTATTGTATTTGCTTCTTTCTTCCTGTGTATCCAGTTTCTACTTTCCAAGTCCAATAAACTTCACAAAAGTTATTTTAATACAGCTTAATCAATACACAGAATTTGTTTTCTATCGATGATTATACGTATTAGGGATTGAAGGCTGTCCAAAACAACCTGTCTCTCTGTGAAAAAAGGATTTCTTACTCATCGTAACAAATTGCTTTTCCAACCTAAGTGACAACAACTGCCGTCAAACATTATTAATAACTGTCTCTGGCTCTTTAAGAGTGCTATGAGCACATTTTCAGTAGAGCTTTTTTAATTTAGCAACATTGGAGAGTTTTTAAGGCATGGATTTATAACCAGGTTCAGCTTTGACTAGACAACTTTTAAACCTTTTTATTTGAGCCATTCTGAAGTTAAACAAAATGACATAACAAAGTGTGCTTGAGCCTGAAACTAAAATATCTTTAGAGTATTCTGGCAGAGAGCAGCGTTCGCAACAGACTGATGTCACTTTTGTTTAGTTAGTCAAACGTATTTCCTAAAAGAATCTGTCTACCCTATTTTCTTTATTCTACAACTTATAAGCAGAACTGAATTAAGTTTTTTAAACAAATGTGGTTATTTAGTGTTAACGGGTTATTTAACAACATGCAACCCACTTTTACAAACGGGGCTCGGATAGCTTAAGTGTTACAGAAAAAAGGCAAAAATAGAATATCTCTCCAAGTTGGTAAACACTTTTTCTCCACACTGTTGCTGTCTTCATTTTACTCCTCGAAACTGAATTCATTTTTCAATATTTCTTTCAACCCTCTGGGTTTCCCAGTGGAGAAATAACGGGATGATGGGTGGGTGGGCGACCAACAGGATTTTTACCAAGCAGCGCCGGCCTCTCTCACATCCCACCACCTACTGAAGCCATCCATCTCCATAAGCACAGAGTGGGAGACCGCAGCCCTCCTCAACGTTTCCTAGGCCAACATCCATCATCATAAACAATGCACTTAGAAAATGCACACCTAACGGTCTAAACAGAGGCACCACACACCGCAAGGATACAGACCTGACAATTAATCAGCATAATACCCTATGCCACGATTCTTGGGGGATAAGGTTGCACCGATGTTCAAAATAAGTCATGCTTTGTTTTGCAAATCACCTTTTAATTCCTTATGTTTTGCTGAAATATTTTAATTTGCGTGTTTCCAACATAACCCCCCCCCCAAAAAAAAAACAACCTGAGCATAAATAGACTGAAAGGCACACAAACCATCTGACTACCCCAACATCAGCTTTGCAACTACTTCACCTCAGCACACACCCACACTTGAACTGGGAGGATCTCTTCTTTTTCAGAGTCACTCTCTCCATCTCCCTCAGAAAAAGCCCATGTACAATTTGTCCTTGTAAAGCACATCTAACATCAGCCTGAAAGCTTAGAATGCTGCAGCGTGGTTTCTACATCGCAGCTTTAAATCACCAAATTATTGGTTTTATGAGTGTGATCTATGTGAAAATAATTGCTAATGTTCCAAGAGTAACCCAGTGGAGAGGTGGGTAATGGGGCAATTTATACATTCTGATTGTAATACATGGAAAGCTTCCAGGCCATCTCCTCACAGTTTTATGGCTGCTAATAAAAACAGGCCAAGCAGCCCAACAGTTGCAGTGATTAAAATCGATACCGCTCCAGGATTATTGCAGCTTCTGTTGCTCCTCATTTGTTACATGAGGGAGGATGGCTTGAAGCTGAAGATCAGCAACTCAAACTAGCTTCATTGACTAAATCAAGTTTTGCTTTAAATTCATTTTGTTTTATTTAAACTGCGGATGTACTGTTATCTCAGACAAAAAATGTGGTGTAAATTGAGCTAAAGTTAAGAAAAGATTTTAATAAGATTGTAATGTGTCTCAGATAAATGTATATTATTGTATAGAACTAGCTGACATAAATATTGTTGCAATAATATCTGGACCAATCTAAACACTATTTTACGATTTGTTAAATAAAATATACTTTTTTACACTCTAATCTATTTTATTCTTTAATGGTGAATCAATATATGTAGACTTCACAGTAAAGCCCTGACTACGTTTCGTACCTAGAACCTTCTCGCTGCAAGGCAATAATGCTAACACTGCTCCAATGTGCAAACAAAAGCAAACGCATGACAAACTTCAAGATTTAACTTGAATAACAAACTTTCATACGTCTAATGCAGTCAACTGATCTATAGTATATTACAAAAAAAAAAAGCTGCCTCTTTTTGCAGAGTCTTGACAAAAAGCACATTTAATAAGTCTACAACGTGTCATGATAAGACAAAACTGCTTACAACTTCCCAGATCTTACAGTCAATGTACAGACAGAGATACTTGGAGTGTCATTCAGGAGGGCTTGGGTTTACACAGCCAAGTTAATGCAGATAAAAATGTACCAGACCAACTCTGCAGGCATTTCAAGTGGAGATATCATTTTTTTTCTTACTAAATTAATTTAGAATTTAAATGTAAACATTTATTTTGTCTAAACTCATTAGTGAGGACACTAGAGGTTCTCCATCCAACCAATAAACTCACTCTTAAAGCCTTAATTTCACCTTTTAAAATGGTGGGAAGTGCCACCCTGTTATGCTTCATATTGTGAAGATTTACACTCTCTGTTTTAATCTGTGAGGTGGGGGGACATTGTTGATTAGCACGACTCTTTTAGCCATCGTTATTTGGTTTGCTTTGCTTAATATCTATGGTGTTAAAGGAACAACATCTTTGTGACAAGAAAACATTAGCATTCTTATACTGTTTAAATACGGTTTGATGTGTTGAAGCATGTAAATAAGATTCAATGTATTTTTATTTATTAGGAAACCAACATTCTTTATGACTAAGTGGCTGAGCATCACATTTTACACCATGTAAATTGTAAGTTTCCCTCCGAGTCTGTTTATATCCCGCTTTGCTCCTCGCTTTTAATGGTCACTGGTAGCCAAACACTGGGCCTCAGCTGTAAATCAGCGATGACATGAGGCTTCATGACCTAAACAACAAGAAGGATTTCCCACGAGGGTAATGTTCAACGATCCATGAAAACACATGTTGAAATTATGTTTTGCTTTTAGTGCATGAGAACAACTAATAATATACGCACAACTGCCTCAATTGGGACAAATTACAGATTTCTCAACATTACATCCACAATTTTAATGTCTAGTTCCACAACATCCCAAAGGCTATTTATACAACTAAGATGTAATGAAATAGGAGGTAACTGGAGTAACTTAAACTCTTGTTTGCACATTTTCTATGATTAAACAGACAAGTCATTGATATGGTTGGGTAAAAATTATCCTTTTTAAATTAAAACAAAAGCTTCAGGTCAATTGCAAGAAACGACACCTCCCCACTATATACAACTCTTGAGCAATTTTAATCATTCATTGGGTTTTAACCATGTGATCTGAGGATAGACTGCTGAGCAGAGTGTGTCCTGCACAGATATCAACTGCTGCGTGACTCTGCTCCACCCAGAGAGTAAAATGAAGGCTTTGGCCCAAAGTCTAACAACATCGTTTCCTCTTTTAAACCTCTGCGTAGCCCTGGTCTGTTCTCCTGCAGTCGAGCCAGCAGGACACCACAAACAGCGTGATTCCTTTTCTCCGTGACTCCCGTGAGTCTGGTAGTTTTCCACTGCCCCCCTCGAAATTTCTGGCTATTTGTTTGGTTTTTATGTGGTCATGCCCACACTACCAAAGCACTCATTTACGTTTTATTGTACATAAAATAGTCTTTACTTGTGCAGTGCTTAAGGCAGATTGAATACAAGTTGTGTAACACTAATGGGACCCCCATTCAGATGGACTTACACCCACCATTGTGGTATCTTTGCCCTCATCCTTCACCTGCGTTGGCTGGTTTTGAGAAATTCAATCCTAAAATAACATCATATGTTCACACTCTTTACCATCAGAGTTGTATAAGCTGAACGTGTGATCACAGACTAGTTGCACCCAGTTTAACCTCTTGAAAAATATATATATATAAAAAAAAGCTGAAGTTTTAACACTTAATTTTCTTAGTGTCAGAGGCAAAACATGTGTAGAGTCAAAAAGAAGAAGTCAGAGGAAGCCGCAGATGCATTAGGTTCAGGTGTGGTTAATAAAAGCTTCGGGGTAACGGTTTGAGGCAGCGTCTAATTCAGTCCACATTCAGTTAGAGGGAAGCCACAGTGCTTGTGGGTGGTCCGGGACCTCTGAGCTGCCATTTTGTCTTCTGATGTTACATGTTTAGATTTAAAGCTCAATTTACTCTGTGTGCTGCAGCCAGTAAAAGATATGTGAAAGGGAGCCAATGGCACAGAAGGAGAGTCTAAATGTAAAAACAGCTTTCTCAAATCTAAACCAGATGAACAGGCTGACTTTGGGGATGTTTATAGTTTACTGATACAAAAAAAATTGAGAGAGTAACAAGACAAATAACACAACCACAGAAACGAGACACCAGGAGCCCTCAGCCTGCTCAGTGCGGTGACAAAAACAGTAATTTGATCCACCGCCAGAGAAATTCAATAAGGCTCAGAGATCTCAATCTAAAAACTCTCAGCTCCACTATTCTATCAAATGCATCAATGTGATTTTATATCTCCCAACCTAAAGACGTGCGAGTGGGTGATGACGAGCAATCCGTCTTCATCAGAGAAAACAATACAATGAACAATCCCTCTAGTGTATCGATGTTGACAACTTAGCCATGAGGTTGTCATTGTGGGTTTGTGGGTGAGCAGAGCAGCAAAAACAATGTGCCATCTGCACATTCTATGAAGCGCCGTTTGCAAAAAAGACGGAAACCAATACGTCTCAGTCTTGTACGTGCACACGCTCACACATGCAGACTCGCCTTCCCCTGCTCCGTTTTTACACGTTTCAAATTGGGTGTCATTGTCGCACATTGATGCACATCTACAAACCCACAGATGTGCGTGCGTGTCAGTGCTAAACACAGTTTCCAACCCACTTCTGTTCTCTGTCTTGATAGCGGTGTATTATAGGTCACAGTTATGCAACTGTGTAGGGGTAGCCTATTTTCTTTCACATATCTTGCTGTTTTTTTCCCTCTCGACACCTTATTTACACCTTATTATTTTTCACTCTTCCTTTAACGCTAAAGCGAGTATCAGACGACGACTAGCTGAAACCGTCTTAAGGACTCGTTCACTTTTTACTGCAAGGAAACTTTTTGTTTGATTACGTTTTATTTTGGGACAAAAACAACAATAGACTAATGGGTTGCTTGAATCTCTGTTTGACAGGGAGATTTAATTTCAACACTCCAGTTGAAATACCAAGGTTTTTAATGGAGGCCAGTCAGTTGAGGACTTAAATGGGCTAAAAATACCTATCATCTTAACTGGTACATCTTTCTGGTCATATCCTCACATGATCAATGACTTTAAATGATTTGGCCTTGTCAGTTTGATGCTTTTAGTTGCAGCTCTTATCTGTGGTCAGAGACGGCTTCCGCCCACATCAGCCAGACAAGAAAAGCCAGTCAGCTGTCGGCACACATCACTGACCACATGCAGACATGCCTCCACCCACATGTGTATGACTGACATATCAGATAGAAGCAGTGTGTGAACCAATTTGTATGCTTTTCTAAGTATGTGTCTATGTGTAAAAGCCTTTTGACACTTTGCACCGATGCAAACCTGCAGCACTTAGCAGTGGGAAGATAAGGCCTGAGTCATCTGCTTCCATTTTGACTAATCTGTTAGATTACCCTGACAGGGCTGTGCATGTAAAGATGAGAGATACAGAGAGTTTAGGTCAATGGAGGGCAAGCATGTTTATGGCACATGTCTGAAAAATGTGTCCACATGTTGGGAAACAAAAAGATGACACACCAGTATTGACAAATTTTGGGGGTTAAAAAGAGTCCTTTATATATACCTACATACATACATACACACACAAACATATATAGGCTGCACAGTGGCGCAGTGGGTAGCACTGTTGCCATGCAGCAGGAAGGCTCTGGGTTAAATTCTAACTTGGGTCTTGCAGGCGTTGGTTCTCTCCGGGTACTCTGGCTTCCTCCCACAATCCAAAAACATGACTGTTAGGCTGATCGGGCACTCTATTTTGCCCTTAGGTGTTAGTGTGCATATCAATCGTTGTTTGTCCTGCATGTCTCTGTGTTGCCCTGCGATGGACTGGTGACCTGTCCAGGGTATACCCCTGCAACTCGCCCATTGTAAACTGGAGGTAGGTGCCAGCAGACCTCTGCGACCCCACAAGGACAAGTGGTTTTACAGACTGTCCTTCTAAGCTAGCAGTTAGACATTTTAGCGAAGTTTATGAAGTTAGTTGCCGTTTCTTAGCAGGTTAAGCACATAATCTCACAGTGTCACTTTAGAGGAGTAAATACATCCTACTTTCTCCACATTGCTAACAAGTTCTCCTTGCATCCGAAGTTGTTCTGGTCCATCTCATGGATTTGTTTTCTTGCTTCTTTCTGAATTGTGGGGCAAAAAAAAAAGAACCACTGTGAAAATCGTTTCACCAGTTGCCATGACAACCCATCATACCCAGTAACCCACGGATAAAAAAAAAAGAGAAAATTGTGTGTAGCAGTTGTACAGATATAAGCACTCTGTCAGCCATGGCTTGAGTGCGCAGGCAAATCTTGTTTACAGAGCAGAGACTCGCTGAAACATACACAGAAACTGACAATCTGCACGGAAACAATCTATCCACTTCACCACAGGAGAACTTTCAAGCAGCTCTGTCGGCACATCCTGTGTAGATGTGAGCCACTGGAGAATACAGTAATCCACAACTGCATGCGGTGTTACAGTTCCTACGTAAGATATCCGGAATGAAACAAGCTCTGTAATGCAATGAGAAACTAAAAAAAGGGAGCCGATAAGAACACCTCATTTAACAGTTGCACACAAGAAGCTGCAAAGTGCACGCTCCATCTTTGAGAATGTTCCGGGAGATCTGGGTTTGCAGCACAAATTGTTCTGGTGCAAGAGGAGGAGGAGGAGGTCGAAGGAGAGCGTCGGGTTAAGAAGGGCTGCTCCTTGTGGTTTTTGGGTTTGTGGGCTTTTGTATAAGATATAACGGTTCAGTTTCCTTGTCAGCACATTTAGGCCATGTAAGCCACTACTGGGGTTTGTGACAGCAGACAGTCACAGAAAGTAAAATAAAACTATGCTGTGAATTTCCTGTTATGTTTGTTTGCAGTTTTCTGACCTGCATGCAGTTACACACAAGGACACGGATGAAGGTTCAGCGAAGGTTTATTTACAGTAAGGGCAAATATGAAAATTTCAATGGTGGCAACATGCTCAGCTGCAACAGTTCAGGCTCTGTCGGGATAGGGGAGCAGTTTGCTGAGGAGCAGTGCAACAGTGACTTTGATGAAACTAAAGCTTGACTATACCAACATTGTGGGACAATGGATTGGAGACTCAGATACTCCTCAAAACTCCAGCGGCTTAATCCAACAATCAGCGCATTCACCTGTTCATTCTCCATGATACATTCCTACTGCAGAGACGACATTCACTACAACACAAACACCCAGATACTAATTGCTTCTTAAAACAAAATGTATGTCAGTCTGTGGAAAACCAAGCATTTGTGGATATATGTTTTATCAATGATGTGAATCTTAAATACTTTTCTACAGTTAGTTTTGTTTAAGACTAGGAGCACTTATGAAATAGTGAATGCTCCTTTGTTTTCGGGGGGTATGAACCCCTATATTTAGCCTTGCCCTCCACGGTATGCATAAACATGCCAGTTGGGGAAAAAAACAACTTAAATTAGACAAAGTAAACATCCATCAATCCATCCATTTTCTGGACACCCTTGTCCCTACTGGGGCCGGGGGGGTCTGCTGGCGCCCATCTCCAGCTTACAATGGGCGAAAGGCAGGGGTACACCCTGGACAGGTCGCCAGTCCATCGCAGGGCAACACAGAGACATGCAGGACAAACAATTATTCATACACACACTCACACCTAAGGACAATTTAGAGTGCCCAATCAGCTTAATAGTCATGTTTTTGGACTGTGGAAGGAAGCCGGAGTACCTGGAAAGAACCCAAGCATGCACAGGGAGAACATGGAAACTCCTTGCAGAAAGACCCAAGAAACAACACTAAGAACATTGAAATTTGAACAATTATTCAAAACATAAGCCCAAAAATCTTTATGAGAAATGCAGAACCACCAAAAATGAAACATGTTGAGAGTGAAACATGCTATTTTTTTAAATAGCTTCACAGTATTGTACAGCAATGATATGTTTAGTCTAAACCAATCCATTGTAGCTCTATGTAATTGCACAGGGAAGCTGTTTTGCTAAAAGCCTTTTCTATTTAACATTGAGTTGTTTTCTTCCTTTATTGTCAAATGTTTAGTACCACCCGTCTTTTAATTCTTAAAGAAAAATCTGAGTGATTTTGTGAACAGATGCCATGAGCTACACCTATTGGGAAACCATTTGGATCTATGTTTATGCAGTGAAGTGTTTTATAGTTATTTCTTGTTATTTAATCATATCTATTTAAATTGACTGTGAATTGTAATACTGTTTTTTTCTCAAATTGACAGTTTAGCTGCTGTGTCAGATGTCGGTTCAGTGTGAACAAAGCTAACACAGACTGTTGCAACACTTCAGTCTGATCTCATTTTTATAAGGTTTCCAAATCAAAGAAATAAATACAATTCCCAGATGATTAAATCCAATTAGAAATGATCTTTCATGTTTAAACGAAGCAGAATGACAACATCAAGTGAAGAATGTCAATCTCTGAGAAAATGGGCTAATGGTGCATCTCTGTTTTTAGCAGAAGTAAGACAAGTACACCCCTCTCCTACTGTTTGGTAAAGTCTCTTGTTTTTCAACATTTTCTGCAAAGGAACTATTTAAACTTTTGCACAATGTCGCAGGATCTTCAGTCTTCTTATCCTATCTTTGCTACACAGAGAAAGAAGCAAAGGTTGACTAGATGTTGTGTCTTCGATGAGAACATGTTTATTTAAGTTGTTCGACAACTGACTAGGAATGTAAAACCACTTGTTAAAAGGAGTGGGTCATGAATAAACATTTGCAGGAACTCTGATTAACCTAAAGTTTTCTAAATTACTTCCACAACATTTTATCTAAAAAAGGAATATTAGAGGTACAAACAACCATACACTGATGTTTTCTATACAATTCATATTGTATTAACCTTTAATTAACCTATTTTATTAACATACATATATATATATATATATATATATATATATATATATATATATATACATATATATATAATGCTAGAACATTTTATTGCTTTTATTTAAGCTAATTTCTGTCCCACAGATTAGTGACAAACTAGAGACCTCTGTAATTAGTTCAGCTCCTGTGACCGCAGTGACTCATATTGTTAAACAAAGTAAGGCTTTCACACTCAAACAGCTTATAATTGGCCAACTCCAAATTACACTGAACAGCAAACACAAACACACAGTACTACAAACACCCAAAATTATTGGATATACTGAATTATCACACTTTTTTTTAAATCTGTGTAAACTAAAATTTTATTTGAAGACAAAATGTGTTTTTGGATTGTTTTTGTTCATATTTTTATATCCTTACTGCTTTTCAGGTCAAATCCTACTCTTAAAGCATGTCGTCGCAGCATTTTCACACGCGTTTTGGCAAACAATTGCTATCTGCACAACAGTTGACAGGAGTACAAAGTGTGGCCCAGAATCACATTCCACCTGATAAGAAACACACAGACATTGGATGACAAACTGTACACAAGCTCCCTCTAACTGCCAGCAAAATCCACAAATTAAAATGTAAAGCTGGTCTAAGCAGCACCTTGATGAAATCCCATATTAGGCCAAGCAGGGAGTCGGTGTGAGCTGGAGGGAACAAAAGCGAAGCCAACAGGGAGTTCTGCCTGCTATCTCGTCTCTCTTTTGCACCACTATCATTACCTCGCCTGTCACTCCCCACACAATTTCCTTCCACTTTTCTCCCCACTACTTTTTTTTTGCTGTTCCTCCCTTCACTCACTATTTTTAAAACCTTTACTTTTTCTCATCTCTTTGGCATCCCCTCCCATTTCCCCTTCCCCCAGGTTGCTTCCTCTCTACCTCGCTCTCTCTCTCTATCTGTAAGTTCCACATCTGGCAGTTTTCAGCTCCAGACTCGGCCTGGCTGGCTGGGAGAAAGAGATGGAGATAATCGCACTAATCCCTCCGTCATTCCAGAGGCTATCATGCTACTCTATAACCCTCTAATCCCTCTAATTCCCTCACACTCTTCAGTCGGCCTCGCTGTCAGACACATCGGGATCCTTATCGCCAGGCGAGAACTGCAGCCGGAGAGAGCATTTATGTTTGTGTGTGTTTACGTTTCTGCTGCTTCCTTTTTAATCAGTGAAGGATGTCTGGGTTTGTAGCCATGCTGACCTGACCTGAGCTTTGATGAACTTTGGCAAATGAACAAACAAACCTTATCCATGCAAAATGAGGGAGGAGATAAATGTCTTTTGCTTTATGCTCTTGATGCTTCCAATTAAAGCCATACATGACAGTGTTATCCTCCTACATTCCTCCTTCTCCTCTCCATCTTTCTTTGATTTAGTTTTTATTTTTGTGCTGAATGGCGCAGTCGCACACGGGTGCTGCAACAAAGAGCCGGGTTTCTGCAAGAAGCACGATCGATAAAGTACATTTTGCACATAGATTCTCTGGCAATGGAAGGAGGGATCTGGAAGGCAATAACTACTCCACAGCTGCCTCATGTATTGCCAACTGTTGAACACATCATCACATATATATTGATTGAAGTATCAAAACGACCGGGAGCACAAGGAGAGGTCCTGCACCTTCAAACAGCTGGGATACTTCAGTCCTTGTCTGATATGATGTAAAACCTTAAGAAGCACTGTGGGTTTTCCAGCTGCGATTATCAACATCATCATCGAGCATGCCCTTCAGAATCTGTTCAAAATATTCAACAAAAACGGGCTGCAGGGTGAACCTGGGGTCAGGGGCTTATTTTCTTCTTGCGGCTCTCAGAAGAGGACTGTGGGTGTGTGTATGCTATTGATCAACACAAAGAATGTTTGGAGCTGTACGTGTTGCATTGACTGAATTGAGCCTACTGCATTTCTGTCAGTCTATAAAAAAATAAACATCCAACATAGAGTTAAAAAAATAGTATTTGATGTCAAGATACAACATTCAGAATAAAAAACAAAGGCAAAATATGTAAAAACTGAGATGATAAGGTCTGAGCAAATGAACCCCGAACATGCAGCATCATGAAAACAATTGATAGATGAATGAAATATATTAGTCATTTTGTAACACCAAGGCAAACAAGGGGAAACCTTAGATTTGATATTTTTATACTGTAAATGGGACTGGATCTTTTTGGGAGTAAAGAATTTTATCTGTACATATTTTTAAAGTAAAAGTATGTTGTGAATCACAGTGGAGGAATTCCCTTTGATTAGCTGGCGTATTTTCAAGGCAGCCAATCAAGGAGTGGCATTTATCGTACTTGCTACTGATTGGCAGTACCCCCAAGAACGCAGATAAGCAGGGCTGTAAATATTAGCCTCTGCAGTCGTGTTGCGATTGTGTCTCTGAGTGGTGTTTAACCTATTAAAATAAGCAGCGATAAGCATTTTTACAGTTCTGTTAGATTTAGCTATTAATATCGGGGATCAACCGTTTTTTACACTCTCAGGGGACTCGTGATCTGCTGGTCAGGCAGTAAATCAGTCACTTTAATTATTTTACTTAAGTGGTAAACTTAAAAATCCTTCTCAATCTAAACAATCTGTAATAATGTCTGAGCTAAAAAAAATTGCTTGGTCTTTAGCAAGTTATTGGCCTGAGTTAAAAGCATGTATTACAAACCTACATTGTTTACACACACACACACACACAATGTGAAAAAATGGTCAACAATCGTTTCATAGTATTTCTCTTTCCTAAATTTTTGATCACAAAAGTTATGAAACGATTTTATGTTGTTTGAAAAGTTACTTAGTGTTGCTTTAAATTGCTATAAATTAAAAGTCATTAGGAGTACATGCTTGTGTGGCTATTTATCTTGCATTGACTGTCCAGGGTGTAACCCTCCTATATAATCATCATTCAGCGTCAATGAGATCTTGTTTGCTTCCATGCTTTATACAACTGTATTATCAAAACGATGCTACGTTTACGTTCAGCTAACCCTAAAAACTATAAGAGGACCAACCTTTCTTGAGCATACTACAAAAATCTAGACTACATCGTGTTTCTCACTTTTATTCTACTAAATCTATGGGAAGGTTCCTGCCAACATGTGTCTCTGAACGGGATACAGACCCAGTTGTTTTGAAGGTTTATGTAATAGACAGAAGCTAAAGGTTTAACATCTAAATAAACCTGCCTGAGTTTTGGCATCATCTCTTTCCATCAGACATTTTACTGCACAAAGAAAATCAGAGAGTATGGAAATAAATAAATAAAAACTCCTTGTTTCTTTCATCCTCCTTTTAATTCAGTGTCAACAGTGGTGTGTGGCATCCGATGACACTTCCACGCAGTTCGTGACAGATCTGTGGAGCTGTGGCAGGGCTGCGAGCGCTGGCGTAGTGGCTAAAGCTGGAGATTGAGCGTCGCTCTTGCAAGTGAGACAGCTCATCAAGCCGGGGAACCAGCCAAGTGGAGTGTGACAAATCTCCATTTACCATCAGCACACAGGGGCAAGGGTAAAATTAGAAACCCTGCTGCCTCTAACTCCCCGCTGCTAATTCCATTTCGTGCAAATTAATAAGTGTTTTTGTCCTCCTCCCCTGCTTCCACCCCTTTCCCCTGTTCCACTGCAACCTCACACCCTCCCTCCTCTGCTCTGCTTGACGAACTGCATTAGCTCAAGAAAAAAAAAAAAAAAAGCTCATACACTAGTAATGAGACATTGTTAGGGAAATCCCAAGTCAGTTCTAGCATTCTTTATAGAGTAAATGGCTGATTATAAGCTTTGGAAGTGCATCTGTTTTCCAAAAACACACCACTGCTAACTGCATGCGCAAGATTCAACTTGTCTTGTCCTGCTGATATTTTGTCTTCATCATTACGATTTTATTTATGGCCAGCAAACACTCCTGACAATTTATGAGAATTAATGCTGTGGGATTTTAATGGGGAATCCTTAGAATCATAGATGGAATTTCCTCTAAGAATTTTGATCTATTGCAGCAAAGGCATTTTTGTAAAATTTTCTTTATGTAACAAGCTGAAGCTCAGCTTTCAGGTAAAATCATTTGACTTGACGAATTCATTATTGCAATAGAAAATAATTTTGAGCTCCATTTTTGGGAACCCTGTTACATGTTTCATACCAGTCTTCCTAAAAGGCTGTGACCATACAAGAATAAATTCCTCATTTGCAAAGACTTAATGTCTATGTTCCAAACATGTTAAATTATAAAAAGGCCTACAAGGTTCAAGGACGTGACAAGCACCAATTTAGTCACTGTTGTGTTCTTCAAGCCCTTCCTGAACATTTTTTTGCAAAGATAATTAACTCTATTCTTTAACTATGAAAATAAAGTATTAGGTTACTTCTGGCCAGGAAATGTGTGGGATTACTAAGGCTGAGGAATGAAGCCACACCAT
Organism: Orestias chungarensis; assembly: GCA_032876305.1. Lineage (NCBI taxonomy): Eukaryota > Metazoa > Chordata > Actinopteri > Cyprinodontiformes > Cyprinodontidae > Orestias > Orestias chungarensis. The sequence goes on along the minus strand of JAVLVB010000557.1, from coordinate 1,837,928 downwards.
AATGCATTTAGTCACTTCTTCCCTTTTGTCCCCAACTATTTTAAAAGATAAGATAAGATAAGATAAGATAAGATAAGATAAGATAAGATAGACTTTAATGATCCCGAAGGAAATAGTTTTGCCAGGGTTACAGAGTATCAATTAACAATTAACACGACACACTCATCTCACATACAACACAGTACAGTACACAATCACCATATAACAATAACCACACTACTATTTATCCCTATTTATCCCTCCTGCAGATGGAAGAGGAATTGTACAGTTTGATTCCCACAGGTAAGAAAGACCTCATGTGACTTTCGGTGGTCTCAGTCTCCGGCTGAAGGTGCTCTGACAGGCCGTCAGCGTGGCATGTAGGGAGTGGGAGGTGTTGTCCTTGATGCTTAGCATTTTCCTCAGCATCCTCCTCTCTGACACCTCCACTACAGACTCCAGTTCCAGTCCCAGGACAGAGCCAGCTCTCCTGATGAGCTTGTTGAGTCTGTTGGTGCCAGCCGTCCTCAGCCGGCTGCCCCAGCACACGACAGCGTAGAAGATGGCGCTGGCGACCACAGAGTGGTAGAACATCTGCAGAATGGTCCTGCAGACGTTGAAAGATCTGAGCCTCCTGAGGAAGTACAGTCTGCTCTGACCCTTTTTGTAGACAGTGTGTGTGTTCTTAGACCAGTCCAGGTTATTGTCTATGTGGACAGCGAGGTATTTGTAGTCCTCCACTATGTCCACAGCTGAGCCGTTGATGATGACAGGGTCTGGGCAGTTCAACTGTTTCCTGAAGTCCACCACAAGCTCCTTTGTCTTCCCGACGTTAAGCTGCAGATGGTTCAGCCCACACCACTCCACGAAACTGTCCACCACACTCCTGTACTCGGCCTCCTGGTCTCTGCTGATGCAGCCCACGATGGCAGAGTCGTCTGAGAACTTCTGCAGGTAGCAGGTCTGTGAGCAAAACCTGAAATCAGAGGTGTAGACTGTGAACAGGAACGGAGACAGTACGGTCCCCTGTGGGACCCCCGTACTGCTCCGTATGATGTGGTGTGTTGCAGTCTTACATACTGTGGGCGGCCTGTTAGCTAGTTGTTGATCCAGGCCACCAGTGGAGCGTCCACCCCCATGTCCAGGAGTTTATTGCTGAGGAGAGCTGGTCGGATGGTGTCGAATGCACAAGAGAAGTCAAAGAACATGACTCTCAACCTTGCTGCTCGCCTCCTTCAGGTGCTAGTAGACTCGGTGCAGCAGGTAGATGATGGCATCTTCCACTCCCATCCGGGGCTGGTACGCAAACTGCAGGGGGTCCAATGAAAGTCCGACGATGTTACGCAGGTGCGTCAGGACGTGCCGCTCTAGTGACTTCATGACATGTGACGTCAGGGCAATCGGCCTGTATTCACTGTGTGTGGTGGGTGTCTTCTTCTTGGGCACAGGAACCAGACATGAAGTTTTCCACCGGTCGGGAAAGACCCTCTGGCTCAAGCTCAAGGTGAAGACGTGATGGAAGATCCCACACAGCTGAGTGGCACATCCTCTCAGCACCCGGGGGCTGAGGCCGTCAGGACCAGCTCCCTTTCCTTGACCCAGGCAACTGAATTCTCTTCTCACCTCTTCTGCGGTGATGGTTATGGGGGAGGGCAGGGAGAGTCCCTCAGATGAAGATGGGCAGGAGGGCTGTGTTGATGCTGGAGCAGTTGAGGAGAGTTGGTGGTGTGCGGTGGGTGCAGGGTGGACGGGCGTGGTCAATGAGGTGCTAACAGCGTCGTTGGAGGAGCTGGGGGGAGGGCGGGCAGAGACTGTCTCATCAAACCTGTTGAAAAACAGGTTTAGCTGGTTAGCCTCCTGTAGGTCTTCTTCCATCAGCTGGTCGCCCTTTTTGCTGTGACTAGTGATGGCTCTCATCCCACTCCACACCTCCCTCATGTTGTTCTGCTGGAGCTTGCTCTCCAGCTTCCTCCTGTAGCTGTCCTTCCCCTCCTCAATCCTCACCCTCAGTTCCCTCTGTACTCTCCTCAGCTCCTCTTTGTCCCTGCCACTGAATGCAGCCTTCTTCCTGGTCAGTATGTTTCCGGAATGCAAACTGGAAATACCAGCATAGTTTTCTTCAGTTTTTTTTTTACTGAAGATCTTTCAGCTGATTATTAAATAGAATCAGGATGTGGTAATAGTAAAATATTGACCTACAAATGTTACTGTTAAAGAAGGAGTTTTGGTTTGTGAATAGAAAACATGTCTTTTGTCAATTTGAATTTGTGATAAATTAATTTAAAACTAGTCCTTGTAGATGGAGACCATGCACAAGGCTGTGTCACACATTATCCTAAAAGGCATAAATGCTGTACGAGAATACTTGACGTGAAATTTTGCCAAAAGCATATTTTAAGATGTTTTTAGTATGTGAGGCTACATGCTGAAGTAAAACCTTTAGAAACAGGACATGAAGCTTATATCAGAGTGATTCATCAAATCGCTCCATCCTCTGCTCAGCTTATCTACTCTTTAGTCTAATCCAACTGTGTAATAAAACTAATCCAATAAAATATAAATTATTCAAGAGACCAGATTTGCAAATGTATTTGTTCAAAAAATGTTTAAATACAAATGTATTTAAACATTTGTCCACATAACATTTTTACAGAACAAACTACAATCCATGTCATTGTTAGATGATACGGTATCATAATACGCATTTCTTTACTGGTAGATTTAGGAAAAATCAAGTCTCTAGCATTCCTTTGATGCATACCATCTCCAAGACCTAGTAGTATGCTTGCTGATGCCTTTGTGGTAATCTTCAGCCTAATCTACGCACTACATCTCAGATATCCCCAAGGACTGACAAACACTTTTGAGTTCACGCAAAAAATCTTGCTTGGTCTTGATGACTCTAAACTTTCACCAAAACTGCAGACGTTTAAAAATGATCTTATGTTGTTTGTCTAACTCAAGATTTAAAAAGGAGTGGTGGGTTTTGATGGCTCCCTCTGTTAGAGCATGTTCCACAAGGGTTTTCAGCCAAATAGCACACTGTCTTTCTATTTTTTGTCTGAATTTTTTTTTGTTGTTAAACTGAATTTAAAAATATTATTTTTGTTTGTTTCATTTTGTGCTTAAAGGGACAGGATTGGGCAAATCTCTCTAAAGTCAAATTTGTGTTCAGGACCCAAGACTTGCTTATGCACCCCTTGTAATGTTGTATTAACGCTTTATAAGCCATTTGGAACATGAAGATTTTTTTTCTTAGTACCAGTATAAACAAAATGGCCCTAAGTAAATTTTAATTGTTGGTTTATTTATTTATTTGTGTTTTAAATTGTTTTTATTTCAGATATTTGTTTGCTAAAAGACTTGTTTCTACTAAACATCTGAATACTAAAAAATACATGTATACTTTTAATTTTATGATTTTTGTTTTTGGAAAAAACGTACTTGTTATTTTTAAGGCAATCAGTTGCCAGAAATATTTTAAGTTTGGCAGTAAATGATTTTGAGCTGTAACAGGTCTATGTTTTTGAGCTGTGGGTAATTAAACCATTGATTAGAGAAACTAATAAATGTTAAGTTCTTGAAACATAAATATCTCGACTTTTCATGCTTGAAATTATTAAATTTTCTGTAGTTATTGCAATGAGACAGATTAGTAAAATATTAGGAGTAGGAGAAACCTAAAATTTTTGAGTTGGCTTAATTAGTAAATCTAATTTAATGATAATTAAAAATTACGTTTAGCATGAACTCAAAATATACATGCAACGATATACTCAAATTTTTTTGTTTATGAACTCAAAAAACATGAGGCAATTGATTACCTTACTCTTTTTGAGTTCTCCTTACTTATTCGGGTTTACAGTGAATCAGTACAGAAAGAAAAATACAGGTAGCACACAGATTTCTGTGGTGCATCTTGATTAACCATGTTTCTCTAGTGAGTTTGACATCACTTCTCTGCAGCATTCACTTCCAGAGGAGTGAATGCTGGAAGTCAATGACTCGATGCAATCTGCTGGGGTTCCTTAGATTGGAAAATTTTTTAAATTGATTTGTTATGATGTATCTTTGATTATAATTGATTTTCTGTGAAGTGCCTTGAGACGACACCTGTTGCAAATTGGCGCTATATAAATAAACTGATTCTTGAAACTGAAACTGATTTGACTGATACAAATTCTGACATTTCTAATTTAATATGATAAAAATTAAAAGGTATGAATTTCCCTTTACTTCAGACTGACTGACAAAGGACCTCCCAATGTGGACACTAATACATAAAAAGCAGAGATTTAGGATTATAGAATGGGGAAACAACAACTAAATTCAGCCTAATCTCAAATTCATGTTGCAGCAGAGCAAAAATCAACATCAGCACCTGAACAGATCTTCATAATAAGCCAGTGATTAGCACCGTGCATTGGGGGGAATGGATCAATAGAGCACCAGAATCAATAAGCTGCTCTGCTAAGAGCCTCATAGGCTGCTCCTGCACACCAGGCTCCTCCGAGAGCCTCAGCAGTCAAGCAGCAACTTTCATTATAAAATGAGCATTTCTGTTGTATTGCAGTACATTACGAGCAAATGTAATGTCACCAATGAATATTAGCAGGAATTTGGTTCTGTGTCATTACACAATTTTATACATACAATGAAAGAAGGACCGTTTCCGATGAAGTAAAACAGCGGGGAAGAACTCAAGGACGCAACATAAACTGGAACAGACCAGGAAATGAGGACATGTAGCGACAACAAATAATGATTCCAATACAGTGATAATGTTGTCTAAAGGGGAAACATATGGACTTCTCTATTTTAGCCTGTTGTGTTGAAATCTTTATGATAATTGTGTAGAGCCTACATATTTTCTGTAACAGATTATCTGATCATTTACAGCCTCATTCAACTCAGGCCCGACGTTTCCTCATATCATTGCTGTTTTTAAAAGAAAACACACATTCTACTTATTTGCCAATCACTGTGCCGGAAAAAAGAAGAAGCAGAAGAAAAAAACCACTTCTCATATTAGAAAAACCACAAGACAGAGGCAGGAAGAGGAAAAGACAAGGCGAGCATGATTTGTCATTGGCCTGTCATCATAAAGCAAGCAACAATGCTGATTCTAACCGATAAGCTGCACACAAACATTTCCTGTCAGGATGAGCGCACACACGCTTCAGTTACCTTTGTTTTCTATGATCTGTACAGAGAAGACTATGCTAAAGTGTCACTCCTCTAATCTGAAGATGCTCAGAAAGGTTAGGCTCATTAGTCATCACTTTGAACTCCAGGTATTCATCTCTTCAAAATAGGGTGCCGTGCAAACATATTCACGCCCCGTCCACTTTTTCAAACTAAAACCATAAACTCCAGTCAGTGCTTTGGGGAATTCACGTGACAGACCAAAACAAGGTGGTGTTTAACTAAAGTGAGAGGAAATGGAGACCCATTTTTCTTAGCACATCTTTACCAGCTTTGCACATTAAGAGATTTTTTTTTTTTTTCCATTTCTTTTCTGCTGAATGGCTAAAGCCTTTTTGCTTTCTAAATACATTTGCAAGACTTTGTGCATGTTCATTTCCATGTACCTCAAAATGACACACTTCAAGGTTTAGATGTAACCCTGGGCCCTGGAACAAGTGTCACTGGACAGCAGAGCTCAGATCACCTGACTGAAGGGAAATCAATCCGCGGATGCCTTAATAATTTAACACGAGTTTTATTTGCAATCACAATATCTGTGCTCGCTGAGCCGTTTGTAGACTATCCCTCAGGCCTCAATACTTATTAAAGACAGAAATTATATATTCATAACACAAGATATTGCTGCTTGTTTATTTATGGCTCGATTCCATTTTCTGTGGTATTTTGTCAGTTGGCTTCTAAAGCTATCCACCTTGATTTGCCTTGAGCCACATACATCTCTCTCTCTCTCTCTCTCTGCACCCCCTCCAAACTGGTAAAAAAAAAAAGCAAAAACGACAGGGAGGACTAAATTGAAAGTGCGCTTTTTCCATTATTTTCAGGTTCGACCACCGCAAAGCTATTTCCTTGTTTGCTTGTGCTGAGACTTTGCAATGAGGACGATGTCTTTTTCTTCTACCGCCTTGCAGGGAGCACGTTTAGCTCCGCTGCTGTCAGGCAACTGCGAAGAGAAGGCTTGCCCAACATTGCTCAGGTTATCATGGGCTCCTAAGGACAAGATATGATTACAGTCAGTTTGCAAGAAACAGCAGCTTTAGTCAACGTTAGGTGTTAAGATAGTATTTTATGCATCTCATTACTTTTTGCTTTTGATAATGTTTGGATTAATGTCTGCAAAAACGACCCTCCTGCTGTAGCAAAATCAGTCAATCCTGGCAAAATCTTCTGCACCAGCAAGATGTGACGTATAGCCAACATCAGAAAAGCTACTTTCACAAATTTAGCAGAAAACGCACAGATACTTTCTATTCACTCCCGGCACACCATATTTTCTCCCACTTGGCACTCAATATCCACAGAAACATTGTGAAATATTTGCTGTTAACAGTCACGAACAAAAGGGAGGAAAAGACAACAAAAAATTCCAAGAACTGTGTTTCTTTTAAAATGCATTTCCGTAATCTGGTGTGTAGAGTTTGAAGTTGTCTGAGTGATGACAAGCCAATCAGCAGAGGTCAGCAGGTTTAGAGGGAAGTAGGACACCTGAGCAGGACTTAATCTCCTTCGTCCTCTAAGTGAAGGATTTTGGATGAATAAGCAGGCACTGCAAAGCTATTACCTTCCCACCCTCTAAGGTCTAACGTTGGCCAAGGGCAGAAGGGTCTGGAGGGATGCCAGCTGCAACCACCAACACACTCACACTTGCTCAGGAGCCAGAAGTTGCCTGCTGCCTCTCCGACACTTTGATAGGCATCTGATATGACCTCACTGTGCTTGTTTACCTCTCCTCTCCTGCACAATCCTTCTTCCGAGAGCAAATCAAAGTAATGGGTGTACAGCTGCAGCCGGCTTCCTTTGTCGGATAGCTGATATAATTGCCCTCCCCTCTGGTGCTTAATGGAGACAGCGTGCACATCTGACATCTGCTGAAGTGCACTAAATCTAGACGTGGCCTGACTGTGTTTACAACTCCGAAGGGTGAGAGGAGGAGGATGAAAATTTTTACATTCACGGTTAATTGAGTTGTAGTTTACAGATGGCTGCATTGCATAAACCAAACCATAGGAGAGTCTGAATCTGACAGTGAATAACAAGAGGGCTAACATGTCTGAAAGAGCTCCGTGGTTTACAAGTGTTTTATAAAATGGTTCAATTTGGAGAAAGATGTGAGTATAGACAACTGGTCACAGATGTTAAATTTGAAAAAGCTTAGAGTTTGACAAAGTTCTGGAGAGGATATTTGGTACTACAGAAAGGGATGATGGTTCAACATAAAGAATTTCAAAATCTCCCTATCATGAAAGCCAGAGGACTTAGGAAAACATGGACTCACAAGAAACAGTCAGGCAAGGGTAATAAGAACCTTTAAGAATCTGTTACCAACATCAAGTTGTTGACATTAGTTCATCCTGAGTTAAGATTTATGAACGAACCAACATTTAGACGATCCCAATTTCAACAATAACAATGATGGATGATGCTACAGAAAAAATAATGCTGAAAGTTTTTTTTATAATACTGCTTTAAACCTAAAAATCTAACATCTTAAATCTCAAATTAACTCACTGTTAGTTTTTGTTTCTTAGTGCTACCAGAATTGAACATTATGTGGGCCCATAAAGCAAAGCTGGAGAGCAAAGTTTACTCAGTCAACTGAAAACCCAGAGATCAAAATGTTATTCTAAAATCCCTAAAGACTATTGTAGGAAAAAATAATCTGATAGGTTGAAATGATTGAAATAGTTTTACAGAACATATCTTGGCTTGAAACTAATTTAACAGGAAGTTAGGAGCACATCACTCCCCTAAGGGAGCTGCAGTTGGATGAGGGCACTAAATTGCTGATTTGCCCCTGTGTTTACGTAGAAGAAGAAAATAAAGTTATTTCGCACAGGAAGATGAATTCTGCATATATGTGTACCTGTAGTTTCTGGTGGATAAATGATCCACAATAGAAAACAGCATATGATCCTCAATTTATTTTGAAACACAGCAAGCATTGTACTATTTTCTCATGTGCTTATAATATAAGCTCTTGTCTGCTTTTCTTCACTCGGTATGTGGACTCACAAAAGAAAGAGAGTTTTATTGTTGCTGCTGGTGTGCATAGTCAAATCATTAAAACTTGGGACGTCCAAGAGAATCAGGGAATTTTATTTGTCATCACATCACATGTGGTACATGAGGTGGGACAAAACTATAATCCCTTGGTCCAGTTTACACCCTGAGAGCAATTTTAAAATAGCTACAAAATAATATAATAAAATATAAAGAAATATAAGAGAATAGGATTTTGACTACACAGAATCTACAATATGGGACTTGGGACATAGCAGGAATGAAAATTCGGAGTGCAAAATTTGCTGTTGCAGCATGGATGGTTAATAAAGTGACATTTTAAAATGACATTTTAAAGTGTGATATTAAAGTGAACAGTGCCGGTTAAATGAGAAAGTTTTTTTTTTTTTTTTTCATTTGTAATTGTCCTTGCGTGTGTTTGAGAGTCTCACAGCTTCAGGAATGAAGCTGACTCCAACAGTCCTCTGTGCAGCGTTCACCACTCTCTGCAGAGCTTTCCTGTCTGCAGCAGAGCAGCTTCCATGCCACACGTTGATGCTGGAGCACAAGACGCTCTCCACCACACATCTGTAGAAAGAGGTGAGGACTGAGCTCCTGAGTCCAGCTCTTCTCAACCTCCTTAGGAAGTAGAGCCGCTGTTGCGCCTTCCTGACCAGAGTGCTGTTGCTCCAGGTGAGGTTGTTACTCAGGTGCACACCCAAATACCTGTAGCTGTTGACCACTTCCACCGTAGATCCTCCCATGTGCACGGGGAGGTGGGCATGCTTGCCCCTTCTGAAGTCCACAATCATCTCCTTGGTTTTCTTTACATTAATTAATACAAACGTAACCTGGCCGTGTGGACATTAGACAGGATTGGGAGGTATGACGTAGGCCTTAGGATAGAAAATGCTAGATAGGTTAATATGTCCAAACACCTGCAACCTATATTCCCCAATTTAGGTGATAGTAGATTTCAATTAAATACATAAATGTCAATCAGTTTTAAATCTTGCATAGATTTATTCTTTATATCACAGCAACATAATTAATACGTGTGAGCAAACACGCAGAGTAAACAATGAGCTCGACGTGAAAGCTAATTTCACAGGAATCACACTAATTGCTATCAAACAACGGTTAATCTGATAAGAGACCAAAAAAAGGCTGAACGAATTAACAATGTTGCCAAAGCAATATCTGTAATTAGGACATGGTATCAGCGGAGAATGCTCTCTGAGTGTGGCTCCTTTCTGGGAGCAATTAAAACAGAGGCAGACAAATTAGTGTGTCAGAGGTTTGATTGAGGAACGGTCCAAAAGCACAGCTGTTGACATTGTGGCTTTCAGCCCCAGCGACTTCAACGCCGCTGACAAAATTGTTTTATCAGCCACTTTTGTTTGTTTTATAGATTTTGCCACTTAGTATCACTCGACACGCTCCAATGGCAGATGTTTGTGATTAGGAAGCAAATTTATTTGCAATGAAGTCATTAGCAGCTATAAGTCAGGAAATTACATGTGGAAAATGGATGGTGAAAAGTCGTTCAGTTCATTCAACAAACTGACTCTCATTTTACACTCTCTCAGCTTTCAGCAAAAAAAATTAATAAAACAAAAACGAGTCTTAATATATAAAACAGCTCTATAGTGTGAGAATGATCGAGTAATCCTCTTTACAATAAACCTAACAGACGAGGTACAGCTTTAATGGCTTTATGCATCTTGTGAAGCAGTGCTCCGTTAATCTTTATTGTTGACTCTGGTTGCCATCTACAATTAAAAACAGTCGACCCAATAGTGCATAATAGGAGTCAGTGATGTATGACTGAATTTTTACTCTACGTCGCTGGAAGCAGGTGGCAGCAAGTCTGTAGTGTTAGGGCTTTACCATGGAAATAAAAAGTGGGTGCGCCCCTGCTAATATCCAAGCTTTTTGTGGGTTGAAACCAAGATACTCATGGTATTGTTTTTAGGGCTTAAGGACCAAAATCGCTCAGTATTAGTTGAAAATGATAAATACTTAAAATCCCCTATAAAAACATGTACAACTGCCAGTTTTAACAGTCCAAAAAACAAATGTATTTTAAAAATAAATTAATAGATACAATGGAAAACCATCTTGGGACTACAACAAAAGTTAAAATATACAGGCCGTCTTACTCAGGAGACCAGGACTCATGTAAGGTAATTTATTGATTAAAATATATGCTGAAATGTGATCAAGAAGGACGTCAGATCGGAAACAGAAGAACCAATGGTGTGAAGGACCGGGAGTGCTGGAGGGATAGTGACAGATGATTCGAAATCCAGGTAAGTGGGTGATAATGAAAGAGTAGACCTTGCCTTTTGGGAGATAGATTATAGCTAGAGAGGGATGACCAGATCCAGAGGTTATGGATTGTGGTAGTGTAATTGTCCTGTGAGCGTTTGTTGCAGCAAGGAGGCTGTGGTGGAGATACTGAGGCGGACGAGTAGTACAGACACTCAGTGAGAGGTTTGTAGAAAAACAATGGAGTGGATGCAGTCATGCTCTGAATCGTTTTCTGATGAAAAACTTATTTGTTGTAGATGGCTTTAGAAGTTCTCAAATGATCACTCACCATAGGAAGTTAAAGCAACACTAAGTAACTTTTCAACCTACATAAAATATTTTATAACTTTTGGGATTATATGTCGATTTACAGCTCGTTGAATGACACCTCTGTCATGGCCTAAGGGGGTCCGTATCGCTTTAACCGGCACTAAGCAACTTAAGGGAGGGTGGCAGGAGTCCCGACACACAAAACATCTACAAATGTGCTGACCGCTTTACGGCATACGTCACCTCCCCCGTTTCTTATTTTCAACATCATCATATGACATTGTTTTGCCACAATTAGATTCATTCCCTCATCACTATTCATCCTTCACACAACTACTGAACAACAACAGAAATGTACTTCAATCCAAATGCAGGCAACCGGGAGATCAGGATTGGGGATGCCATGCAACACCAACGCCCAAGCAGACCAGATTCCCTACTCCATGGCCTCATCAGTAAATTGGCAGCACCTGTGGAACCACAGTGCTGCCAGCTCAGCACCCCCAGCCAGAGAACAGCCTCCTGGACGCCCCTGGTGGAGAAAACAAGAAAGGACAACAATAACCCGGCCAAAGACCTCCATTTCCTGACAATCTCCACACTTGGTGGTAGAGCCAATTAGCGCCAAGGAAAATAAATGGCACTTCTGGATTGGTTGTGTTTCAATTGACTAACAGGAAGTCAAGTTGCATCGTGCTGAGTTATCTTACGTTATCAATCTGCAATTGCTTTTGAATATCCAAGATATAACATATTTGTTGGTCACACATTTTATACTAATACTAATACACAGAAAAATCTGCAAACAGCTTAATCAATAAATACTGCAATGGAACAATTTTCTCGTATATAATATACTTTGAACTGTATACTTTATATAAGCTCTAATACGAAATGTGTTTTATATCTTGTTGTGTGCCAAAATATAAGGATATTGCATACAAGTCTATTGCATGACCCACTGACACAATAAAGGGAGGATATGTGGCAAATTATTAAAGGATCTGTGCTGTGACGGCAGCCTGTTTACACCAAGTTTAGTGACTCATTTACAGTAAGTCCTGCTATCTTCCAACTGAACTTGAGTCTGAGTAACACAAAACACCTGTGGAGGTGTGCAGAAACTCAGAGTTACAGATCTGAACCAGAGCATAACAAACTAATGTGCAAACACTCGCTGTGTTCTGTGAACACGGAAACATGCTTATTAATAAAACACTGAACAGTGTCAATAAAAAGGGTGTAAAGACTTTACACTGAGAAGACCATGCATCATTTTAATTAAACTTTGTTTGACGTCAAATAAACCCAGCTAGAGATTTGTCTGGAAGGTCACTGGAAAAAGGATTAGGCTGACGGGTGTCTTCACTGGTGGTCTTTCTTCCCAATGTTTATGGTTAAAAATGGAAGGATGGAAACAAACAGCTGGTTCTCCGATTGTAGACACCGTACGAAGCAGACGGCTAACGGCTTTACAAAGAAACAAAAAAACAGCAAAAAAACATAGCCGTGTCTTAAATCTAAGCAGGTTTTAGTTTGCATGCCATCATATGCAGTTTAAACTGCAAAAAACATGTTGAATAAAAGTAACACAGACTGGCATAAAGCCAGACAAAGAATATAATAAATGTAATAAAACAAAAAGAAGATCTATGCAGACTGGTAAAGAAAAATACCTAAATTATACTAAGATACGCTTGCTTGAAGATGAGGATACTCGGATAAACAAATTAAAAAAGGACTTGTGTAAAATTTAGCTGGATGTGCTTCTAAATGACACACAGGAAAGATCAGCTCAGTGTGAGGTTTTGTGCATGCAATATTAAGAACTAACAAGAGACATTAATTTTAATAAGGCATTTACATTTCAAATGGAAGGCATACATCTACACTTACAAACTACTACCTCCTATTTCTTCTGTAAGTGTTGAAACATGTTAGTGTAAATAAACGTCCGTGCAGAACTGTAGAAATCTTCAGGCATTCTGCCTAATTAGTCCTTATATGAGATTTGTTCATGTTAATATTTCATGAACTGGCTTTGTGTTCTGGCAATCCTTTGGAGATTAATGAGCTGAGATTAGGGTAGCTAGACTCTCATGCCAGCATATTGTTATTTTAAATCTGCCTTAAATATGTGCACCCATCTTCAGTGTTTTTCATGCTCAAGAAAATAGAAAATTTACATATTTTCTGCCTGTGTATTCCCATTTCACAAGCAGAGGAGATCTATTTAACATTTATAAAAAATAAAAAAAAAGTCAGGCCTGGCATTAAGTATGCCAATCTTTTCTCTCTAAAACTCCTGGTGCCAAATGTTTAGTGAATTTTGTCAAAGTCCACGTGGACCAATGTAAATCTTGATTAAGACAATTTTCCCCCTCCAATAAAAAGTTAAATCATACCAGATTGAGCCTTCACAGATATGGGATCTCAATACAATTTTATTGCATCAGTGTTGCATTTGCCAACCATTTTAGTTTAAATCATTACTAAATGTGGTAGTTTTTGTGGTCTTGATTGTTTTGGTCAATCAGAAACATTTTAGTCAAGTTTAAGACAGTTATGTGGAAATACTTAAGTATTAGTCTTCACAAACCAATTTTAATAACGGTTGTACTTTGTATTGATCACTGACGCTGTTCAGACAGATTTGTGCGTTTTCTCAGGTCTATTTTATTTATTTATTTATTTTTGTATTTAAAAATTAGCTGGATGGGCGGTTAACAAAGACTTAGATAAGATAAGAGCAGCAAAGGTGTGGGGCGTCTATCTCCAGGCTACCTGAAGGCCGCTGTGCTAGACATAAAAATAGACATAAATACCATTAATGTCTATTACTACAAAGCTCCATAGTCGAGTTTCTGCAGAAGGAGTGTTGTTACGACAGCTTAGTTGGCGTTAATGTTTGCTGTATCTTATTTTGATCAGGATTGCTACATTTTGCGTTTCTGTAAATTTCTTTAGGAAACTAATTGCAACGTCTATGAGTTCAACACCAAACACAACGTTTACTAGCCAAATATATGCCGATACTGTACTTTACTACACATCCTTTCTACATATACCCTCAAAATAAAAAAAGATTAAATATTAAGCTACTGACTGACATTATAACGCAACAAAGATAACTGTGTAGCCTGAATTTGGCATGTGGCAGTGATTTTGTGAAAAACTTCAGTGAAACGTCAGTTAAAAGTTCAGTGAAACTAATCCCAAGGTGATTGTCAAACAACAGTGCTTAAAAATAATGTGTCAGCAAAAGTAATTGCCCACATAAATAGAAAAAAATATCATGCTTCAGCTTTTGACTGACAGATTACAAGCAGAATAAACATCAATGTCATTCATTTTTGATTCACTGACTGAACATCCATTAACAACTTTTGGTCATGGTTTAGTCATTAAAGAACCTTGTTTATCCCATAATCTCATTGTCATTCAGGGGAAAAAAAATGACTTTGAATAAATAAGTAAATAAGTAAAGATTGCTTGTCTCTGGTTTTAGTTTAAGGCAAGCTTAGACTCCAGATGATGAGCATACTTTCTATGAACTGAAGGAAAAAACAATACATATTCAGTATATCCAATTTTTTCAAAAAAACAGAGCTTCTGGTTGGCATATGTTGTTTTGGCATTAAAATAAATATTTATTTCTTAATGACTTCATTACCTTAACACCTCTTCGTCTTATTTTGTTGCACTAAGCAAGAGTAACTACAAATATAACAGGATTCCTTAAATAGTTGGGTAACTTTTATTGCAGTTCAAGCAATTCTCTGAGATGTGCACAACATGTACAGACATATCGCAAAAATCATATAGTTATGATACAAATGTACTCTAGATATTATATTTGATTGTGTGCAAAAGAAAAAAAATCAAAGATGTTTTAATTGCAATTACTATTTATAAGCCTTAATCAGTTCATTATGTTTACAACCTCCATCCAGGTCACATTTAAAGTACTTTCTACACATCAGTGGGATCAATAGTATTACAAGCATGTCATCAATTCTTACTTGAGGGATTTCCAGAGAGACAAATGAGGCTGCTCATTGTTTCAGGATTTTTATTCTTTGTATCACAATTTTAGGACTCTTTGATCAACAACATGAGGGATTATAAAGGTGACGTTTCGCCTGTCGGCACATATTGCTCTTATTGGCGATGTGGTGAGTTCAACTCCAGATGTTTCTGTTTACAATAAAGAGGTTTAGGACTACTTCTAAACTTCAGCCGTCTTCTGGTAATTTTCAGTTCCCTGACATGCCAAGAAAACACTGAGATAAAAGTCCAAAAATGGTTATTTACTTGGTTCGTGCGGTTTAAGACTAACAGCTGGCAATAAAAAGACCCTTCAGAAAATCAGGAAAACATCAGTTTGAAGGGATTTTTCCCGCAATGTCAAACAAAACTATGTGTGTTACTTTTACATATATTAATAAATAAACATCTGCTTTTGTATGTATAGATGATAGCATTAATGAATAAAGCAAATAGACTTTTGAATAAGCAACGAGGTCACGATGCTAAAATGAAACCATTAATGATCCACATTTGTTTGCCACAACCACAAATTTCCTCTTAAACTGAGAACAACAACAAAGTGTTATGTTACTGCTACTGGTCAACATTTCAAATTTGTAAAATGTACATGCAATTTATTTTTGTTTTGTTTGTTTTATTTAAAGAAAATCCAATCCATTTAAATGGAAAATTAAATTTAGACTATTGAAACCGCTTTCAAAATCGTACAACCATAATAAAATAGGACCTGGAGTCACAACTGCAACTAATAAATCAAATATGCATGCTGACAATAAAAAGAAGGTTTTTTATTTGTAGTTTTGACCGGCTGTTTAACTAAAGGCTCACACAGAAATGTACAAGTTCAGTTTTTGCTGTTTAAATGCATTGAAAAATAGGTTGTCTATAAAGTAGCTCGCAATGCTAATATTCAATAAGCAGAAAATAAGAAAATCCCACAAGCTTTTAAATTTGCTACGAAATGCTCTACTGTACTCTAGCCTGATGTCACTTAGGTACCTGAGGTTCGATTAATAAGACAATATAAAGGCAGTAAAATCATCACATATCATAACGTGTGTTGTATCAAAACGTGGATTCAGATGGAATCATGACTACATGGTGAAACTTTTGCCATTAAATCTATGTTTGTGGAGGGTGACCGTTATCGTTAAATCCCCATGTGACACCCGTGATAAAGACGTTTCAGGATCAGTTTTAGATAGCAAATATTAAAAGGAGTTTTGAATGAACATTTTGAATTTGGTCACTGACTAGCAAAACGACTAAAGAGCAAAAAGTTTGTGATAAAAACAAAAACATCAGCCGAGTCTTATGGGTTACTCTGATTGTAAATTTGTGCATGGATGAGACCTTTGCCTTGTGCAATCCTATCTTTAAATCAATTAAAGTCAACTGTGCTTATAATTGCTTTTAACTAAAAAGAGATAACATTCAAATGTAACCTTTGACATTGAGCAATATTCCATAAGTGTTCATGAGACAAAATCTGACTGATCTGATCATGTCTGCCACACAGACAGAAACACATTTCTACCAGCACAATAAGAATAATCCAGTTACAAACTGCGTAATACTGAGAAGAGCTTTGTTGATATTCTGCCTGCAGCGTGAGCTTTGGTGGGAGTCCACACTAGGGCATTTAGTGTTACATCACCTCAATGAGTTTTTTTTATATTTAGGATTGTTTTTCATCAAGGAACATGTAGAAAACTTTTTTTTTTTTTTTCGTGCAAAGCTGATGAATTGTATGAGTGACAATTAAGTATCGCCTTTCCAAAAATGTTTTCGTTTGTTTCAGTGTGGAGTATAAGTAATAATGCTGGAATAGAAAAGCAACTGTGGTAGACAGAGG
>JAVLVB010000557.1:1807199-1821156 GCA_032876305.1 Orestias chungarensis | reverse complement strand
CACAACTGAACACTCACAGGCACACAAGCAACTACACAGCTGCTTTGCTTTTTGCACAGTGTTTGGGAGGGTCATCTCTAGAGTGCAGTCTTCCACTCTGGTTAATATTGCATGAGTCTCCACTAAAGTTGAACCTTGCCTTTTGTTTTAGTTAAACGCTAACAGGCGCAAATAAATAAACAGCAGCACAGGGTTTTAGGAGACATTGTCGTGCTAATCACTTCCCGCACTGAGAGCACTGTGCTGTGGTCTAATTAAATCCCAGACATTTGTTTTGTTATAACTGGAGGCCTGAGGAAAATATATGCGTGTATCTGGATTTGCAACAAGGGAACGAAGCATGAATTCCTGTAAAATTAAATGAATTTGTGCGTAGAAGGCTCTTAAAAGGTCTTAACAAAAAACATCAGGAAAATCTTACGAAGCAACTGATCCAATAGACCAGATTTGATTTATTTTCTCCTGGATTACAACCAGGCATTCAGCTTTCATTCCAGAAACAAAAGACGTCATCTGTCTGACAAGATGTGTGTAATAAAACCAAAGAATAGCAAAGACTCAACAGAAGACTACCAAGCGCGCATAACATAGATTTGTGGGTCAGTATGTAATGTTTGTGTGTTTCAATGCACTGACATAGATAAAATAAAACATCTCTTAACTGAACACACCGTTTTTTGTGATGGAAGTACTTCAAACAAGAGCTTGGTTTGCACTATTCTTCCAAGCTGCAGATACCTGAGAAAATGGGGGAATGGCTGGTCTGATTTGTTTCAGAAATAGCATATTTACAAATGTTTATTAGAAGTTCTTGATATATTGTCCATCCACATCCCTCAAACTTCACAAAGTAGCGTAGCAAGCTATTTTTTCTTTACCAAAAGCTCTGCCTAGATGTATAGGACAACACAGCAGATGCTACTGTAAATAATAATGTCTGACAAGCAAAATGTCTGGATTAAAGAAGGTAGGTCCCCATCTTCATTGCACAATTGAGCTGTTGGTCATTTAAAGCCACATATACAAATTTGAACAACATAAACAATTAGCCTAAGCCAGATGTCTGTTTTATTGGGAAAGTAGAGCTAAAGGGACGAATGGCTCTACCAGTAAAAAAAGTTAATAATCACTGTAACGGGAATATTTTCAATGGAGATGACAAAATATGCTATTAGTTAATGAAAGCAATAGAGCTGAACACAGCAGCATGTATTAAGAAACATCTTAAAACAGACTGTTTCAATAGAATAGAAAAACCACATTACACATATTTAAAGGGAGTACTAGCTCTATCCAAGAAACAGACACACATAAACATCTAAGCAATGAGGCATGGCTGCTATTTAAGGAAAAGAAAAGAAAGATTGCATATGAGTAAATGCAACAATAGCTCTGCGAATAATATTGTCCAGGAAAAAAATGACAGATGAAAAACAGAATAACTTATCAGATGTGTCTTTTATATTAAGTCAGTAAAAAGACAAAGTTGTCAGCTGCAATAATTGAAATTGGCATCGTTGCCGCAGAAAAAGGATCTGAATGTTAAAATCCTGTATCTGCATTGTTAGTTTCCACATTTTCAATAAGGAATAAGAATAGAGGTTTGGAAAATATTCTATATAATTTCTTTTGACGTAAAATTTACCAGGTGGCAACGGAAACCCAAGTTATCCACACACGAAGAATTTCAAAACAAATTAGCCCCTCAATTTGGTTAGGTTTAGTAAAACGAAGTTGTAGGAGGAAATGTTGACCAAACAATCTATGTTTCGTAAAGCAAACATAGGCAATCAGAAACAAAATCAATCAATATCCAAAAACATCTTCCAGACGGCTCGTTATTAAAGGATTTGGTATAAAAAAACTGTTTAATTTTCAAAGTATAATACAAAGTTTATTATTGTTAAAAAATTCTAAATATACTAACTGTAATTGTTACAGCTGCATTTCTACACTTCTGACTGTTCCAGTGTTCCTCACTAAAGTCATGTTTCAGGAGTGAAAAGAACCCGGCTACGGCTGGTTTCACCTTAAACAAGCCGTGGCCTGACATCTCTTTGAAAGATTTCTGTCAGGGGAGTCAAGGGGGCAATCAGACAAGTGGTCCACGAACCAATAAAAACTCACACAGAGCTTAACAAAAAACAGCACAGAAATAGAAGGCATTTCAATTTATCCTATAAAAACAAGTAATGCACTCAACCACAATGACCTATCTGCACATTCACTGCAAGGCACCACTGCACATCTTCCAAAACACAACAGCCCAGAACTGAAAGGTTTACTGAAGGTAAACCTTTCAGGGGTGTCTTACACCACATTACAAAAGGCATATTCCCCATATTTAAATGGAGGTAGAAATGTATCAGTACATTCTTGGTAGGCATTTTAAGATGAAACAAATGTGGACATTAGTCACAAATTCACAGTAATGGAAACTTCTAATTGGTTTCGTAAAAAAAAAAAAAAGAAGAAGTAAAACAGGTAAAATGGCTAAGCCACCTCACGTCTCCCTAATTACACATCTACAAAAAGAACTGAACATCTGAGATTATAAGACATCCAAAGCTTTCAACATTTGTACATAGTTTCAAGAGAAGTCGTCATTACCAAAAGCAATGTCTTCATTTTTGTGTTTGTGTTGTGCATCTGTAGATTAATCGGCTCATTATGTTGTGAAATCCTTACCAATGACCCAATTAGACTTATTTAAACAGAGAAAAAAAAGTTGACTTCTTAACACAATCTGTAGAAGGTAAAATGCAAATAAGTGGTTAAAATTACACACTTTAAAGTAAACCACCATTACTTAGTTTGCATTAATATTAAATATGTGTGTGTGGAAAGCTTATTAGGCCCAATATGCATACATTTTACTATTCTGTATTTCCTTTAAGAGACAAAATAAACAAAATGCCAAAATATGGCAAGTGAAAAATAATTTTCTAACAAGTTCATAATAATCATATTTTAGCCCTTTGCTTTAACACAAATAGATATTAAATCTGTATTAATCATCAGTCATATTCATGTCAGCGAATGTCCCATTGTTATAACACCTTCACGAGAGACAACAGTAAACCATAATCAGTCATCCATTCCCTCAGATTTTGTATGTATCTTTTCTATTAAACCAACACAACAAGCAGATAATCAAGGCTATAATTAAGCTGCAAATACACACACACACGTTAGCTGCCACATCAGCACCTTTGAAACAGTGAGTGCTCAATTCATTAACGTGTGATGTAAGCTTATTAATCATCTAACAGGCAATTAGCAAGCTGTTATCATTGGTGGGTGAAATGCAAATATATTTTTTTGGGTTAATTTCTACCGCAGATAATAAAAGAAACATTAGGAATACGAGGTGTGCCTCTATGTAAATGATATATGCTGTTAATTGCTCTGCTGTGGTTCAGCTTGGGTCCGCACATGGCGGTGCGATGGCTTGGCACTGGGGTGTGCCAGGTTGCTGAGGAAAGGAGACTGGTAGGCATCACACTGCAGCCTGCATGACAATTTATGGGCTGTTCGAACGCCTTTCACCAGCACTTCTTTCAAATAGATAATAAACCTTGGCTGGCAGAGGTGAGCCCAGGGGGACTAGCCATGTGTGAAAGAGTGGGGGAGTAAAAGTAATAAGTGGAAAATAAAACTGTATGAATTTCTAGACCTTATATGTGCCAAACGGACCTACAACTAAAAAAAGAAACAGCAACATTTTACCCAAGTGAGTTCTGGATAAATAGTAAAAACACGTAAAAAATACAAACCATGACAGCACAGTGAATATCTCTCTGTTTTTTTCCGTATTCTCTAATATACATGAGTCCTCACAGGACTTGTCCCATGCAAGGGTGAAACTAACAGGATATCAAACCATGCTGAGAGGATTTTCTGGCAATCAACTGCTGAATTCACAGCAAAACAGCACTAATGACACTCGGGCCCCGACATCCATCACAGCAATGTTCATAAAGCCTTTGCCAACATGTAACTTCCCTTCGGCCCTTGGTGCTAATCTATGCGGTGCAGACACAGAGAAGCCATTACAGCTCTGAATACAAGATGAGCCTCAAAACTAATACTTCTCTCCACACCAGGGGGACATTTCAGAACGAGAGGCAATATAATTGAAGCTAGGAGACAAATTGTGATCTACTGATATTAGGCTAGGGCTCTTAATCTGACAGTTGTCCCCTCGGAGAAGCCGACAGACAGCTGAGTGGGTTATCATCACCTTTTATATGGATGCATGCCACGTAGGCCAGACTGTATAGTCTTTGCACCATCCACCCCCCCCCCTTTTTTTTTTTTTGCTTAAATTTACCGTCATTTACGACTGCATAACCGTTCTCAGCATGCAAGATTCCTTTGACAAGACTTTTGTGGTCTTTCTGCACCTTTTCGCAATGCATAGAATATAGTGCCTTAATTATTATTATAAATTTTCTGAATTTTGTCATTTTAAAACCATACACTGACCCATTAAAAAATAAGCCATAATTGTAAACTGTGCATTTTTTCTATTTAAAAAAAATGGAAAAGTGCAGATTGCGTTTTTAATCACACCACCATAATCTATAATTTGTGGAACTACCATTTCCTGCAATTATGACTCTACATTGTTTGGTTTATGTCTTAACTAGTTTTACATAGTTTCCTTCATTTGCCCAACAATCTTTGTAAGGTAGCCCAAGCTGTCAAACTAAATGGAGAGCACGAATGCAGATAATTTTAAAGGTTTTGTCAATTTCCTACTTTGATATATTCTGGGACATTGACATGCTTTGTTTTAGATCTTTTACATCATAGTTGTAGCTTCATGTTTACTGTCAGCGTGCAGAACGGTGAACCCCTCCACCTCCAGAGTTCCCCGCCTTCATCTTCCTGGCTACTCATGTGTATCCCCTAGCATTTTGCTATCAGCACCATTCTTCTTAGTCAGATGTGCAGGGCTGTTTTTTTTTTACTACAACAGCATTCTGCAAGTAGAGTGAAAATTTAATTTTCGTCTCATATGACCAGAACACCATCCTCCATATGTTTGCTAAGTATCCCACATTAAAGGTATAGGAGAGGATTTTTTCAATAGAACAGTTTCCATTGAAAATCCCATAGAAAATGACAGCCAATCAAAAACGACCGGTGGTGAAAAATAACTGGCTGTCAATGTGGAAATAAAATTTACGCGATGACGTATATCACTAATGTCCCCACCCACCCGAGGCGCACAATGCGTGCTCATGTTTGAATTCGCGCATGCGCAGATTGTTGTTTAGGAAGTAAAACGGGACGGACAAGACGCATCATTCACCATTGAAGAGAGGTTCTCCCCGTACGGCAGCGAAAATAGAAGCTCGTAAGAGAGAAAACCGTGTTCGACTGCATGTGCTGAGGTCGTGCTCGCTCCCGATATCAGCGAGTGTTACTGGAGATAAGGTGGCGCATGCACAGTGTTGCAAAAATGAGAGTGAGCTGAAGATCTTCTTCTATACTTTTAAGTTTGGCAAAGTGCAAATGGTATTCCATCTTATAACCTTTTATAGAAATACCAAATTTGGAAGCAGCACAACCAGCAGTATTTATTTAACACAACCTTCCACCTAATCTTTTGATCTCTGATGCCCCTCTAGAGTTATCTTCATTCTTGCAATTGGCTTAATGCTATATTATGTGTGTTGACCTCTGCTGTGTTTTTGTTATCTCTGGTTCCATTTGTTCACAAAGACGCTTCCAAACTCTTTGCAGGCGAGACAAATTCAATTAACAAAAGGAGAGAAAAGGGGCTAAACACATATACAAACTGTTTTGGGGAAATCTGTGGTGTAGAGGTAGAGCAACTGCTTCATATAGAGGCTGGTCCTTAATTCATCCATCAGAGGTTCAATTTTCTAACCTGGGACCGTTGATGCAAGTTTTCCCCATTTTCTATCATCTACTAAAAAAAGGGTGCAAGACAGACAATTACTATAGAAACATTATCTTAAAATATTCTTTCATAAAGATTATGTAAGCAACTTTTCCTAATCTATTGTTCAACTCTATTTGAGTAAATCTATTATTAAAAAATGAAGATGAAGTTACTGGTAACCACTGGCTTTGTACAATGTTTACTTTTACTCCAACCTTTTTGGATGGTTTTTGCATAAAAAAATAAGATACTGCTAAATATGCCTACTGTTCATATATGAAGTACATGGCACAGATTTTACACATGATAGTCTTATGCTGGATAGCTTTAACACTTAAGTCATCCGAAACCGCAGCCATACTTTCCCAGCTGTCTTGAGTCCGCGAGGCTGTGATGTGTGTCCTAATCTTCAGCAGCACAGAGGCCCTGTATTTTTTAAATGTGCATGACTACAGGGCATGTCACCCCCCACCCCCCGTGTTTTTTTGTGTGCCTTATCAGTGTACTGATTTATTTATGCTTGTGACATAGGCAGGAGATAGGAGATTGTGTTGCAGGAACCCAATGCCCCCCAGCTGCCCCAAGTAGTACTAGAGAGAGAAAAGACATCAAAATTAAAACCAAACAGAAAAAGAGGCAACTAAACTGAAGGTATCAAACCAGGAATATCACCGTTTCAAGATTTAATATTTAACCCAATTTTGCACAGGCCTTACTTCTGCATCACCACATATTTGAAAAATGTTTAATGGTACATGTATGTTGAATTTCAAAAACAGGCTCATTTGTACTTTGCAGCAAAAGCATTGACAGACATTTCAATGACTCTTTTAAAAGTCCTCCACTATACAATCACGATCTCAGTAATGCAGGGCCTATTAGAGCCAACCAAACCACTGTGAAGGGTAGATAACCTGTGTCTTCTATTGTGGTAAATGATTTCCTGAAATAGCAGCAGAGGCTAGAATGAGTGTTTACCAGAGCACAATCCAATGAAATCAATAGCAACGGTCAGGCTATATTGTTTCAAATGAGGAAAAAGTGCAGCTATGATAAAAAAGGACTCAATATTGATGTGTGGGCTTGTGAGACGCTGAGTCAGGAGAAAGTAATGCAGAGCAAGAGGGAAAGATGGGAGGATAGAGGAGGAGAGGTGTGAAGGGGTAAAAAGCTTGAACAAGCTCCATCCACCTGAACGTCAGTAAACATATAAGCTTTAGCAAATGACAGAGATCACATCTAATTTCTGAAGCATTTCTTAGAATATTTCAATAGCTTAGCATATTAATATAGATAATTATAGTTAAAAAACATACAGTTTATGTCACTCTTATTCTGTGTAGCATATGCATGAAATATTTCGTCATTATCTATAAACCATTTTCTCTGAACTTGGATTAAGGTTTGTGCATCTCGAACAATGTTTTGCTACAGGGACAGCACAAGTCACAGTAGAAATACTATAGAAACATCCTGTTTAATAGCAAAGTGACACGTAATAGATGTATACACAAACATGAAAAAAACACATAATTCAGAGAAAAATACCGTACGCTCCAATCTAAAGCCAGGTGCAACCCAGTAGGATGATTAAAATACTTTTGAAACGACAACTTGCTAAAGTGAAGAACAAAACTGCCATAAAAAGTGATGCGCAAATAACAGTAAAACAATTATTTTAAATTACAAAAACTGTGCAAACAGGAGTGGGGATGGAAACAGTTGTTGAGTACATTGGAAGCTGTGGTTGTCATAGATTCTGCCTGCAGCGACACCGTTTCGTGGATTTAGGATGCAACAATCTGATAATGAAAGAGCTCTTCAGGTCAGGGATTATTCTAGGACAGACCTGCCTTATAATCTAATTGCTTCTTATTAGCTGTAAATAAGCTGCTACTTCAACAGACAACATTATGAAAGATGGCTTATGCCATAAAAAGATGTCTTCAGGAGAGTTGCTTGCACTGTAGAAGACCTCCAGCTTCTCAAGAGGGTGAGTCTGCACAAAAGAAAGTTGTTAATGAAGTTATGATGAAGACAAATGTATAGTCTAAAGTTGAGCTGATGTGTTCAGCAGGTGTCATACCGACACCAAGAAAACTTCACTTCATCAAGAAACTCAAATATGATTGGCAAGAAAAAATTATACATTGGCATTCAACTGTTTTAAAAATAGGGAGAAAAAAGTGAAAATATGAAAATTTTTAACTAATTATCGATTTCTGCTGAGGTTTCTTAAAGCAGACATTTTTTCTCTCCACAACTTGGACTACCAAAACTTAAATTCATCACAAAACACAGTCCATCCACTGTTTTTTTGCACTCTGATTCCCTAATCCTGGACTAAGCTAGCCAGCATCTCTTTTTTTGAGCCTCTGCCTTGAGCCAAGCTCACCTCATCAGTATGTATGTACCTTCTTCAACAACAGCAGCAACAGAATAAAAAATAATAAATAAAAAACGCGCAGGATCCCTTAATAAAAAAGGGCTGGAAGAAACCTTGTGAAGCTGCATTCCCTTCATTCTGGACCTTATATTTGTTGAGCACAGGCAGAAGACTCTTCAAAGGCGGCAAGCATTCCTGCAAGCCTTCTGAGATCTGAGCCCAGGTTGCACTCGCTACACCCGGCAAACGCACTTGCACATTCCAAACATGCACACACAGCGGTCAAAACAACATTACCATCCTACACTTCCTCTTCTAACGACTCAGATTGAAATTTTTGTTGTATCCAAGAAAGTAAATAAATATTATTTGGCACAAACTGAAATACGATTCAATGGCAAATACGGATGAACCCAAAGATTTAATAAAATGTTTGGCAATATATTGAATTGTTGTCTTCTTTGAAAGGAGTGATGTGAACAGGGGTGAAGATGGAGGAGAAGACAGTCTTGCTTGATCTGTTGTCTACCAAAAGGCTGAAAGCGTTGGCTTTTCCAGGAACATATTAGCATTCCTGCGGCGCACACCAATCCCAGCTTTCGCTGTTGGGTCAGAGAAATCAAAGCACATCTGAGAAATATCAAAGAGGCAACGCATGGATTAGTGCCCACGGGTTGTATTACTAATTAAAGAATAAGAGTAAAAAACGGCACTTGGCTGTTCTCGTAGGACATGCTGCTGTCAAGTGATTGGCTCCAGGTAATCAATAAGCTCCAGTTGTGGAGGGGGTATGGAATCAAACCTTTGTTTCTGAATTTTCAGTCAAAACAAGAGTGAATAAAACTGAGTTACTCATTTTTACTTGGTCAAAGAAAAGTGACAGAAATGCATGTTCTCTTAATTAGGGGAAAGCTGAGGTACAGTAGTGACCAGAAAATATATTTGTTTTTTTCCATCTTCATTCTGTCAATTTTAAAGCTCCCATGATTTTTTTTTGTTTCATTATTTTTATTTTTTTAACAAATCTTTTAAGAGTTATTAATATTATTTTACCCACAAAGTTTTTACTGATAAATTTAATTTCATCGGCAACAGCTCTGGTGGACATTATTGCAGTTAGCATGGGATTGTGAAGCCTATGGCCGACCTGTACACCTGTGCAATGATAATGCCGTCTTATCAGCATCTTAACATACCACACCAATGTGACGGAATGGATTATCTCAGCAAAAGGAGAAATATTACTAATAAAAATTTAGACAGACACCTAAGAAAAATATGTCTATGGCATAAACAGAAAGTGTTTATGCCATATTAACATATTAACTCAGAAACAATTGGAGCAGAAATTAAAAGATTGCATTTATATTTTTGTTGTGTGAAACAGATTCCAAAAATGTGAAAGTACGATTAAACCCGTGTATCATTCGTTCATTCGATTTCCAAACAAAACAGAGAGACTCTGTGAGAAAATATAACAACCTAGAAGTCTGTTTGTGAACCTGGCTTTGAAAAAAAAACAAAAAAAACAGCAAGATTTTATCATGGATACCGTGGATAGTAAAGCCAAATTAATATTAAAACATCAAACTGTGCTTATATATCAGATTTCAGATTATTAAACCAACAAAGTTCCCTGGGTCTCTAAATCATAGGGCGGTAAACCAGCTAATTATTGCACAGAGATTATGCTAATAGTGTTTATCAGTTGCTGAAGAACATCTATACATCCAACCACATGGTCACAGAGAGGCTGTTGCTTATCTCCAGTTGTAATTGGGCAAAAGGCAGGGTTCTCCCTGTATAGTTCACTTGTTCATTGCACAGCACCAGAGAGGTAAACAGGACAAACAACCATGCACACAAACTCACACCTAAGGAGAACTTGGAGAGACCCAGGTACCCAGAGAGTATCTACTTATACAGAAGGAAAAGATGTAAACTCAATGCAGAAGTACCCCAGGTCAGGATTCAAATCGACATTCTTATGGCAAGGCATAAGTGAAACCATCTGTGCAACTATGTGGAACTGCTTAAGTATTAGTATGTTTCAATCAAAAATGGGATGTCCTGATATCTGGAAGGGGCTGGTAGACTGCTGCTGCATCTAATCCCGTAGATGATTGTAACATTGCTTTGTTTACGGACCCACTGAGAGATCCTTCTTGAGTAAAGGAATATTTGAACCCTGTCTGCAAGGAATCACAAAGCTCTTTAGGCACAAACCAGGGTAATAGAGTAGGAGAAAAACAGAGACTTCTCATAACCTCTACGCATTCTAGACATCCCCACAAAGCCCTCCTGTGATCACAGATCGTTTCCTCTGGGACACTTTCAACAACAGAGCAGGTATTTCTGCCTCACCTCCTCCAGATGGCATCATGTCCAGTTCAAAACAAGTCAATCTCCCAACAGAATTGGCTCCAATTTAAACCTTACACTTGCACCTTTTATCCCTCCTAAAACGCCAATGTTATTACCCTCCAAGCAGTTATCTTTGCAAAACAAAAGGAAATCCTATGCAAGGCTAGAAAGGTGACAAAGTAAATTACTAAGAGTGTGAGCACACATGCAGTCCTATTTACAGCTGACAATGTTTTTTTTCTTTCTTTCTCTCTTCGCAGAGAAGCTGCCCTTAATTTGCTGCCTAATAACTGACTTCCACCACCATGTTCAAAATCCCCCCTGAGAGGTTTTTGTGGTTAGTTCACTGGATGTCTCCACTGCCGGTGCTGCAAATTAGCCTTTCAGAAAAGTATCTCACCTTCCGGCCACAGCTTGCAACACAGACCCCTTTTTTGCCTCACCGTGCTCGGATCCACTCCTATCTGCCAGTAATAACTTTCATCTAACCTTTAAGCCACTGTGAATAATTTAAATCCTATTTTCATATCAATGGAAGAGTCAAGCCAAGCAATTATCTTTTATCTGTGTACTTTGCTGTCAGAGCAAAGCAGTAAAGTCTTCTCAAAGACAAGCCTGAGAAAAAAGAAAACATGCATACAGTAAAGAAGAAGTAGGCCATCAGGGCATAAATGTGTAAGACAGGATGGAGAGGTTTTAAGGAAGGGGAAAAAACATGTAAATACACAAAAAGACTATTTACGTAAAGTCTAAATGCTTCTGATACTATACCACTCTGATTAAGAGATTTAGGTTAATCTTGACGCGTTACTAACATATTTCTTCTCTGACACTTTCCAGACAGAAAAAAAAGCATTTATTATTTCTTTAAGTGGGGTTTTCTTTGAATGAGCCATCGCTGCATTCCTAGTTTGCCAGACTTAAGCTAATTGAGCTCCAGAGCCCAAAAATGAGTTAACATACTCTCCCCGGTTGATGAAATTTTAACCCTTCCATACTTTTGTATAAAATAACCGACCCTTTGTAATAACCGTCATTTGTGTAACCAACAAATGCAATAACGGTGCCTTCCTGTTTCCTAAAAATGGCAATTTCTCTAGAACTGCACAATTCGGGCTATTTTTTGGTAAAACCCATTTCCTGGGCTTTTTACCCCTGACAACTAACCTGTTATCCTGATTTTGTAGAAAAACAGTTTAATGTTTTAGTTAAGACTCATATAACGAACAGAAGAAAATAAAAGATATTTTGACCCATGGATTACTGATCAGAGCCAATAAAAAGGAACTCTGATCTCTAGTTAATTGATTGGTACATGTTTAATTTTTACCCTCAGGCGGTTGTTCTTTAAAAGATACATCTAACAAAATGCCAGTAAAACCTGATCAAGATTTAAAATAAAAATAGTTCAAATTTACTCAGTAATGGTCAGTAAATGTAATCTTGTATTTAAGGAAATTGTGACAAAAAAACAACTATCACATCAAAAAGATCCTGATTGGTAGGCTTGTTTATCTCAGACTTACCCAGTAAGTAGTTATAGTAAAGCTGCTTTAAATTACCGCACTTAACCCCCAAAAAATCAAAAAGAAAAATCTCTTTATAGATATTTATCAATCAAATATATGAGGCCATGTCATGACAACAGGCAGAGACAAAAATAAAAATCATTGAAAAAGATACTCCCCTTGGTACTCATTAAAATTCTTCAGCACTGATTCAATCTCTCTTTTTGTACTTCTTTCTTCTACCTTTCTCTTTCCCTTTTTCCCACCCGCCAGTTACAGCTGCAATCGTCGCACTTTGTTGCCTCCCTACACATCTCCCTGGATTGTCCATGATCGTTTTGATGTATTCATAAAAGTCACGGTGCTCTTGATTGAGATGGAGAAGTGAAAGACAATGGGGGGCGGACTGAAGAAAATGTAATATCCACAAGCAGAGAACAGAGGTAGTGAAGGCAATGGGGGAGGCAAAGAAGTGAATGTATTTGGGAATGATGGGGACTGAGCAAAAAAAAAAAAAAAAAAAACGAGAGTTAGAAGAGGATGAGGGTAGGGGCTGTAGTCTCTGCAATATTAATCTATGGTGCACAGATAAAAAGAACAGGTGGAAGACTGCATGAGAAAGCAGGATTTCCTTTGGTTGAGACTGAAAGTAGGGTACATTGACATAGCTGCCATGTTTGAACCAAGACAGAACTTTTCATAACTTTCATGTGCTTCCTTCACCAAATCCCCTAGAAACCTAGAGGCAGTACTTATAACACAGAGATATGATCACACATTGGTCCTTTAGAGTGGTAAAAAGAAGAAAGAAGAGAAAAAAAAACACTGGAAATGTTATGAATCAGTCTTTTTAAACAGATACGATAATTTGCCAAGATCACATACGTATTATCAAGACACCAAGCTACTTTATCAGGCAACTAAACTAATATGCAAAACGGACCTGTTGATAAATTGCAGCATCTATACAAATGTGAAAATCCCAAACACACTTAGAACAGCTACGTGCACAAGTAAAAAACTAAACCAAAACACCCTCAATTTGTAGTTGGGGTTGTCAAGAAATGTATAGATTTAAGGAAACGATTCAACATAATTATTTTCGACTCCAAAAATCATCAAAACATTTTGTGGAAGACCGCAGAACTGAATGCTTATATTCCAAAATGAAAACAGTCAAGGACAGGCTTGTCTGTTTTTTTACTGAGAGCCTAAACCATGGATAAGAGTTGTGCGGCTATAACTTAAAAATTTTATAGATAAGGAATCAAAACACTGGGAAAGTTCTTATTTAAAGCAATAGAGACAATAAATGCATTCTCCCTACTGATGAGCTATACTTAAATGTAACTTACGTAATTCTTTGAAACCTCAGTAAACACAGCTACAGGTCAAGTTGGAGCAGATCGTTGTGAGCGCAAAGACTTTCAAAAACATTAAAAGGTTTGCATTTAATTGCATTTATCACTGATTTAGTAATTTGGCCACAAAATCTAAAAAATAATGTAATTCTCATCCATTCATAGTCTAAACTTGCAGTGTCACGCCCGATTCATATGCTTGGTGTGGCTGTGTTTAAAAAAGCACAAGTTAGGAGAAGAGAGAGCTCTGCGCAAATCTGTGCTACAACTATTAATCTAAAGTGAGATCTGAGCAATGATACAGAAAGCGGCTAATTCATCTGGACAAAAATAAACATGTGTACTGGATGTTTTAGTACATTAGAATTAATTTGTTTAGTCAACATAAATGTGGGTAATCAATCACGACAATTATACTTTA
>JAVLVB010000557.1:1776068-1805714 GCA_032876305.1 Orestias chungarensis | reverse complement strand
TTTTTTTTTTAAAGGGTACAATCTTAGTTTTTCCAGCTGAACTGTCTCCTCTCTCTCAAAATTTCTATAATACTTCTTATGGATGAATGACACGAACCAGCTTCAGACGTGCTCTGATCTGGATACAGCCGAGTTTCTGTATGAACATCACAAATGTTGGTTACCTTCTCATGCTAAGGATACTATTAAAAGTGTTTACATACAAGTCTGAAATTCAAGGCATATCGTGTAGTTAACAATTATGTAAAGATTTAATAATGTATTTTACAGCTGATGCATGTAGGTTTTTTATAGATAGATCACGTTACAAAAATTCTAAAACTTATTTTTTATTTAAGCCTTTAAGGTTTTTGTCAACACTTGGCTATTAAAACCAAGTTAACATGTAATTTTACTCAGTAACATTTATCACATAGGTACAGTTGTAGAACTTTTGCATAATAAAACAGTTTTTAAAATTATTAATCAATATCAAAATATAAGAAATAATTTAATGAAAGCTGGTTGGGCTGTGCAGTATTTGGGTGTATTTAAAATTACAACTGCAAAAAGCAAAAGTTCTTCAAAGACATTCTGAAGTTCAGGTTCTACATATTAGGGGAATATAGCCTCTGGGACTGTGCGACAAAAAATACAAGGACATTTCAAAAAGATATGATGTAGATCAATTTCTCATACTGTTAGAGAAGAAGCGCATAGCAAAACTGTTTAATAAAGTATTGTGTGTTTGTTTGAGCAGTAAACACCATTTTGAGTTTGAAAAATGTGTGGCTTATTCCTTTTATGCCTAGTATCGCTAAATAGCATTATACCCTCATTTACACTAATATGTTGATATGTGGTGCTGTCTTTGAGAGAAAAAAATAAAAGTTCAAACAGAATACTATTTTTTTCCTACTTTTTACTATTGTTAACTACAGGTCATCCACACCATCAGTGAAATAGATCCGTTAAGGCTTCATACTTTTAACAGAAAATGTGTAATGTAAATGCACTTAAAAGAACAAAATCGTCAATTATGCAAAATCCAGCTTAAAAAAAAAAAGAGAGAGTGATGATTGCTAAAGTTTTCCTATTACTCCCTAAAACATGCATCAATTGACAGGTTTATTTTAAACAGACCTCACCAGAAGTATGAAGGAATTACTAGCTAATTTTAAAAGAAGTTTTTAAGGACATATTACGTGCAGTTTTAAAACTTTGACATTTTTTGGTAGCTAAGGTTGCAAAGTCAGCTATTTAACAGATTAGCCACTTGCAACTTTGATTCATGAGGTTTTGAAAAAGTGTTTCCTAAAAACCTGTTTCGTTGGGATCGGTTAGTTGTTATACTGTGACCATCTTCGTTGTTTTACGATTGAGATAACTACAACACAGCAAAATGTATCGTACAACAACAGATGGGGGAGCAGCTGGGAAATAAGCCAGTCACTCAAGTTAATTTCGTAAAATTACATTGACTTAAAACCACATGAACATAAAAAAATGTTCATATAACAGTGCTACATGTAAACAGAGTATTTGGACTGTCAAAGAAAACTACAATACAGGTGCTTGTTTGAGTGAGAGATAAAGAAACAGATAGCGTCACTATTCGGTTGTAAATTTCTGTCTTTTGTTAAGCCACACACAAAAAAAGAATCCTTTTTCTATTTTGTGAACTAGGAAACTAACAGTCTCCTGGAAACAAGCACAGCACCAGAAACACATTCTCCAATCCCTTTGTTCTTTTCCAAGACTTGAAGTTACACACACACTAATCTACCATGATCCTGGTGTAGAAAGTACCCCCTGAGTAACACCTGTGAGGAGGAGAGAGGAGGCTGGTTAGGCAACATCAAACTGGGAGAGGGCTTAATGATGTGCTGAACATAAAACAATTCCTAATAAGCTGGTTTTCTCTTTTGGCTTCTGCTGTACTACTCTTGTCGTCTAAACCCCACTGTATGTATTTCTTTAGGAAAGCACATTTAGACAATTACACTAGAAAGTATAAATATCATTAAAACATTTCCTGAACTAATTATTTTGGAGCGTCCAGCATTCTCGTATGGGGAGAGAGAGAGAGAGAGACGGGAAAGGCAGCAATAACAGAGGCACCAAATGTTGCATTCAATTTTCTTTTAGTTAATTTGCAGACAACCCGCTGGGAACGGCAAAATAACACCCAGCCATGGCTTTCTTCTTTTCTTTTGCTGTTAATATTAATAAAGCTGTTTTTTTTAAGTATGCAAATAGTAAGCCTAATCTGAATTGCTTGAAATGTTTATCACTGCAGAAAAAGTGGAGAAAAAAGAAAAAAGTCCACAAAAGACAAAGCAGCTTTGGTGAGTTTTTGTTTCGCTGCGGTTTGCCACCCTCGTACTTTAATGAGCTAATAAGCTGTCAGAGGTGGCTCTGGATTTTGGCACAGGTACAGACGCGCACACACTTTCTCGTTATTCCCTTATCAGTGCAGCTTGTGCTCTGTGCCATCCCGCCTTTTCTCTCACTCACTGCTCCTCTTGTCTCCTCTCCTGGGGAAAGGATTCCCAGGTTGTTTTCATGACAGATCTGTACCCTACAGATCTAAGCGTACACATCTTGCCTCACTTCAAGGTGACAAACTGTTGTCGGCTGCGCTTGAACCCAATTTGCCCCTAACACACATCCCACTGTCTTACACTCTCTGTCTTCAGTACAAAGACCCCACCCTTACTGCTGATCAGACATTGTCCCATTCTGAAGATCTTCACCAGAGAAGGTTTAGCGCAGGTAGAGCAGATATATTTGTATGTTCCTGCAGTAGAGAGCCGCATTAGTTAGTGTGTGAGTATGTAAATGGGTCAATTACATGTGAAATATAAGAAAAAATCTTAGGACAAACTTTTCTGAAATGGTGCAAATTAAGAATTGCTTATTTTAAAGACACTCAAAAAAAGTGTTCAAATTACAAATTTCCCAAGATTAAAATGTTGAATTTAATACTTTAGCAACCTAAAGCCAGCAATTCTCCATTGTAAAAAAACACAACATTGTGCTTCTCTCTCTTGGGTAGAAGGTGGATTTAATGGTAAATACTGCTGTGTTACTATAATGGATGTTATTCCACTATCGAAAGCCTAAAACTGAAGCTAAGAACATTATTGCCAAATGGTTTACCAATGTCATCTGTGTGCAGTATTGTGACATTTGGGGCTTCGAACATGAACCGGCATTAGTGACTTATTAAGGTAACTTCAGAAGGTACGTTTTCACAACACTGGTTCTGGTTCTTTTTGCCTGGGTCTGTTAGTATCTAGTGCTAAGCAGATATGAAGCAGGTTAGAAATCCAATAGACCTGAAAGAACCACCTCTCTCCCGACTGATTTGAGAAAAACAAAAAAGGAAAATAAGTAAATAGCAGTTTGTGACATTGAATCTCCTTCAGCCTCACAGGTTACTCCTTTCAATGAGATTTCTCAGCAGTCAAGTTTAGTTTTATAGGACATTTCAGCAGGAACGCAGTTCAAAGTGCTTTACATGATAACATAGTGCAACAGAATTACATCTTGTCTTTAAAATCATGAAGGAATCAGCATGTTACCATCTTCACAGGATTTAATTCTAGAAATGTCCTTCACGGGATAGAAGGCTAACTTTGTTATTGAGACTTTCGTACTTACAGTAGCATGGGCTGGTCACCAGTATAAAAGTACACCAATATTTTAATAAGTATTAATATGAAATCTACTAAACTACTAAAAAGTCCCATTGGGTTGTTCCAACAGATTTAAAAGCCTTTCATCAAAGTACCATAGAAGGTACCAGAGTGAGAGAGTTTTCTCTGGCAGTAAGGAACATATGTAGATTGACGGAGTAATGGTCCTTCCCACTGTTAACAGTGCGCTGCCAGTTTTTTTTGTTTTGTTTTTTTAAATAAAATAATTGTGCCTTTAGAGAAATACTGTAGCTCAATCTGAATTGAATCATAGCAAGTCAGCTCTTAAAAGCAATTTTTAAATTTTCATTGGGTACATTTATGTGGACTTAGGTACCAGGAACAAACAGCTGACAGGAATAAGAATGTGGTGCTTAAAGCTCTCTAATCAGAATATTATCATCAGAGAAAGTTAAATCCGATTTCAATTGTAATCCAAATGTGGGGGGAAGGGGGTGGGGTTATGCCGATTGATAATCCAAACGACGTTCATGTAAATGTTTGTACCGATCATTAAATTTTGATTGTGACAAACCGATAGGACTGTGCATGTCTGCCCTACAGTATGATAACCTGCTGCATTTCTACTTTTAGTACCAAAAGGAAAGGGAAACAACTGATATCTTCACATATTAAACCTACAACCTGATTATAAAAAGCAGCAGTGCCTTAGTTGCTCCGAGTATCTGGCAAAGGATCATTAAAGCCGTTTCCCTACTTTGAAGTCTCACTATAAATGAATATCTGCTAACTGCATGCAAGTTGCACTATGGCTTCTTATATACAAATAAAATGTGTTGCATGTAAACACAATCATGGTCAAATTTATTCATTGTTTGGCGATGTAAACAATACATAGGGATTTTTTAAAGCCATACATTTCAATCCGATCAAAGAATTTTGCACATGTAAACATAGCTAGTATCACTCAGTAAAAAAGCATAACACAGTAAATTAAAATGTATCAGTCACATCTGTATTTCATCGTGTACATGTAAAAAAACAAAAAGAAAATATTAAATGTTAGCCAAATAATACATTTATTCATCTAAAGCAAGTCATCTAAATAGGGAAACTTAAATGCATTAAAGTGGTAAAACAGTACTGAGAAAAGGAGGAAGATAAAAAGAAAACTGAGAAAGTCAGAGTCCCTTTTACATTATTTCCACTTGCACGGACGTACAACTGAACACATCCCCTTGAATGTCAGGAAAAAAATTGTAAAATTCACCCACAAATCAGAAGAATTTATGTACCTAATGAAGTGTGGTGACAGCTGCACATTCCAGCCTTCCAGGTTTCGTAGGGTTTTAACAAGAAACATCAAAGTTTCTAAAATGTCCAGCGTTGCTATCATCCATCACATCCAATGAATGTAAAGCAGCAGAAGGACAGGATGAGACTCCTTTTTCTGTCTTTCTCCTCTCTTTTTTACCTCAGGCTAGTCAGAGCAAGTTAAAATCTCTCCAACAGTGTGTTCATAATTCAAATGGCAACGCCGTCCTGCGCCGAGATGCGTCATGCATTATTCAGCAAAATCCCTTCTGCCTGAAAACAGACAGACACTGCACTATCATGGCCGCTCTAAGGTAAACAGTAAACAGTAGAAATGCCAGACATTAATTGCTTGATTAAGACACAAAATAAAATGAGAAAAGGACGCAGAGGGAGCAAAATGAGATTCATCTAACAGGCTTAGGTTTACTTGGCAAATATTTTAAGCATTTAAGGCTTTAAGAAAATGATTCCGTTAAATACTGGTGAAGTGCCGTAAAGAACATCTAAACCTCCTATTATAATAAACATTTAACATATTTTAACCCAACATTTATTTGCAATTATATTAAAACACCTTTTTCCAGGCTGACCTTAATCACTGAACTCGTTGGAGGTCTAGCAAACAAATAAAAAAAGGACAGGAGGGTCAAAACTCATGGTTGATAAGCTTGGGTCAATACAGCCAATACGGTCATGGACAGGGGGTCTGATCTGAGCCAAGGCTTCGACTCAAGATTGATTAGAGCCTAAGTATAATTCCAGACAGACCACCAGGGTCTGAGAGGACAAACTCAGGATAGCGATCACCGCTTTTATTAGCTGCACACTTCACACTGATCGATCAAGCAATGATCAGAGAGAATTTAGTTCTCTGCTTCTGTTGCACCCTTAATGACGACGACACTCTGTCTCAGCTTTGGCAACTTTTTGTTTCCCAGTTCGAGTTTACATTCACGGTTGTTGACGAGCTCATTCCGACACATGTGGAGCACACGGACGTAAACAACCCCCTCCCTTCTCGAATGAGTTTGCTGACTACGTCAGGCATAACCTCCGACTTCAGTGTCAAAAACAATATGAGACGCTGCATAAATAAAATGAGAATTTGATTTAAATACAGTCTGTTGACATTTTAAGCTCTTTTTAGATTATTACAATGTAAAATATCAACATGTAAATTAAATAATATAGCCTATTTCCTCTAGGTCTCAACACTTCCAACAACAAAAAATACATCTGTTACAACTCGCTGATGCTGCCCAAAATGAGGATGTTCACCACATTGTTTGTAGGCAATGATATGAATATCTTAAAGTTTACATCTAGAAATATGGGGGGGGGGGGGACATTATTTGTTTACAGTACAAGGTCATGATATCTCTTGTTCATTTTTACTTCTTTTTTCTCAATTTCTGAACTTGAGGGAAAATGACGGTTTAAAAGTGTATGTTTTCAACAAAAGTATTGGTGGCACGTATCCTTATTGACTATAGAGATTCCTTTTATAAACAATTAGCTTATATTTTGCTTTTCTTAGTGAATTAACAAGTTTTTTTTAACTTCTTTGTATTCTATTAAAGTCTGTTTCATGGCTTTCCAAATATTACTAGACAAATACGCAGTTTCTTTTAGCTGCTGACTTCAAGGCTGGATATGGGCTTTAGCCACCAGGATGGTAAGAAAGGTGCATAAAAATAAACAAATATCCAGAGCTCACTCACAGAAAACTGAAGTTAAGAGATCAATGGTACCATCAAGCCTCCATATTAAGATTAGACGGCCAGTAAATGGCATGCAGATGTTATGGAGGCGGGCCATTAAAATAAACTGCTCAACAAAATTAAGGGAACATAACTTCTTTGAAATCTAACTGTCCACTTAGAAAGCAACACTGATTTACAATCAATTCCACAAGCTGTTGTGCAAATAAAATAAACAAAAGGTGGAAATCTTTGGTGAGCTTTGGTTCTTCAGGTGGGGACCACAGACTTGCTTTCTGGCTGATATTTGGGTCTTTTTTGAATGTTGGTGTTTTCCACTTCATACTTACTTGTAAATGTGGAAGTCAGTAAAACAAAAAACAGGATGTTTTTTTTTTGTTTTTTTTTCACCTGACACACTTTCTCCATCCACATTAACACAGCATTAAGATGAGAGTCTTTCTTTTTTTTTTTTTTTTCTCTATTTCTATGAGGAATGAAGCCCCTAGCTGGCACCTGAAGTCATCAAAGAACACACTGCAAGATAGGTGAGTTTGCAGAAACACACAATAGTAACAGTCTCAACTGTTGTTGATGCATGTGGAAAAAAAAAACCCCAATAAAATACAAGCGGAGGACACTCATTTTAGTGAGGCACTGATTTTTATTCTGATCCACTCTCGTCAGATCCCGCCATGTAAAGCGCTTTTATAACTAATAAATGAACCGACGATAAAACAGAAAATATTCCCTTCGATTCTGCCGGTGTTACCTGAATGTTTTATGCAAATGGAATATCCAATGAGGTGAAGCCATCTTCAGAGGCCTTGACGTTTTTTGTTTTTTTCATAGCTCGCTTTTAAAATTTATGTCACTGCTTATTTATAAAATGTATTAATAGCTGCTAAGGGAAGTGAAGCAGAGATAAAACTACTTTGGTTCTTCTGTCTTTCCTTTACCGTTTCCCCTCTTTCTCATCGCTGGTCCCTCGTCATTCTCATGTCCGTTCGTGTTTCTTAAACTCGCTGTCTTCATCCTCTATGGTGGCTCATAGTGCTCTTATAATTGGGCTGTCCTCATTGTTATTCAAAGCCCTGTAGAACCAATTAGTGCCAGTCCTCCCGACCTTCAGTTGCTATGTAATGGTGGTAACTAAAAGACTAAGCAAGGCTGCTGAGCGCAAGAGTCGGAATATCCTTTAGTTCTTGATTAATAATTCTGTCAGCACCATCACAGTAAACAGAATCGCTAGTTTGGAGCTCATTTGTTTTGTGCGTTTTTCAGTTATTATTACATTTTATTAATCTTTAAAGATGCCCCAGATACTCCCTGTCTGCTCTTGTCAGGTAAATGTTGCAATGAAAAAATAATGAGAGCATGGTGCAACCTGCGGTGTGTTGAGGTCCGAAAAACAAAATAAAATGTAAAGACCTGTGGGGCTTTTGATTAATGCTGATGGGTTTGGTTAACCTGACATTGACACTTTTTGAGGCACAATCATGTTTTTGCACCCATGTGATGACAAACAAACTGAACATAAAGAACATTTTTAAAAAGTCTCAAAAGTAATTTTTATTTTCAAAGGTACAACTGAGCTACAGCGACAGAGCAGACGCTAAATATTTTAAACATTTGTGCTGAGGAAGATTAAACCAACGCAGGGTGATGAATCATTTTAAAATGCATCTGACATTGTATTAATAGTTTAACATCAATGGCCTTTACTAGGCAATTCGCAAATGTAAATCCTCGTATTGTAGCTAATAGTATGTTTATGCTAATTGATGTGCTTGAGAACTCACACCTGCCCTGATCTGAAATTGTTTATAACCTCTTACAAGGTAATCCTCCAGGATTACTGTGTATTGAGCTCCATATATCTACAAAGGAACTCTAAGTAGATTCCCTGTCCCTGCCTAAGACATGCATCCCCACAGCATAATGTCCCCACCATCGTGTTTCACGGTGGGGATATTTTTGCACATTGTAGAGCAAAGGTAGTTTCAGTCACACATTGTTTTGCAAGAAGGGGAGAGCTGTATTTCCCTGCAGTTCAAGAATGACCTTGGCTAAGGTGGTTTTCTGATTACTTCTCCAATTATGTGGCCTGATAGTTAAGGTGGACAGTAATGTTTTGGTAGCTTGAGGTTCGTAACCGTAATTATTCTTTGTTTAATTATCTCTTTAAACAGAACTCTTTGTTCTAACCATGGTATATTGTTTTATAACCTAACCCTACCTTAAAGTTGTACACAACTGTTGATCCTGGTCTGTGGGCTTAATTTTTTATAAGGTTCTCTTGGCAACAACTAAGGCCTTATTCAGCAGTTGGACTCTATCAACAATTAACTAAACTGTAAAGATTGGCTTTATTGTATCATAGATAAGGGAACACAAAGTTTTTAAAACATGTAGGTGTAAGAAAAAAAAAATATATTGAAGAATTTAAACTTCTGCTTTTTAAGTTGTTCCATAACTTTTGTTGTTTTTCAATCTTAATTGATTGGCATTTATGGCTCCAATCTCTATGATCAGAAAGATCATTTGAAAGGAATCGTATGTCAGAGATTAGTTAGTTCACCAGATTTTTATCAAAAGACAAACTCTCTGTAGTCAGATCCCCTCTATTTTTTTTGAGCCATGAACATGAAGCCAAAGCAAAAAATATATATTGTCAGGCAAGTAGAGGACAGGGATGAGCCACACAGAAAGGAAGAACAGAAATATTCCACTTTCACCTGGAGTCATCTTTTGACATCCGCAGGGAAATGTCTGCATCTGCCGAACCTAAACAAAGACAACCTGCCACAGCCTGTACATGTCTGGCTGGCTGCGCTCCCAACAAACACAAGATGGACCCTCGGTGACCTTGTCAGCACTGAGTCACAATGTGGAAGAAAGAAAAAAAAAGCTTTTGTTCAACTACAATAGAAAATAGAGACAAATTTCATCAGACAGTGCACAGTCACAACACATAACTCAAATATCGTATTAGGCCCAGTCAAACATCAGAGGAGCAGTTAGGCAGCACCTGATGGCACTTTGCATGAAGCATAAAAACTTCTAACATGCAGAAAGAAAGCCTCAGGAAATGCCTATAAAAGTAGCAACAGACAGGCTGAGTTTGATGTAATGTTGAGTTACTATTGGACATTTAGATGGATAGAACCAATAACAAATAAAGCTTTTACAATCTTCTTATACTACAAATTTGGAGGATTATGAGATAAAATATTTTAGTCTTTGGTTTTAAATATCCACTTTAGTATGAATTTAACATCTAATGTGAACCATTTAGCAATATGGGTAACGAATATGATTTTAAAATTCAATAACAATCCAATGACAGAACAAAAAACTATTGAAAGTGTAGTGTCTAGGGAGAACATCAACTGCTTTATTTTATACAGTTAAGCTGTAAATACTGTGACGATCCCCTCCTGTCCAGTAGGGGTCTCCAGTCAACTATTTGTTTGTTCTTTTGTTCTTTTCAGGAAGCAGGTAAATGTTAATTGAATGTACCAGGTGGCTGATTTATACTGACTTCCAGTCAGTCACGGGGGTGTTTTTTGATTGGCCTCCGACCAGACCGGAGGCCAATCAGGCGTGGGCCCTTGTTTTCTCTGACTGGCTGTGCAGCTCTCCCAGAGCATTTTCTGGACAAATAAATGATTACTTGTTTGGTTCTGCTCGTCTGTCTCCCAGTTTTTGTCATGACCTACAAGTGGGGCGTGACAATACTTTAAAAAAAAGGTTACAACGACCAAATTGTTGTAATTCAGTCCAGTTAATATGGAGATATGTGTTTTTTATTAGTATATGTAGAGATTTTAAGCACTTTTTAAAGAGATTAGGGCATCCATTGGGGCAGGGGAGTGGAGGTTTCCAAATGTAGCAACCTTATAAACCTTCAATGCTTCTCAAAATCCTGAGGGTCCTCATCGATGTTTCAAAACACTGTAAATCTGATGGACACCACAGCTTTCTTTTGACCAGACTTGTCCCAAAACTTGAAATTCCAACATGGCAAATACATTAAACTGTGATATACCTTAAGGCAGATGGGAAAACGAACCTATTTATCGCGGATGGCATAATTTGCTAAGACTGACATGGAGAGGCAGTGAAGTCTTTTATTAAGAATTCATGAGACAAGGGGGAATGCCTGATTTTCCGCTCCTTTATATTCGTTTATACCAGATAAGGCCCGTTTTTCTATGTGTATTATTCAAATTCTACCACTGGATTAAACCGAAAATATTAGGTGAAAGCAGAAATGTTTTCACTGCTCATGTGTAGACGTCCTGTTTAAGAGGAACTAATGATAGCAGATGAGAAAACAGCCATCCAGTAAGTCCCATTAGCTTTACTAATGACAATCTTTGAAACCTCTCACGTAGTGATCTAGAGTCTCTCCAGTTTCGGGTGCAAGAGGCCATTTGCTGTGCATCATGTAAACCCATTATAGTTTCACAATTCTCCACAGCGCTGGTTCTTTCATCAAAATAATTTCTCTTTGATGCGCTGAATTTTTACACGGCTTTTTCAGTTGTCTCCTAAAGTGGCAAAAAAAGCAAAGCAATACAATTATAAATTCGAGTGGGGAACTTGACTTAATCTACAGTAAACATGGTCTAGCATTTGATCTAAATCAGCGCT
Organism: Orestias chungarensis; assembly: GCA_032876305.1. Classification (NCBI taxonomy): domain Eukaryota; kingdom Metazoa; phylum Chordata; class Actinopteri; order Cyprinodontiformes; family Cyprinodontidae; genus Orestias; species Orestias chungarensis. The sequence continues at coordinate 1,794,397 of JAVLVB010000557.1, read as the reverse complement.
GTTCGAAAAAACTGCAAACAACATTTCTTACGTCAGAAACTTCATGATAAATATATAGATTGATAGAGAGCAATGGTAATATTAAGGGCTATAGATTATAGCCCTAACATATGTCAGAGATTTGCACAAATGAATATTAATTTTCAGGTGGAATGATCATTTCAAAAAACAACTACATGAACAGTCTTTCAAATACAAATGAAGTTTTGATTGTTTGGCATCTATGTGCTGTTGGAATGCAAAACTTTGCGAATTTTAATCACTTTAACCAAAGCTGTCCCCATAATATCTAGAAAAGAAAAGAAAAAACTCAGTATGAACTGGAAACTGCTAAAACCCCATTCTCTGTGCTCATAGTGAACCACGCTTTACTTCGCAAAGACTCAGGTTGTTCTCACCAAAGAAATAAGGGTGTGTTGTAAATATAAAACTCTGGTGAACTTAAATCTGAAGCTGCCCAGAGAGAGAGCCCAAATGTCTTATGGAACTATGTTTTTGCCCTAAAGGGGTATTCCACTTTCCGTGGTACTAGTGCTTAGCACAAAGTGGATGGGAAATGCATAGAGAAACTCAAATAAATTTTGCTAAAAAAAACAAAAACAAAACCAGCAACATAGTGTGAAATTTAACAACTTTTCGGTGCTCTAACAGTACAAAGCTTTTCCAACTCAAGGCGAAACAGCTCCTTTTATTTATGTATTTGATAAAGTAGATGTCAAGCATCAAAATCCCAACCTTAATAAACCTACTCAAGTTTTGGTCTCTCCTGGGTATCTAACCAACTATCTAACAAACATGTTCAAAACTCCCGGTACAAGTATGCTAGAGTTTTGTTGGAGGGTTTAGAAAGTGTGTGGTTGGAGGGCAACTTGGTAAACAACATTTAAATATACATAAGTTTGGGTGGATACAAGTCAATTTAAGAATTTGCATTAGAAATTTCTCTTTACAGTTCATTCAAACTATATTTGTACTAATTGTTCCATGAAAAAAGCAGTTCAAATATTTTATTAAAAAGACTCGTATATATTGTAATATTCAGGGCTATTACTGTGTTTAAATGTCCGACTACTACACTATTACATCCACACTCAACATCCAACATCAAGAAATTTAAGTTTTTTTTTATTTCAAACTTTTACCTAGTAAGCTTAATAATATGTGCAAGAGAGGTAAAGTAGAAAACATTTCACCTTTCTTGGAATAAAAAAAAATATCACCCTTGTTTTCTCTTTTGCAACATCTGTTTCATTTTTATGTGTCTTATTTTTTACTTTAAATCTAACATCTTTTGAAGTTGGAGGGAGGATGGATAAGCAGTCTTGTCGACAGGATAGGAAATGAAGTTTCCTGCTTTTTATTGGGTTGCTGGTGGAAACACATGACTCTGTGGGAGACGTGTGGCTTATGGCAAGGAGAACCGTTCCAGAAAAAAAAAAAAGCATGCAAGCAATGCTATGAAGACTGACTTACAATTAATATTTTATTTTATTATTTTACAAATGGAAAAATCCCTGCACATTAAAACATATCCAAAATACCTATTCTAAGGGATCAATTAACTAAACAAAAAGTGAGTCATGCAGAAAACAAATTTTTTATTAATGTCTCGTTGTCCATTAAACAATTGCCTCCCAGTTTGTGTGCACATCATACCTAAATACCATTGCCAATGTAGATAAGAACTTCACCTTTTCTGCTGACTGCAACACCCAAAAGTCTCAAGCAAACAATAAGGACTTGGTTAAAGTAATTATGCATCTGGTAAATTTATTGCAAAGCATGGAGTGCCTCTAAATGGTTTGAAAGTAGCAGTAGGACGACGGATCATTAAATCTGGACAACTTGAAGACAGATTTGTATTCTACCTACTATATCAAAAATAGCTGGAAATGGGTTGGAGCATTTAGTAAGGACCTTTTCTCATTTCCATCCCATACAGTTTGGTTTATGTGTTCATGCTTCACCTAAAAACAACAAAACAAAACAAATTATTAAGCAGAAATAGTGCCGTTTCCACTATTTATTTGTATTTAAAGAGGGCATTCTATATCATAAGTCATCAATTTAATATATTTAAGGCTAATTCACCTCAGTTGTTAATCAATATTGTGCCTATCAAACAGGGAACCCAAACATCCCTATAGGTTAGGGCTCCAGTGTCCTGCAAGTTTTTGCTTTTGCTCGTTACAGTAAAGTTTTAGAGTCCTACTAATTACCCATTTGATTCAGTTATGTTTAAGCAGACTTAAATGTTACAGTTCAATTCATTGGGTGACTTGTTTTCTTCATTCATTCACAACCTACACATTTAGACCTTAGCAGAAAATACAAATGCAGCTAAAAACAGTCAAAACGCCTCGAACATCCTCTCTTCTGTTGTAATTGATGTTCAGGTCCATTTCAACACATCCTGCCTCTACTAACACACATTTCAAAAAGCAATAGTTTGTACAACAAGAACGAAGCCAGCCATAAACCACTGAACGGCAAACAACTGATTTGTGGACACTTATTAGTTCTGGCCACAAAGTTTAAAAACACAACTACCTCTGTTATTTCTTATATACACACTTTTAAACATAATAGAAATTGCTTGACTACAATACAGCTGGTTACCATGTTATTCAATGCATACTGGTTCTTTTAGGTTTGTTTTATATACAAGTAAGGAAATTATACCATTTTGCAAGTAAAAGGCTCCACGGATGTACGAGTATAAAAAAAGGTGCCCTTTAAATGAAAACGCATCACAGGGACCTTCAGTTTCAAAATCCTATTTTCTTGGAGTGATGTGGAAGCATCCTTTATTCATGTGTTTTTCTTTTAGGGGAGGGATTAGCATTTTACACAATGTCCCATTCAGTTCCTATGAAAGTGCTTTGTATATTTAAAAACAACCTTAATTATGCATCATTGCCGTTTCTGACACAAAGAAATTGGCCTCTGTCTCTTTAAGAACATGACATCCTTTATCCTTTGTGAAACTCCCCTGGTATATCATCACAACAATTGCTGCTGCCACTAGTCTGGTGAAACTGAAGAGAAACCTTAGCTGAGGACTAAAGCTTGAAGGGAAGTACATCTAAAACGACAGCACATTGGAGGAGCGTTAAGCCACCATTGAATTGTCGCTGCAAACATGATCAAATGAGTAAGCCCAAAAACCTTTGGGTATGTTTTTTAAAAGGGAATGACTTTTATACATGGTTGCAAGAAAAGCAAGTAGCCGAGAGGACCAACATGACAAATAAAAAAGCAGAAGTGTAGAAATTAGTAGGTGAAAATTTAAAATGTAGTAGTCTATACTCTGGGTATTGGTTAAAACATGATCCGGTTGTGGTACGCACACATGGGCATGGACGAAATTTAGATTTAAAAAGTGTGTGTGTGTGTGAATGTGTGTGTGGGGGGGGGTATTTTTTAATTCTTTGAACTTGCCGGTAGGTTTTCACTTATTTCACTTTCCCCCACGAGTTTACTTACCTAACATGAGAGTATGGCCAAAGTGTTTCATAATGTACAAAAACATTAACAGAATTAAAAATACCTATTATAAAAAGGAAAATATGTTGCTGTATATGTTTTGATCGACGACCTGGGATGAATGCTTAACTTTTGTATAAGACATAATTATTATAATTTTTGCTTTTATGCAAACTTAGTTGATTGTGCTTGTAGTCTGAGAACTATTTATTCACTGATTAAAATATTCATTTAATTGAAACCGTTTCTCGTTGAAATCAGATTAAATGACAAAATAACTCAATTGTGCAAAAAGAAATGACCAATTTATTTATTATAAAATATGTAAAATGCAAAAAAAATAAAATAAAAGAAAGTAAAGTAAAATGCAAAACAAGTTTTAAAATAAAGAACCACTTTTACTATTTACTACGACTACTATACTATTTCTATACTAGAACCATTTACATTATATCCCGTCTAAACCCGCCAATCTTGTAATGAGCAGCTAAAACACAACTAGTAAGTTAAGTTAGCAAGTTAAATTGCTAAATTAACAAAAACTGGTAATGTAAAATATTACCTTGACACGAAACAGTCAGCTAACGCTTCACAACAGCAAAAAAAAAATGTTGTACTTTTCAACTTACCATAGAAAACACTTAAAAACACAGAGAATGCACTACGTCCAATGTGCAAACTGCCGATGTTTGGAGCTATTAGCAGCCCCATGCTTCTTTCTATGGAAGACAATGGGGGTGTACGAACTCTCTCTCTATGGCGCTGATATGTAAGCTTCTAAAGAGTGACGGTGAAGACAGCCAATCACACAAGAGATCCAAACAACAGAGAGCCAATCAAGTGCAGGTGGGTTGTCTAAACTCATAGAAGTGGGCTTCAGCTTTAGCGGTTGTTCCCCGCCGGGTCCTAGTACTGACAATTTTACTGTTTTTGGACAGTAAAAAGTGGAGGGGACCAAATCGGACATTTGAAAAAGTGCAAGGGACATGTTCCCTGTGTCCCTCCCCAAAATTATGTCCGTGCACATGGGCATCGTCCAGCCGAGAGGAAATCAGGTTGTGAAACACAAAATATCCTGACGTAAAACCCTGATAATCCGCAAAAAGAAAAAAAAAAACACCCAGAAACAAGCACTGAAAATGCAAACTGACAATCAGACAAGCAATGTTCCTCTTTTATGCATTGCAAATAAATAAATAAATAATTTCTGAACATGAAATAATGACTTTAAATGCTCTATTCAAAACACAGCACGGTTTAAACTGTTTATTTGGAAAGGGAAGTTAATACATGTCAATATTAAACTATAATTCAATAATACAACAGTGCAGGTTCACCTGGATTGACCTGGTATTTTCTTTTAATTCAGATGACAGACCCATCAGCATGACTTGATAAACTTGCTAAAGACTTTGAGCAGCACAGACCCTGATCATTTTAATTTTATGTTTGGATTAGTTCAGCTTTTCAAAATTAGCACCTGTGCCCTGAAGAGCTTGTAGTTAGAAATGAAACAAGGTTCAGACCCACTACTGCAGTATTGCCATAAATCCTTAACGACAAACTCTATAAACCTCTCCAGGCTTGAATATTTATGGATGCCTGTGGTTCCCCAGAGTGCTGTTTCCTGTCTGAAGCACCTCGTCGAACAGAAACGTCTGTGGATCAGCTTTGGGCTGTAACAGCCCTCATGGTGAACAGAGGTTCCAATTACAAACACAGTGGTCTGCTCGGCTTGGCCCATAAACAAAATGGTCCTCTGTGGTAAAAAGAATTCAAATAAGAGTTTATACAAATACACGACTTCTTTGCATTAACCATCCTCGTCAGCGGCATGGGGCTCAGAGTTAAGTCGGACCGTCTAAAAACTTCCTGATTTTAATGGGTTAGTAGTTACATGGTAAAAATGAGTTGGGCTACCCCCATTCTCTCCCAATTTGGCATGTCAACTTAACCACAGTACCTGACCTCATAGTTTGTGGACCAAAAGTTCTGTTATACGGTCCTGATGAAAATATTAAGACCAATATAGAAGGTACAAGCATTTACATTTTATATTGGTGGATCATAACATAGTTGTAAGTGGAGTGTCAAAATCCAAAACTGGGAAAGCAAAGGAAATATCTCTCTTCTTTTCTGGCACGATTGTTTAGATGAATTAGCATGGCCTTTACTGAAAGAGAAGGACTAAGGTGAAGAATCTGACAGACACTAGCAGGCCTATACCGAACATAAAGCCGCCCTACTGAGGTCTTCTCCCATCACAAAGGGAGCATCAAACATATACGGAAATTAGTTTCAATATCCAGGTTGGGGGATTTGAAATGGGAAGTTAATACATGTCTATGTTAAACTATAAATCAAAAAAGCGACAGTACGGGTTCACCTGGAATTTTCTTTTAAATTCAGAGGACAGACCCATCAGCATGACTTGACAAACTCGCTAAAGACTTTGAGCAGCACAGACCCTGATCCTTTCAACTTTATGTTTGGATTAGTTCAGCTTTTAGACCGCCCACCTTGTTTGTTCACAAGATGAGAGGAATTGGATGGATGGACCACAGTTAGGGGGAAAAACTTGAGTGTTTGCAGGAAGCTTAATGTCCTGGAGTTCCTTTAATAATTTTCACAGTAGGAAACTGAAACGTGCTGCACCTCATGAAACTCTGAGGTAATAGAGAGTAGAACTGGGGGCCATAGAATATTTCTTAAAAACCTCAGTTTGGTGTAAAACCTTTAAAAAACGTTTTATGAGTCTCCTAACACCCTTTCAAAGCAATAATGTTTCACTCGGATTATCTAAAAATTCTCACTCCATCTAATAACCATTACCCACCCCCTCTTTAAGTCAAGTAATTCATATTCTGAAGGAACACTTTTCATAGAAGTCAGCCTGTCCCCATTAGAAGAAGAAGAAAAAAAAAACTTGCAGGTAATTTCCCTCTGGAGCTGGAGGATTAAAGGCAGCCTGACAGCGCTGAAAATAAATGCTTAGTAGTTTCTAAGAGAACGCTGGTGGTCACAGGAGTACAAGTGTGCAAGTGTTAATGTGTTGACATGATATTAAAACCAATCAATCAGATGATGATGATACTTAAACATTCCCACCCAAAATAACGCTGCTTTTCCTCTCTTATGTAACCGAGTGTTGACCGACTGCTCAAACCGGCAAACCCCCCCTTTACTTTTTCCAGCTCGACTTTCAAACCCTATGGTGAGGAGCTAAGAGTTCACCAACAGGCTGTGTGTCAGTGGGCAATTATGAAGACCTGCTTCACTAAGCGTGCGGTTTCCCCTGACAAATCCATTCACAGCCTGCAGAGAGCTGCTATTTTTGAATCCTGGCCCGCCTTGGCGTTAAGCTTGTAACACTAACATCAAAGTTCACAGAGCGTGAAAGGTCTGATTTTCCATTACAAGCGCCTGTGGTGGTATCCATCAGGTTTTGAGTGACAGAACTGACAACCACAGAAGGAAATAATTTTAGGAGGGAGTGGTACACTGTTTTTCCAAACCTTAGGGGGGAACATCGTAATTAAATGTTGACAGAAAACTCCAGCCACCAACCTTTAATGGAGGGGGGGGGGGAGTTAGGTGAATGCAGATTGGATGAGGCCTCACATCTAACCTCTTTATAGAAAGTGCTTAGATTAGACAGAAGCAGAAAAACTTTTCTATAGTTCCTGCAATTACAGCAACCTGGTTGACTGACCTAAACTATTGTGTACTTTACCTTTACAGTTTTCCTACTAATCCAAGCTCCTCGTTACTTGTCCAGATCAAAGCTTCCATGTGTTATCTGTGCAACTCATGTTTCATGGCTTGACACTCCTCTTATCAAGGTAGCTTCTAAAATATCAAGGTATAAGCTGTGAGATACTCTCAGCTAAAAAACACAACCAATCCATCCAGTATAGGTGGTTCCTCCATCTCTGGGTGGGATGCCTCCCAGACTCCTCCCTTGTGAGGTTTTCTGAGCATGTCCCAAGAGGGGGACATGCTCAGACCTAGGGAAGGACTCAGGAGACACAATGGAGAATAGAAACCCTTTAAGACTCATTCAGGAGAAGCTGGCCCTGGTGGCCCAAGATAATGAAATCCATGGGACAAAAGGCCATTTTTAATCAACCAATTAAGTCCTTTTCTATAATTTAGCTTTTATAAAATTGATTGACCATACGAACGTTATGAAAAAGAGAAGCTTGCAAACCTGAGTAGACCATGAACTTGGCAGCATTATGTTTTGAGGCTGTAGGGACTACAGTACCTCACATGATATATGGAAATATGAGTATTGGATGAAGATCTTAAAGTAAGATCCAGGAAGTTCAAACTTGGTCTCCCAAATGGTCAATGACCTTAAGCATTCTTATCAAATTAGTTACAAAAAGGGTTACACTAAGTCTGTGTTTTGGAGTCGCCATTGCAAAGCTCCAATCTTGATGCCTTAAAACATTGGTGGAAAAAGCTAAACAGTTCTGCCCTCAAACCTGATTCAGTAACAGTGGTCTTAATGAGAGGAATAGGTCAAAATCACAGAAAATTATTCTAAAAACCTTGAGGAACATTATCAGAAACAGCTGATCTAAGTCATACAAGTTATAAGGAAAACCTGACAAGTATTTAAATATTTTATGCAAATTACTGAATTTGAAAAAGCCAACAAAACATGATTAAAAAATATATATTTTTTAAATCTCTCCCCTGTGACTCTACTGTTTTGAAAAGAAATGGGGTAATCATATCATTAAATTTCACACAAGTAGACAAATTGTTATGAGGTTCTTTGTATGCATAAAATAAAAATTTTTACATATCTGGTATCAACTCTTTAATATTGCTGTTACAGTTGAAAAGGAAAACCTGTCATGCTTGTCAACTCTTCTTTGGACTCGGGGAAAAAGGAGCAGACCCACTTTTGTCATGGATTTATGTTAAACTAATCTGTTGACAAACTATACGAGGCAAACTATAAGTTAACAATAAGCAGGTAATATTTATAAAAAATAAAAAAGAGGTGCAAATAAACTGTTCAGTTTTTTATTTTTATATATATTTTTCAAGTTAGAGGCAAATAGAGTTCACAGTGGAAAGATCGGTCAAGGTTTTCTACTTGATTTCTCGTTTTCCACATGTGGCCAATTTTTTTATTATAATGTGTTGGAGTTTATGTGGATTAAAGTCCTGTGTAGTTTGCTACTGCTGGGCACAATTGACTGAGGCCTTTCTACAACTATGGGCTGGAAATCAAACAACCTATATTGAAAATAGGGGGTTAGCAGGTTTTAGCTCTTCTTTCAACAAACTTCCAGCGGGTTTAATTACATTTTCTAACACTAACACAGATAAATGCATTTTCTTTTCTTGAAACGTAAGGTTTTGACATCAGTGGACCTCAACAGGAAGGTTTTAGTAGTTTTCTCCACGCCTTCATCGTCTTTGCAACACGTGATTTCTCAACTTGGGTTATAGCAAAGAGCCTGTAAGACATCATGCGAGGTGCAGTTTCACCAATTTATGCAAGTATGGCTTAATTAAAATATAAAAACAGAACACAAAATGTGTATTCAATTGTCAAATTAAAATTCATTAAGGATGGGTTACATTCAGTGTTTTTTTAACTTTACAGCCTTTTTTTTTTTGTAAGCATAAACAGAAATGTTTCTTGGCAACAAAAAAATATATATAATATAAATATAAAAGTAAAGTCTGTTTATCAAGTTCAATCCAGTTTTATTTAGCCATATTTCACAAGACCGGGTTCAGAACCATTGGGAAGGATTTATAAGTCATAAAATGTCAAAATGACAAGCAGGAAACATGCCAACATATATTTTTGTAAGTGTATCTCTAATAATGATTATTATTATTAATTTATTTTTAAACCATTTTAAATGAGGCTGCTAAATGCCTCATTAAAAACAAGAACAGCCACCTAATTTAATTATACAGAAATACACCTTAGAGATCGTCAAGACCAGAAGAAACATTTCTGCGGTCCAATGAAACCGAAACAAATTTCCCCATTTCGGTTTTATCCCCACTGTGAAGCATTGCAGTGTGGTTATTTTTCTGCAGCAAAAACCGAGGAACTAATTCTCATGCAGGGCAGAATGAGGAGTTGCATTTAAGGACTTGCAAACCTCATTGTTTGTTATTTATAAGAAGCAAGTCTGTACTGGCAATTAACTGAAGGATTTGCATTTTACAAGCTTTGTACATTCATAAATTTCAAGAAATTCAACTACAATTATCAGTGAGAGTATAAAGCAGTGGTTCCCCAACTTGTTTTTCTGCACACCACCAGAAAGGCCAGAAAGGGGAAATAAATGTGGGACACATTGTATTTAGCTGATGCACAAACTTTAATAATATTAGAAGACAACGTCAAAACATGTGACCACTCTATAAGCCCTCTCCTTCAGAAGTAAGGATGGAAAACGATCAAACATGAATAACAAGGACAAACAGACTCACAGTCTAACAAAAATGCTGTTTAAACTCTGTCAGAACTGTGGGACAGTCTAAGGCGCTCACACGCTATTATGCTGCATTTTTTTCAAGAGGTTAAAGGTTAAATGGTCTGCAATGTCTGCTGAGAACACTTTCAACACTGCAAGGTAAGATGGTGAGAGGATCCATCATTTAGTTTTAATCTCTAGTACCTGATAGCCGCAGTGCGAGCACAGCAGTTTGGGAAATCCTGGTGTCCAAAGAATGAGATTTTCTAATATTATTCGCCGTACATGTGCCCCATTTACATTTTCAGATAGATCATCATCATTTTGAATTTTGAGGTGCGTTTTATTGTTTATGTTGTAAAAGTTGTTTTCCCTTCTCATTTTCTGGTGTTTTAAGAAACCCATTGACGTTTGCCTCTAGAATCTGCTGCTGTATTACGCTTGGTTTGTTCCATGTTCTGTAATATAAGCCCACAGTATGACTGCCGCACCACCGTGCCTAACAGTGGTAGAAAATTTCATTAAACTAAATATTTGTTCATAGTACGTACTTCTTATGTGATTTTTTTTAAGCTGACAGTTGATGTTTTGATAACAAGCCAGGCGTACCTGGATGTTAGTTTGTTTCTCATTAATAACTTTGTTTTGACAAACCTTCAATTTTTTTGTAATCTACTGATTAGACGTTGATATCTTATGTTTTTAAGTACAAGAGGTTTAATTCAGCTTTTTAGCACATTATTTGAAAGCTTTTAAAGCTTTTCCAGCCTTCCAGTCCTCAGTTTGATACCTTAGTCACTCATGTTAAAGTCAATCTTCATATTACATTAAAAATGAAAACTAGAACTTATTGTATCTACAGCACAATAATGTTTCAGCATAAACAAAACTAAACCTGTTAGTAGTGAGATTTTTAAAGAATAACCAGTTTCTTCAGAGGTTAAAGCCTACTTACTATTGTTGGTTTATTCAAAAAAAAAATAGTTACGGAAGTGAAATTAAACCCAAAAAAAAGTGAAGCTGTGAAAGCAAAACCAATGCAGGAGAAAATGCTACTGATCCAGTTTTAAAAGGAAGACACAACTCTCTCACTTTGGGTTTGTCTCTACCCGAGATCTCCCAAATAGACCCAATCATGAGATTTTTTTTTTTAATCAGCAATAACTGCTGCTGACAAGACAGAAAAACAAACTTGCAGGCAGTTCGGATGTTTCCAAGTCTAACTATATTAAAAATGCTTTGTAGCAATTATCCGCTTAGCTGTATTTCAACACCGGGGTTATAAGTACAGTGGTGACGATTAAAATATAAATGAGGGATTAAAGAGGCTGAGGAACAATGGAGGTGAGAAGAAGAGCTAATCTAATTAAGATTTCAATCACTCAATTAGATCTGAGTAGGAGAAACAAATGGCAAGTCGATTCTTTCATCTTAACAACCAATGTAATTATTCCAAGACGGAGCGCTGACATCTGGCATGTCCCATCCAGACTGCCGGGAGTGTGTGTGCATGAACCAGACGCACACATCACGCAGTCATGTATGGAGTGGGGAAGGGGGGGGGGGGGGTGTTTGCCACGATAATATGGAGGAATGTTTGAGAGCGGAAGTTCAACAATCAATGTGCGGCAAGCTGGTAGAGCCGAGTGGACCAGCAGCCTCGTGCATTATGCATACATGGTTGGAGCGAACAGTCACATTAATGGCATTTGGGCCCATTTTTTCCCACGGGAGCATGGCCCTCTGGCTGACAACTAGGTTGTGGGACCCTTCAGTAAGAAGAGGTGTCGTTTAATCCAACACACGGTCAGGAGGCCTGATTGTGGAGAGCCAGCTGCTGGGAGGGGTTAGCGTGGCTCAGGAACCGCGGCGTTGGCCCGAGGTGCCGTGCCAAGAGCTCACTCAGAGGGAACAGCCAGGGCTTCTCCGTGCTCAGCTGCACCACATCTTGTTGTTAGTCTGTCTAACCACTTCCTCATGCTGCAGGCAGCGAGGTCAGGGTTCAGTCAGGTCCTCTGACAGCCAGGGCAGGCTGCAATAACAAGAGCGCTGGAAACAAGAAGTCTCCTTTCATTTCGACTCCACAGCTACTGCTTCTCCCAACTGCCTACTTTAACCCACCAACCCCCACCCCAGCTTTTCTTTCTGCAGTGAGACACATTTTTTGCTGTGAATTTGGCTCTGTGGGGCCTCACTGCTTACAACCCTGGTTCATGAGTGGTTTATCAATATACAATGAGGGGTTTTTTTCTGAGCAGAAAGCTCCAAAAGGGTCAGTCTTAGATTTAGCAAAAATATTGAATCACAGTTAAAGATTATGGAGAACAATAAATATCAAAATAAACCTAGAGAGGAAACATTTAAGGCTTTTAAACAACATACATCGTTCGACTTTCATGTCACAACATGAACGTTACAGAGGAGGAACAAACTTTTTTTTTATGCTTTCCATACAGATTTTAACCATATTTGGTATAATCATATGGTCGTATGCAGCCCTCGGGTGGTCAAGACTGATACTGCAACTGTTGGAAACTGAAGAAGACGTATCGGTTGCTAAAGAAACAAGCAAATAGTTGTATTTTTAGGAGAAGGAATTTGATATAGACATGGTACATAAGCAGACACCAAAAGCAACTAAAAGAATGAAGCTGATTACACGAACCTCCCCCACTAATGCAGTTAAGGTGGGGGAGCAACATCTCTACTCAGAGCTGTCCGAGATTAAGGAGCTCCTCCGTAAAGATGACCCCAATAACCCTTTGGTAGAAGTTTATTTTAACCTGTTTGGATCCACAATTGCATTAGTTCAGTCATGATCCCTATTTTCAGATGATTGGTGAGTAGATGGTGAGATAAATTTAGACCTTCACCTCTCGACCCGACTTCTTCACCCCCACATAGTAGAGGAAACCCCCCTACCGCTGATAAGGCCCTGCTCTGTCTGTTTAATCTGTGCCAACGAGGAAACAGATCAGACATGCATACCATGACAAACCAACAGAGTCCAGAGCCTTCACCGTTATATTACACCAATTGTTTCCAACTAGCGAGAGGGTTTTCCCTGACAAAGTTTAAAGTAAACGAAACATCCCAACCTCGCCAATCAAACGCAGCTAATTATGGTCACAGAATATTATTGATGGATTGAAAATGCTGGAAGAAAATGTTTTCATATCTCCGATGGATGCCCATGATAATACTTGGCCCTCTCCTAGCTTGTAATGTTTCTGCTTTCATTTTGCTCAGGTTCTAACCTGCAAGTTGAAACCTGAACAACGTGAGTCCATCTCTTCAATTTCTTCGATTGGATCCGGTTCTCCAACTAAAGTGGATCCTACTTACTTAAAGCATTTTGGTTTTTTTCTCCCAGTTGTAAATCCAATAGGCTTTTTTCCTTCGCAGCTATAAAGATAAAAGCTATGCTGTGGTGTAACACCTCCTGGGGCAAAAAGACCGGCCACGAGCGAACATTGGAGCATTGTAATCATTTATTCACACAAGGGGACCTGAATCAGCCTTTTGATGCACAGAAGACAGAAGACATAAAGACAGAAGCTAAAATTTATACTTTTATAGTTTTGTATTTTAAAAAAAGAGGTGGGGAAAAAGAATGTTCTATGGTGGGAATCATGTAATCACCTACAAATGGCACTATGTACCAAAAATAAATAAATAAAACTGGGCAGGCTTTTGTTCTCCACTAACTTCCAAAACACTATCATCATTTTTTGATTGAACCTGCTAAAACACACACACAACGTCAATTTTGATAGATTAATAAAACAAACGCTAATGTTTTTGGTCTGTGGGAAAAAGCAAGAGTTAGCCTACAAATGCACGGGGAGGCCATGCAATCTAAATGCAGAAACAACCTTCCAGTTGCAAATTGTATTATAAATTTGTATAATAAAACATATCTAGGCTATTAAGAAACAACAGCTTATTATACCAGCTAACTACAAGCTAAAAAATACTTGCTGAGTGAGAAAAGGATTATATATATATATTTATATATATTTATTTTACTGTCAACATTAAATAAAACCAACCAGTGAGACTCACCAAATGAATAGATTACATCTTTGCAATGTGGGTTCTTCCTCTGTGATATCAGATAGCCAATTATTTCCACCTAAAAACGTAAAAACTTACTTTAAACATTAAATTCATGGTGACACGTGTGGGGGATTTACTGGATACAATGAGTTTGAGATCCAGAACTTTAAAATCATGTATATTTAACAGTTAATCTTTTCAAGGCTAATGTATTTTCTTAAAATTAAAAAAAATAACATACCCACCCGCATGTCAGTAATCTAGAAGATCACAAAGACATGTTATGTTTTGTGAAATATGTTTTGATTTGACGGCTGATTCCGCTGACATTGGGAGAGAGTGAAGAGTCTTCAGAGATAAGAGTTCAAAGTTTATGACTTTACGTCCCAGGAAGACTGGTTGATCCCAAAACAATAGACTCAGGGTTAAATAAGACCACAGCCAGCATCCTGAAGTGATTCATGTTGCAACAATGAATTAAAAGAATAGAAATACAAAATAACAAGTATGAATGCAGGAATGCTGCAGGGTCTAGACTCGTGGGTCAATCCATAGCTGAAGTTACACATGTTTGCAGTTGATCCCACAGCAAGCAGCATTTCACACTGCAGGGTGAGCAATGTGGGTATTAATAGGCCAGAATGGTTTGTTTACAACATACACGTCTGCTAAGTGGGTCAGAGACACGGATTCAGGGACCTGGCACGGGTCAGGCAGACTTAGAGGAATATTTGCACATATCTGGCAAAGGGTATCCACGGAATAGCTTTGCCCCACGGGTCAGCTTCAATATTTGTTGCACGGATGATTTATAAATATTTCCCTTTGGTCTCACCAAGGGCAGAGCATCTCGCCGGGGGGAGAAAGCTCTCTCTGATGTGAAGCCATAAAAGTAAAATCTGTAAGAAGTCTGAGTGCCTCAGCACACACACACAACCTCCAGCAGCAAACTCTCTCATCTATTCCCTGAAACACACGCCTCAGCAGCAGGATAACTACGATCAGGTGAACGCCTCTGAGTAGATTATAAAGCACTCAGGCCGGAAACCGCCAGTCACTCTGAGTTGAACTCAAAAAGCGGTCACCGTCAGATCAGGTTCACTACAGAGAGGAAAGATCAAGAGACTTCCATGGAAAATAAAGACAAAGTTTACTGGTGGCAATTACTCGTTGTCAGTGGGGGGGGGGGGGGGGGTAGCAATTAAGCAGGCATCATAACAGCAGGGGGTGAGAACAACAACAAAAAAAAGGTTGTAACATTCACGGTTTGGAAATGTCGCAGCAAAATATTCACCTCACATTGTCATTTTTTGCAAGATCTCGTTAACTGGGTGAAAATTGGCTGTGAAGATTCAAAAAAAAACTAAATAAAGAAAAAACAAAAAAAAGGAACAACCATGGACGTCAGTTTTACAGCCGGTGTCGTCTTTAAAAATCCTTCACTTGGAAAAGGAGCCATGCGTCCAGATAGATGGTGTTAGAAAACAACCTAATAAAACTCAGATCTTAACCTTTAACCGCTCCTCAAACAGGAAGGCCACTTTGACCTTTTGACCTTCTATGTGGTACTGAAATCCCAGCCTGGTGGAGGAAATGAACCCTCAAAACCAATTCACCATCATCATCATCATCATCAGCTCACTACAAAGTAAATGTAATTAATGTTAGGCAAGAGCCAGCAAATTAGGGAAAAGGGCCGAATGGTCTGAATTACTCTGCTCGAATGAAAGCAATCATTGACTGTTGTTCCCCAGGCTGATCGAGAGAAGGGGATTTTTCTCTCTCTCTAAACTTTCAATTATTTTTCATTTTCTTTAAATGAAACAAACGAAACAAAACTCGCTGGAAATCACCTTTTCAATTCCAGATGTAGTTTTTCAAAAAATTATGGAAAACAGAAAAAGTTTTATAGTACTTTATCAGAACCTCTGCAATCCCCAAAAATGACTAAAACTTGAACATGTGCTCCGATGAGACTCTTCGTCAGATTTAAACGTCTCTGTTGGAAAATTAAACCTTTTTCTGAATCGAACATGTTTTTCTGGTCTGTTTTAATATTCTGATCATAAATGTTGTGTTTTTTATTTGCTGTAAGCAAAAAAATATCATAATTAATACATAATTAATAAGAGAGGCTTGATCGGTCTGTATGTAATCAATTTATAATTATTTCACTTTGTAAATTGAGGTACTCAAAGAAATCCAACTTTCAGCAGTATTTCAATGACCAGCTGTTTAGTGCAAAAACACAAACTCTTTAATTTCCCTAAATGTATAGCATTGAATCAGATTAATTATATCCTGTTGTAGCTAAATTAGGATTACCACAGTAATTTCTGTTTTCCCAATATCCAATTGAGAGACTTGTTTTCTTTTTCGTTTCATTTGTTAAAGGTATAGGAGAGGATCTTCAGCTCATTCTCATTTTCGCAACACTGCGCATGCGCCACCTCATCTCCAGTAACGCCCCCCTGAAATCGGGAGCGTGCTCGTCCTCAGCACATGCAGTCTGTTTACCACAGCCTCTGGCCCTGCATCTGACTTACTACAGAATTAATTGTTTTTACAGCAATGAATTATCTACCAAAAGGTTTTTTGTTTAGGAAAACGCTTGTACAAGAACTTTGACAGTAATTAATGATTATCAGTTTCTCAATAATCACGCCATTGGGTAGTAATTCCACATAAAGGCTGCAGAGCTAGCGTTTTCTGACAGACCCTGCGTAGCGATAACAACACTTGTGTCAAATCAACCCAAATCCATCTAAATGAGCGGGTATGAGCACATTACCTATCTAGCAGAAATTACGCACTGAGTTGATCGGTTTTGAATCCCTTTTCCGCTTTCAATGCCCGCCACCATACAAAGCAGGAATCTCCGAGTCAAACTCGTGTTTTGTTCATCTCTGCAGACGTCTTTCTTTTTTTCTCAGCGACTTCGAACACGTTGTTTCTCTTGCGAGTTTCCATTTTCGCTGCCGTATGGTGAGAACATCTCTTCTTGTCGGTCCCGTTTTACTTCCTAAACAAAAATCTGCGCATGCGCGAATTCAAACATGAGCGCGCGTTGTACGGGTCGGGTGGGTGGGGACATTAGTGATTACGTCATCGCGTAAATTTTATTTACGCATTGACACCCAGTTATTTTTCACCACTGGTCGTTTTTGATTGGCTGTCATTTTCAATGGGATTTTCCATTGACATTTTTCTACTGAAAAGATCCTCTCCTATACCTTTAAGTTTCTTTATTTTAAGATAAATATTTTGAAATTGATCTGATAAAAAAAGCGTCCTAAAACACTTTAGTGAAATTTTGCCCAACCAGTCCCGCTCAGCAAACCCCCCAGCATGATGCATGTACCTCTGTACTTCCCCCTTTACAGTAATTTTTACAGGGCTTGGAAACACAAATGTAAAGATTGTTATCAAGCTAAAAACCTTAATTTTAGTTTTATCTGACATGTTTCTAAATATCAGGCTCTTTTTCACAGAGTATAGCTGCAAAGCGTTTTAATCTTGCTTCGGGTATCGGCTTCCTTCTTTCTGATTGACCTTTCGTTGTTCACCACAAAATTTACAATTTCTGTATTTTTTTAATTTAATTCGCATTCATAAATTGAAGATAGTCCTGCTTTTACAGAACTCATATCTTAGACCAAGAAATTATATCACCCACACTTAGCAAGTCTGAAACCTGTTTGTTTGTTAATGACTGTGTTCACACACCAAGATGACTAATATCAGGGTCAAGAATTTCCCAACTAAGATTATTTTGCTTGTAATACTGACTCAATTAGTTTAGAGTGAACCATTTTTCCAAAATCAATTCAAAGTATACTTGCATTTCTATTAAGGCTAGAAACTTTATCACCACAGATAGACAAGGGATGGTATTAAAATAAAAGTATGTGAATCGTAAACGTATCAAAAAGCTGCTCTAATTCTACCCTTAAAATATTTAATTGCACAGATAATTTGGCATGTATTACAACTACTTACAGTCACTGTTTTATAATGTGTCTGAAGTTAAAGCTTAGAAAAAACAGGTCAAGCCTGCCAGCAGGCCAGCAGACCGGGGACCAAGACTTGAGAACTGTGTGTGAAAAGTTATTTTCGATTATATTCAGACTGGGGTAACAATAAAATATGCAGAGAGATTCCTGAAAATCCAACTTTTAAGGGACACACCGATGGGTTTAGGAATATCCCTCAACCCCAACTTAAGTGTGTCCAGGCTGCTGCTAAACCAGATATTTTGGCTAACGGCTGGAAAACAGCACCCCGGTTTGTTTTTAAATGTATTATTTAAAAGCTGTTCAGCTA
>JAVLVB010000557.1:1753644-1775968 GCA_032876305.1 Orestias chungarensis | reverse complement strand
TATATATATATATATATTTTATATATATTGCTCTCACCTCTGTAAAAATAAAGAGTAAAATCTCTGGTTTTAGCTCATCCAACAATAATCATATTTCAGCCATCAGATCTCCTCTGTTAACGGGATGCTTTAATTAGAAAACCACAAAAAAATACTTCTCTGAACACACTACATTATCTTTTACAAGTTTCATCCAATTTGCCTAAACATTGTTACCAGTTCCACCACAGCATCAATTAAACTGGAGCATCTCCCACATGGTAACATGAAATCAATGTCAGTCACACAAACCACACTAACAAGCTCGAGCTGAAACCCAAAGGCTCAATCGTGCGTCTCTAAGGTGACTGAAGCAGCCAGAGGCGGCCTGACCAACCCCGAAAGTCTTACCAGAGCCAACGTGCAAAACGTTTCCGTTTGAGAGCGAGTGGGAAGGTATCATAGAGTGAGATGTGTGAAGGTTGGAACCCATCTGTTTCTTGCTAAATCGTTCAGGGGAAGAAAGAAAAGCTGAGCATATAGGCTGAGCATTAGCGGTTAACCAACATCTAATGAGGGGAAAAGAAAAACACTGAGCTCAGATGAAGCTGTTTAGCATGCAGGCTTGTATGATGTCCTTGTTGGGTTTCAGGGGAAAGAGGGCCAGCACTCATGTAAGCCTCGTCTTTAATAACTAAGGGATAAGAAGGAGAAGATCAGCTCTGTTTGTAATCTTTGTGTGTGTTATTCCATGCTCTGAGTCAGGGAACCTGTTTTCACACGTGTCCTATTGGATTTAGCAGAAGTCCCAAAGCTCTTGGTTCTGGTCTTGGCGTATAAACTCAGATGCGTCTGCCAGAATTTAGGGTTTGCTGGT
Organism: Orestias chungarensis; assembly: GCA_032876305.1. Classification (NCBI taxonomy): domain Eukaryota; kingdom Metazoa; phylum Chordata; class Actinopteri; order Cyprinodontiformes; family Cyprinodontidae; genus Orestias; species Orestias chungarensis. The sequence continues at coordinate 1,775,112 of JAVLVB010000557.1, read as the reverse complement.
TTTCATTTCTTTTCTCCTACTCTCTTCCCTCATCCACCTCTCAGAGCCCTGGAATAAATCTTGGGAAAAGATCGGGCTTCCTGCCCCCACGGTGAAACTCATTCCCATGTGTGCAAATCTCAGGTCAGCCCAGCATCGCGCTCCCATCCTGCCAATGCGTTACAGAAATCAGTAACACATGATGATGGATGAAAAGTACAGAGGGACGTGAGGAGGAGAGAGGTGAGAAATGGAAGAAGAAAGAAATAAAAAAAACAGCAATGAGATGAAAATAAAATAAAGTGATGAAGAAATGGCAGGAGACAGGAGAGGCAGGTTTGGGAATGTGAGCCAGGCGGAAACCATTTGGCTCAAATCAGCACCATGTGTCCTCTAGAGCCTTATTATCCCATAAATGAACTTTATTGAGGCAACAAAGTGCTTTGGAGCTCTGCAATAACATTAAAAGGGTGCCGCCTGTCTCGGGCGGGGGACAAGAGGAGTCCTGTTACTCCGGAGGACTTATAGTTGGAAAAGAAAGAAAAAAGGGCTCAAGTGTGCCGCCCTCAGTGGAGCATCACGAGCTTTCCAGCATGCGCTGCCTGTGTGATGGCCTATTAGTGACAGAGAAATGGTTTGACAAATACGGAACAGGCCTCCCGAACCACCTGACCTGTGGAGTTAACCAAGAAGGAAGGATGAGAGACGGCGGGACTTGAGGGGAAGCTGAATGATTAGTATAGTGCTGTTAAGTATAGGAGGTTTTTTGCTTTTTTTAAGGCCCATTTAAAAGTTTTAGATCGGGAATGAATACCATACCTGGAGAATCAGTGTTGTGGTTGATGGTTTCATTTGTTAATGGGAGAGGTTGGCGAAACCAAACTGACCCGGTATTTCAGTTTTGGTTTTGACAACGGTAATTACCTCTGTTGTTAAATCATGAATTAAATGAATACATTATATTTTATAAATGTGGGTTTAACTTGTCTGACTATACGCACTAGCACAGCCAAGCCTGTAGAATCAAAAAGTAATTTACAGGACCTGTCTCACAAAACAAAGTAGGCAGAAAGATCTCAGGAAACAAATAGTAATGAGATATATTATCCACAACTGGACAAAACATAGAACAGGGGAAATTTCTCAAGAGTAGACACCTCACTAAAATCGACCCGTAGAAAGACGCAACAAATAAATAACCCAGAACATGATTAGCACTCGAATTTGTGAATTTGCTACATCTAGTGTAAACCTTACAAAGCATTTCATAAAAGTAACATCCCCCTGACAATCAAACATGGTGCCGGTTAAGTCCTAGTCCAGGACTGCTTACTTACTTCTGGAGCAGGATCTCAATTAATGGAAATACTAATTATAATCTCTATTATAAAAAATAATACAAAAAGAACGTGTAAAAGTATCAGCTGGTATTTAATATGAAAGAAAATGTTTTAAATGGCCTAAAAAAAAGTCTGAAATTAAATTCAATTGAGATGCTGCAGCATTACCATAAATAGGGAGGCTATTGTGGTAAACATTTCCAATTGACTATCCAAAAACAACTGGAACAAAATTTCTCCAGTGATGGAAAACATTCATTCCAATCATCAGGACAATCACTTTTTTTACACAGGACCCAGATCACTTATGAAACAATTTATTAAATATTATTATTAACTATGGTTGATATGAAAATTTGCTTTATTGTCATAAAAATGAAAAAGAGACTAAATCAAATACATAACTGGAAATTTGTGAGGGACTAAATGATTACAGCCTTTTTCTTGTTTTGGAAGCTCTGTGTTTTTTCAGAGAGGAAAAGCCGACTAGAATGGAGCCTGTTCCACAAAATGTTTAGTGAGGACAGCGGCCGATTATCAATCAACTTTACATCCTGACATTTCACCTTTTAAAATCTGTTGCGTTTATCCAAACAAACACGGACGAATGAGCAAAAACCTCAATCATCAAGGTAAACAAGGCGGGCTTGCACGACTAGTCTGCCTCTAACATACAGCACGCTTTGCGGTGAAAGAGGAACCTCGTCAATCTTGCACTTCAAAGTGTTCACTTGTCTTTAGAGAGCAAATGATCATTTGTGAGGAATTATACGAGTGTTTTTGAGGTTAAGGAGAAAGCTGTGGAAACTCTAAACTGCTTGGGGCGACAAAGACTCCAAACTCGAAAATAAGAACCATCTGGTGACAAAGCGAAGGTTATCGGAGTCCAAAGCCTGGTTCCAATTTCCAAATGAGGCCTGCAGCTGAAAGCTACACCACCTTGTCCTGGTTTTGAGTAAACATTTTAGATTTGGTCTCCAACATTTTAGAGTTGTTCATTTTGAAAGATGAGGGGGGAAAAAATACAAAAACAAGAGAGCTTCTTTAACTGGGAATTACCTACTATTGAAAAGCTCATTAGAGAAACATCAGCACTTTCATACCAGATGATCAAGAGTGTCACTGTTGTGTTTAGCATGTAGCATGGTGACAACAAAATCTCAATCCAGACGCGCAGAAAGGCCCAAAACGACATGTATGACTGGTGAAGTGCAGTCGCTCCTCCAGAGACCGAGAGTGAGGGAATGAGCAGCCGCTGAGGTGGAAGACTGCCGCGTTAGATAGCGAATGTTCATGACAGCTCAGAGATCTGCAAGGAGGTTCTGTGGGCGTGTGTTTGATGTGTATGTAACCACACGTCCGCCCCACCCCTGGCCACTGCCAGCAGGCACGCAGCGGACAGCCGGGGGCTCGATTCCAACAAAAATACAGTCTGATCCTCGTTGGGGCGACAAATTTCATAAAAAAAGAAGGGGAGGGGGGTGGGGGTTATAATGGTTAACCCAAACAGCCGCAAGTGGATGCATGGGACTGATTACGGACACTGGAAATAAGATTGAAGAGATTTTTTTTCTTTTTTTATAGGCTGTTCTCAGCCGTGATTGCTGAGTACAGCTTATTTAGCGCAAAACGCAGAAAATAAAGCATCGTAAAACAGAGGAAGGAGGAGGAAGCGGAGAACTTCAGAAATTCAAGACAGGCCTTTCATTGACTAGAAGAGTGTGTGTAGAAGGTTAAACCACAAATGGATTAGCTCTCAGTAAGATGATTTTGATATCAATAATTTGGGCACATTTAATCAAGTAAAAAAAAAAAAAAAAACTCTCTCCGTGAGTGTGAAAACAAACCTGACCTCTGGCCTCACAGTGACTTCTGACAGACAGATATTTAATACCCTTTATTATAATTATCTTTTTCTATGTCTACTCAATGTTCTTGTCACACTTTTATGCTGGGGATTAATAAAGTTATTCTGAAAAACAAATGTGTTGAGGTCAGAAAGAGAGCTTAAATGCCAGACAGACCCTTGATCTCATTCCTGGGTTTATTAAACCTAAACCATGCATCTCCCTGCACTACTAGCAGGGGAAACACCCCCCCTGATGGATTTATATACAGTTAAATAATTTTCTTTCTTAATCACACAAGAAAAACACAGCCACGTCTGTTAGACACAGTTTCCTGTCCGATTAAGGGGGGAAACAATATCTGATGAGTGTTTCCTCTTCTTACAGTGCTTTAAAATAAATAAAAACTATTAAGTATATGCTAAATTTGAGAGATTATGACTCGTGATTAGTCCGACAATAACAATGACTGCATTGTTATTGAAAGATGAGAGGAAACCTCTCGGGAGCAGCTACGAGTTGGCGGTTCAAAACTTTGTGAAGATTGAAAGTTCAACAGAATAGGTTTGCAATGATCTAATCTAATATGTCAGACTGCAGCACCTGCACGGAGGTCAGCGATTCTGTAAACCCAAATAAGCTTTTGTTGATACAAACGTGGCATAGACATGAATGTAGTTTTCTATGTTAGGCACTTTAATTGACTGTTCAACAAACAGAAATTGTTATCAGAAAAAGACATCCAGGTTCACCACACTGGCTCAACAGTACAGTTCTGTAGACATTTATACTGATTCAGTTTGCAGTATTTTATTAGGAACATAACCCCCTAAACATTAACATTAGACCATTAAACCTGCAGAACACAACACGCCGACGACGGGTACCGGCGAAGATAAGAGTGCTTCAGAGTAGTATCCGTTAGGAAGAGATGCTTTACATGAACAAATGGGTTAATGCTCCTCTGAACACTTTTTGTGCCGCTCTACTTCCAGACCTGCTGAATTTTTTTAAATTGTCAGACTGTAGTGGTAGTACAAAGTACAGTAGTACAAAGCAATGGAAAAAAAAAAAAACATATCAGTGTAAAGGCAAAAGAGACTTGCTCCAAAAATCACAACAGCACAACACAACATCATCAGGGGTCGCACAAAGCTGGCTCAGGGGTTTCTGTTGCCGCGAGGCAGCTTCTGAGCTCACCGCTCACTGCAGGAGTTAAATATTCAAGTCAAGGTTTTAGTTTAGATCAAAAGAATGGTATGGATTAGATTTTTGAACGTACAACTTCAAAAACAACCGAATACCCCTGAGCAGCAATGTTTACAACTTGTCAACTTGGCCTGCCAAGTCTTAACCACTAGAGGGCACTCAGGTGTCATCCAAAGGTGGACATATCACTGCAAACTTCAGAAAACAGCAGACCGGCACAGACTCCAAGCCAGCACTACAAGCACGACGCCTCAGTGTGACGCAGACGGCTGCAAAATCTACCTCCAGCTCCCAGAAGGAGTCTGTTAGTTTTGAATGAACCACACGTTCGGAGTTTGGAACCTCCAGTTCGGGAGCTTTGTCATAAAATGAATCAGGTTCACAAAAACGTAGATTAAATGTAGCAAACGAACATGAAAAGGTGGAAGGACAGATTCAGAATTTAAATGTCATACCTCCGGCAGAGGCCTGGTTTGATGAAAACAGTCAATTTCTTTTCTTTTTAGGTCAACGTGCTACCAAGCCAATCCTAGGTAATGCGATTTAAATTTAAGGTTTAGGTTAATAAATTAGTAAAAAGTTGCTCCGATAACTAAAATTTGGCTTCAAAAGAAGACATTTTTGATTCCTGCAAGGCTCCCAGACATTTTCCTAATGCTAAAGATAACATTTTACATCTCCCAGCATTTTTAATCTGGATTTACTAAATATTTAATATCATATCCTGAAACAACTTGATGCTGACTGGGTTCCAGTTCCCAAAACCTATAGTCCTAGATTAACATAAGTAGTATTTCTTTAAAATTTAAAACACAGTAACACAGGTTATTTTTAAAACCTTATAAAGACTATAAAGCGTTGAAATGAATGTTATTTATCAGTCTGTCACTTGAAGACTAAGCTACTGATAAATAAAATGGTAAACGTGATAAGGCAATAAAAAAAAAAAAAAAAGCATTTAGTTTTATTAGCAACGGATCAAACAAGTTTTTGTTTGTACTTTAAGGTCAATTAATAAAGTCTGCAAACTCACAGTCTGACATATTTTTCTGCCTTTTGATTTTTTTTCTTTTCAAAAGATTGAAGGATTACACGAGAACCTCGTTGTTGAACTATAATTAATAAATACATTTATAATTTCTCACAAAGATTAGGAGCCAACATCAAAACATTTCATTTCAAACATTTTTTTTTTCTTCATTTTTTTTTCATAAACAGCCTTTGAGTATTTTAAATAAAGAGTTTCAAACTTTGCTTATGTGAGACAGAATTTGGGTTTACTGCAGAAGAAAGTTAGTTTGAAAGTCTAATTTAACAAAAATTTCCCAATTGATGTCATCTTCATACATATATTTTTTGTAATTTATGAGGGATGTTTAATCAAAGTGGTAATTAGAGCGACAGGTAAGTTTCCGAGTAAATTGGTGAATCATTAAAATATGAACCTGTCCTTTAAAGATGTCAGCAACCTATCAAAACAACCTGCAGTGTCGACTGTAAGGTGGGAATGTGAAAGTTTGTGATAATGTCCAGTTTTGATTACAGCTGAGCATTTAGGAGTGTGTCATAAAAAAAACAACAAAAAAACAACTTTAACCCACATTTTAAATAACTTCCACGCTACTGAACAAAATGGGACAAATCTGCTGGTTCTAAAAGATTTGACTAAGATGAGTTAGTGTAGAAACTACCTGAATTTAAAGCTGGAACTGATTTAATTCAGTGAGTAACTTTAAACGACAGATTTCTTCTCATTGGTTAAGTATTTGGTAACGACATATTTGTACCTGTAGAAATTGTTCGTCCTAATCTGTAGCAACAGATGCCAGATTTAAATATCCAAGATTCAAGGTGCAGATACAGATAAACAGACTTTGTATCAGACTGTGTATCGTTACTTCTTTCTCCTCGCATTACAGTATATTAAAGAAAAAAAAATAGAGAAGAGAAGAAAAATGACGAGATGACAGTGAATTGGAGTACGCAGATTTCTTCTGGAAGGTTTAACAGACGAACTCCTGTCTCATACGGATGATCTGTAGTAAGGTTGCCTGAACGTCCTCATCCATGTGGCCCTGCCAGACAAACAGGCAGGAACGAATGGTAAATCAGCTCTCATGTAAACTACTCACTTTAAATCTAATTTATACAAACACCATTTTTCTTTATATTTTGCTTTGTGACTTACGAATTTAATTCTGTGTTACAGGTAGGTCACAAACTGACTCGGCGTTACAGGAGAACTCACCTGCGCTGCGCTGAGGAGATGAGTCCGATAAATGGAGACCACTTCTCTGTGCTGCCTCTCCGCGTCCTTATCAGAGAGAACATGTCAGACATGACAATGTTGCTTTGGCGCCTTTAGCAGCACGTATTTACTCAGCAGTGAGCCTTAAAGTCAAACGTCTACAACATATTAAGAACCTTCATTTTAGTTTGATAAGGTTTAACGCCGTGCTCAAGATGTTTAATGGATATTTAAAACCCAATTATTGACAAACCCAAACTTTTAACAACAAATCAATTCATTGCAATATTTGTTTTAACCTAAATGACTATTCTAGTAGAAGTATTGAAGATGTAGCCCATCGGATATTCGGGTTTCCTATCCATTATTCTGAAATCTGGTTTACAGATTTTCAGATCTTTTTTTTTCAACATTTGTTGGGTTTTATTATTGTTTTATTCCCCTTCAGAAATCTTTAATTAAAGTATTGGTTGAGCTAACATCTGACAGTGATCCTGCAGTTTCACAGCATTTGTGATCAGCAATATTTTAATGTTTTTCTGTCTGTAAATAATGCATTACGATATGAAGGCATCTCAAACTTCATACGTACTCAATTTTAATTCATCAGAGCTTGAAAAAAATGATTAAATAGACCAAATTGTGTATTTTGGAAAAATAGCAGAAATTTAAAGCCTCGTATTTAAATAGTTACATCTGAATGGAAATGTCCTCTTGTAGATAACTAAACTTTGCTACACAGTAACTGTAATCTAAACACTGACTGAGCTCCAACGAATGTGGTTTTTTTATGCTACATCCACTCACGGCCAGCTCCTGCTGAAGGCTCTTGATCTGGGCCTGCAGAGCATCGACCTGCTGCGTCTGTTTCTTTGGGGCGCTGCTCGTGTACGCCAGATGAGAAAGACCATTGAGGGCCTGCTTCAGTCGCTCCACATCAGTCAGTAACTCTGTGATCTATCGACACAATAAATGTTATTGCTTTTCTTTTTTATTAGTTAAAAAAACACCGGGTTTTTAGTGTTTGGTACCTTCTTGTCTTTTGCTTCAGCTTGTTGCGCTGATGTCTGAATCCTCTTCTGCAGATCGCAAATGGTATTGAGCGACGTGTCGCACATCTTCTTCAGCTCTCTTACTTCCCTTTCGATGCCCCGGCCCTTCTCCTGGACGGCCTCCATGTCGGCCCTGGCTCCGCTCTCGCCCTCCCTGGCTTGTCGCACCTCTAGGTGGGCCTCCTGACACTCCTTTGTGAGACTCAGCAGCTTGTTGTGAAGGCCGACGACCTCCTCCTCCAGCTGCAGCTTCTCCTTCTCCAGCTCGCTCACCTGGTCCTCCCTGTGGCGGACGTCTCCCAGTGCCTGCGTGGCTTGCAGGAGCTCGGACTGCAGGGCGCTAATGTCTTCGGCCCTCTGAGTGTTGCTCTCCTCCTCTTCGTGGATGGACGTTTGGAGCTTGCCGACCTGCGCCTCCAGGGCCTCTTTGGCCTTGCCCTGCTGCTGCAGCAGCGCGCTTTGCTCCTGAAGCTTCTTCTGCAGGACAGCAACTCTCTGAGCTTCCTCCATCTGCGCCTCTCTTGCTTTCTTGCAGTCGGCCTGAGCCTGCTGCGTGGCGTCGTGGAGGGCCTTCAGCTCCGTGTCGTAGGTCGCTATCCTAGTCAGCTCCGATTTCAGACGCTCCTGCAGATTCTGGATCTGAGTGTTGTAGAGAGCATTCTGCTCCTGCAGCTCAGCTTTCTGAAGGTTCACCTCCTTGAGTTGGTGCTCCAAGCTGGCCAACGTCTGCGTAACCGCCTCAAATTTAGACTTATACTCTTCCTCGACTTGCTTGTGCTTTTCGGTGCTGACCAAAGCCGTGTCTAGTCTCTGCTGGACAGATCGGGTTTCAACTTTGAGTTTCTCTTTCTCCTGTTTCATGCTTTCCCAGGCGATTCTTTCTTTGTGATACGTTTCTTCCATTTCCATCAGTTTCAGCTCCAGCTCCTTCACCCGAGAGCTGTAGGTGGTTTCTTTTTCTTCGGCTGCTGTCAGTGGGATAAACTTGGACTGAATAGCCTCCTGTATGGTATCTAGTTCTTTCTTTTGGGCCTCCAGCTCTTGGGTGAGCTTCAGTACCTCCTGCTGAGCCACAGCGTGCTGGGCTAACACTTGGTTTCCTCGGTTCTCGGCCTCGACGACAGCGGCTTCCAGCTTTTCAGCGACGGCTCGGTGCTCTTTAATACTTATACACTCTTTCTTCATCTCCAACGTAACTTTCTCTAACTGTTTTTTCAACTTCTCGTTTCCTTCTTTCACGTTCTTCAGTTCTTCCACAGTTGCTTTCTCCCTAGTCTCCAACTTCAACTTGTCAGCTTTCACACTTTCCAAGGTGGAACTCAACTCCACCTTCGCTTTCTCGTGCTGTTGTCTGGGAACGAACTGTTCCTCCATGCTCTTTTTCAGAGCCTCCTTCTGTACCTTCAGCTCTTTGCATTCTTTGTCTTCGTCTTCACATCTCTTCTGCAGAAGCTCAAGTTTCTGTATCAGCTCTGCGTTCTGAGCCCTCACAGCGTCCAGCTCCCTCTGATTCCTCTCACTGCTGCCCTTTACCCCGCCCATGCTCTCCTGTAGCGTGGACTTCTCAGCCTGAAGCTGCTGGATCTGAGCCTTCGCTAGTCCGTAATGTTCACTCGCTTCCACGAGTTTGTCCTTGAGGTCCTCCAGAGTCGTCGCCATGTTGCGTTTGACCTGCTCGTGATTCGTTATGTGTATAAACTCTTTTTCAATGCGGCTGCTGAGCTCGTCCAGCTGCTCCCTCAGCAGGTCTCTCTCCTCTTCGCTCTCCTCCACCTCTTCGATGAGAGTTTGGCTCTTAGCGGTCACGTCCATCAGCTTCCTTTTCAGAGCTGAGTTCTGTTCCTCGATGGCAGAAACCATCCTTTGATGCTCCTCTGCACTCACTCCCTGGGATGGGCCATCCAGCTTCCGGTGGAGCTCCGACACTTCCTCCAGAACGCGGTCGTAGTCTTCCCTCAGCTCAGCCAGCTGCCGCTCCTTCTCATCCACGGCGTTGGTCAGCAGGTTCTTCATGTTGTCAAACTTCTCGGCTGGGACCGCGTTGCCCTGTTTGGTCTGAGCCTCTTTCAGGTAGGTCTCCATCTTTAAGAGGGCTTCGGCTAGTTCGTCCCGTTCTGCAGTCAGAGCTCCCAGCTCCTGGTTCAGCCTGTCGGTCTCTGCGGCCAGCTGACTCTCGCTGCTCTTGTATTCCTCCAACGCCTTCTCGCTCTGTTTCAGGCGGTTACGAACTCGACCCACTTCAGCCGACGCTCCCTCATATTTGGCTTTCACTTCCAGTAGCTGAGCCCGCAGATTTTCTGTCCCCGGGCCTCCCAGATGTTCTTTCACAGCAACGACGTGAGCCTGCAGCTGTTTGACTTTACACTCAGATTCCAGCATCCTCTTCTGGACGTCCCCCAAAGCCTCCTCCAGCTCCTCAACCTGCTGGTCCGCCTGTTTCTGGATGGTGTCCCGGCTCTGGGTGAGTTCCTGGCACTGTTGGTTCTTGTGTTTTAGCACAGACTGAAGCCGAAGCTTCTCTTCTTCTGTGCCCTGAAGCATTTTCCTGACTGTTTCAAATTCATTTCGAAGGGCCTCCACTTCAGCCAGATCCCAGCCTCCTGTAGTTTGGCTCCTCTGGAGTTGTCTGGAAACAGGGCGGGTTGGTGGATTCTGAATATAAAAATACAAACAAAACAATTAAACGCTTAATAACACATTTTTCTTTTCTTTTTTTCTTTTCTTTGAAAACAACAAATTTTCAATGTGTTTTTTTCTTTGGGCTACAAAGTGTAGAATATTTTCTGTATTCAACATTTAGTGTTTTTTTTGTGCTATGAGAACGGATGCATGTTAATAAGTGTATGAGGCAGCTTCTAACAGGTTTATCTTTGTTTATGCCTAAATGATTCATATTTGGATAACACCCAACACCAATCTTCAAAGCTTTAAAATATCTGAATAAATCACAAAAATATGTATGGTTTAACAGCTAAAGGATCTTGCACAGATCTGTAGAGTATTTGTATGTTAGTGTGAAGACTCCACTCAGTTAACAGTGTCAGATCGGAAGCTGCAGCCTTATGGAGTTAAATGGCATCAATGTCTTCATTATGCTAGCCAAAATATGCTTAACTAAGACTTCCTAGCAGTCTTGAAAGATTTTCTGCTTTATACTCAAAACCTACCAGGTCAGAATCCAGACTTTGAGCTTGCTTGACTAAAATGTTTTCTTTTCCTGCAGGACGACAGGAAACAATGATATTTACATTTTCCTGGCATTAGTCTGGCATTAAATCATTTCAACTATTTAACAACAAGAAAAAAAGGCTCACCTTTGATAACAGACTGGCCTGAGTACTCCCCCTGTTTATACATCAAATGAACATTGATCAAGATACTTTAAACCTTAAATAACAAATTATTGTAAAATAATTAAGCTTGATCAGGACTTTTTTTGTTTTTATTAGTACTGTTACTTTAAAATAAATTCAGGGAAGCAAACATGCATGTTTAAGTCAACACTGCAAATTAAAGGGTTTAAATTCAGCCGTGCATAAAATCACTGACCAATGCACTCCGGAGCTGAACTCTGACAGTCTCCGGACTGCGACCTCCCTCCTCTTTTCCTTTGACTAAGGCCTTCAAATGTTCCTTCTAATGCATCAACGAGAAACGGTAGAGGCGGATCAGTTTAGTTTATTTGACTATGAGATATAAAGCACGACAGCAAATGGAAATAGAGTGCTGGGATTTGAAACCGTTGTAAGATTCCACTAATGACCCAGACGATACAGACGTCTGCATCAAGAGTATCATTTGAAGAGCTGAACGTGGCTACAGTAGTGAAATGCAGTCATCGTGACATTAGCGATGGGTTTTTCATCTAAAGGAAGGCTGGACAATTCTATAAATACTATAGCGGGTCAGGAGGAGATCATAAACTTTAGAAGTCAGGCAGTGTGTATTTCCGAGATTTTAAAATATATTGAGAATAACGGATATACTGACTGTACTTCAAGCAGAGGCAAAAGGCAAGATGGAATCCCCAATCCTGCCGGCAAATTACATCTTTAATAATTTCGTTTTTTTTTTGTTTGTTTGAATATTCTGCTGCAAACTAGCAAATTGGATGCTTTGGTGAAACACGAGTTGGCCCTGAGGTGAACAGTTCAGTTTCCAGATTAGGTTTTAGAGTCAACCTAATCGTGGAGGTTTGTATTGCAAGAGTTTACCGTAAAGATACCACTGTAGGAATAATAAACTCAGAGGGAAACACAAGTTTTATGAAGAAAAAAAAAGAATAAATCCCAGATCTTACCTCTTTTTCAGAGTCTTCTGCAGCTATTTTGTCCTGTGGATAAAAAAAAAAAAGAATTTTACATTGCAGTACATAATTGCCTCTTTTTTTTAAATATAATTATTTGTATCAAGTTAGTTGATTTTCTGCATATCTGGTGAATAAAGATATTGTTTTTGTAACTTTATGATAGGGGTAGATTAAGGAAGGAACCCATTCTAGAGGAAATCTTTATATCACCAATAAACCTAAACACCAATAAACCAAAACGTAGCTGTGTGATAATATTTGCTTATCTTTATTAGAATAGACCGTATAGCCCCTCATTTTGTTCCTAATTTTCACTGGGAACCCTCTGATAAATAAAGCAATCCTTCACAAACCTGCATAAGTTGGTGTTGCAGCATGTTGACCTTATCCATCATCTGTTTCTGCTCATGGTAATGCTTCTTGAGATCTTCCTGAAGGGCCTCGTTCTGCCTCTCCAGCTCCTAAAGGGTGAAACAAATGAAACGCATATAACCATAAACCCCAAAAATTTTACCTAATTATCAAAGAAATCAATACTAGAGGGAACAAATGTTAACTACTATTGGTTTGAATGCATCATGCCAAAAAGCAGTCTCAAATAGCACTCACATAAATGATCTGATCCTTTTTGTTCGACTCAGCTGCGTCCGATCTGTCCACTGAAAGCTGACAAAAGAGACTTTTTTTTAAAAACAATATTATCATTGTAAAAACTTAACTTGCAACATTCTGACTTTTTAACACTAGGGGGCAGTCAGATTCAACTCATCAATATACTACATATAACCCTGAAAATCTTCAAATGCAGTATGGATACACAATTGGCTCCAAAGTGGCCTTTTAAATCATAGAGGTAGAAAGAATTGTGTTGTTTATAAAATATGATGTAAAGTAATGCCTATCTCTCCTGAATTGTGCCAAATTGTAAGCAATCATATGCATGAGTTAACTGAATTCAGACAGATTACCTGTCGTTTCCACTGTCCCATCTTTGAGCCTTCTTTTTCTGTAAAAATATGAAAAACATGTTCTTACGTCCGGGTTTTACTTCCAATTGTAAAATTTAGGCTCGAAAAAGTTATTCAACACAGTTAATAGAGATTAGAGTTAAAAACTGTAAGCCAAGGTAGATCCTGATAACATCTTCCTCTGTGTCCATCACAAACAGAGCCATGCAGGTTTCTTCTAACTCTGACCTCTAGCCTTCAGAAGGTGACTTTTGAGCAAGGCGACGAGTTCTTGGTTGTTGCCAAGACGAGCGTAGTGATACGCGTCGTGACCCATGTGGTCGACTTCTTTCACATCGGCGCCGGCTCTCAGTAACACCTCCACGGCGTCCTTGCAGCCAAACTCACAGCCCGACATCAGAGGTGTCCTTATGGAGCCAACAAAGACAGGTTTTGAACAAAATAGGTTGCCCTGCTCTTCACCTGGCATTGTTAGCAGCTCACATTTGATGCAACCTAATGTGTAGTACCTTAAACTTGCTTGAACGAGACACAGTAATGCTACAGATACCGCTACTTTGAGAAATCCAATTATTCAACCTACATAATCTGTCAGAAAGGAGCTTTCTGTCTGCAGCCTGGACTGAAAATAATCAAAGCTGACATATAACAGGGTTATCTAAGATAAACAGCCAGAGGCGTGTGGAGACTTACTTGTGTTGTTTGTCTCGGACAGTGATATCAGCACCTCGCTCCAGAAGGAACTGACATATGTGTGGATGACACATCTGAGTTGCCAATATCAGAGGAGTCCTGCCATCCTGCAGGAAACCCACACAAAAAAAAAAAAACATACACATCTATACAGACATATAGGGGCTAAAACTGGCCTAAGCTCCAAAGTGATAGGTCATGTGAACTGGAGCAAAGAAACTGCTACGGTTCCAACTTGTTCAGACTTGTTTTTTATTTTTAAAAAAGCTACAGCTTTTATGAAACTAATGGAAAAGTGACAATTTGAATCTTACAAAATCAGAGATGTTTACGGGAGCTCCACTGTCACAGAGAAGTTTCACACTGGAGATACAGCCCGCCATGACTGGAGAGGAAAAGCAAAAGAAGAACAGACACACCTACAATTATTGCACTCTGTTTAACAGGGAGAGGTACACATACATCCACTCAGCTAAGCCTGCAGTGTGTGGGTTCAAAGCCCATAAGATGAGTGTATTTAAATGTTAGCGCAGAAATATAAGAAAAACAAATGTAGCGTGGCTAATATTTAATGCAAAGAAAATTGTGACCGTCTTTATGATGCAAGTGTTCAACAAGAGGGTTCTGGCTGCTCTGGGTATTATCTCTTCACACTAATTAATTTAAGACTCCCAGTAAAAGCATTAGTGCTTTTAACTTAGGATTCAGAGTCGTACAAAAGGTTTTTTCCCATTTAAAGTGTTCCCTGCAAAAATATCTGAACTGTATTCAGCTGGAGTTCTGCACAATGGCATTGATTTTTTAATATTTTCCTAATCATTAAGAGGTGGACCAGCTATTCACCATCAGATGAACCTTGACGGTTGTCAATCACTTCTTTTTTTTCATCTGGTGACTGTCTTCAGATCACGGCTTTTTAAATACTCCGAGTTTACTTCACATCGTCACAGAGATTCTTTTTAGGCGGAATATTAAATCTATAGGTCTGGCAGTCAGCTGGCCCGGGTGAGGATCGTTAACCTGAACCCTAAAAAAAGTAGTTGGTCTCAGGTATATCATAAGTTAACAAAGGAAATAGTTACTTTGTTCACATAGGTCGAGTCAAGGCTGGCATTTAAAGCTTTGTTTCTGCATTAAAAACTTAAAAACAACTTAATGTGTTTATTTAAGCTTCCTGTGTCTGATAATTAAAAATTATTGATGATTTTTTAACTTTAAGTATGATATCAAAGCTAAACCAGAAGATTTCTATACACGGAAAGTAATGTTTTTAGTGATTTTTTATTATTGATTTTCAGTAAAGCAGTTCATATGGAAGTCCCAATCGTACAGCTGCTCTAGACAAAAAAATGACCTGACTAATGCATTTAGGATGTAGTCGTGACAATGCTGTTGGATGTGTGACTTTTTTGGAAGATAATACAGAAGAGTCAAGCCACCACAAGAGTAATGTGAGGTCCTGTCTGGTCTAGAAGAGTTGAGTCAGTGCAGACTTTCTCTCAGAATGATGTCATGTTAGCAACAGTGCTACATTAAAACTCAGCTCGCCCACCAGCAGATTGGACTCTTACCGGCATCGTGCAGAGCGGTGCGTCCTTGCAGGTCCACATTTCCAACTGGACAATTGTGCTAGAAAACAGCATAGTTTTATACATTTTGATCATGAGGGACTGCTTTTCTGTTAACAACATCACGCAATTAATAAACGGTATTTGTTCAAAAATTGCTGAACATTCAGTGACTCAAAACACTTGGTGGATTTCCCTAAATGGCAACGTTTCACCATTAAGACTTTTAGCATGAACGTCAGTGAATCAGTGAGCAACTGGAATCAAACTGGACTGCTTGTAGTTTGCTTTGAAGCCGTATTGTCCGTATGATTGTGATAAATAAAAAAAAATACAGTTCTTTGAATAAAGTGGATAAATTCAGAATGTGCCATTACACAACATTTGTTGCAAAAGGGTGTTAAACATAAACCTGAACATTTGTCGGAACAGCTTAGAGAATCGTTTTATTCCGGCATTGGCTAAACGCACGGACATGTTTGAAGAAGAATTTACATTCAACGGTTGTTCAGCCTCTGCTTCAATCTTGTCCTCCGAAAAGCTCATCTTTGCAGTGTTCCTGCGTCCTCAATAATTATCCGTAACAGCGTGGAACTCATTATTTCTTTAATAGCTAGATAATTAAACTGGAATTAATTTCCATTTAAAGAATATTTCAAAAAATGGATTTAAAAAACTAACTGTAATTGTTTTCTACGTTGTCCAATTTAGAAAGTTTTCAACTCATCATCAAATGATAACTCTAATTTAAAAAAAAGTTTTTTTAATGCCCCCCAACTATAGTTAATTTACGTATTAATTTACGTATTATTATTTACGTATTAATTTACGTATTATTATTTATTTAAGTATTAATCCTATTTTCTACATTTAACAGATGTCTGTAACATTGCTTGGAACAACTAGAGTTTCACTTTGTGTCGTATCAATTTTGTCCACGTCCAAATCAATTACAAAGATGCATTTAAATTATGGCTTAGTGAAACGTTCTGTGAATAAAACATAGAAATTCAAGGGGTGCCATTTAGGACAAAAAAATGAATGCGTGTGCACAATTTGAATAGTATATATGTGAACAATTTTAGTCAAGTTTGGTGTGTGAGAGAAAAAAGTTGGATGCATACGCGCTATTTTAATAGTATACTGCATACTTTCAGTGTTGTTAGTGTGTCTATTGTGTTGTGTGAAAGTGGCACCACATAGCATTTTATCATAAGCATAACTTAGCCTCTAGAAGCTGGCTGGTATAGGAGGCAGGCAGTTCACAGGATGGGACTGTGCTGAAATGTCTGCGATATCTCCTCACTCTCACTCAGCTGGTCGGACACCAGTGGCTGTACTACTCTACAGATGAGCAGTCATGATGAAAACCTTGAGGACTCTGATGTTGCTGGGCAAGCTTGCCAGGCGAGCCTGGTCGCCCCACCCTAATGAACATCCCGGCTCTCTCCAGCAACAAGTGGCAAAAATTACCTACATGCTCAAATGAACTGGTAAAGAGAGACGCAATGGGACCTGACAGTAGAACATGGAGGGGGGATATCCTATACCTGGAGGGTTAAGGCTGACTCAGTAAGATAGGGGGAGGCTGTGGGTGTTGGCATCAAGCTGCTACGGGAGGTGTGATGACGGCACCAAGAATGGATGGGGGAGTGTAGGAGGGTGACCTTGTCAACACCGCTGACTATCCCCTGCCAACAGCCACAGCCTTCTTTAGATCATTGCCATGTGAGAGACAGAGGCTCGGGAAAAGGTCCCAGACAATGAGAGCAAAACGCTGGAGTGAAATCCCTGTCAATGTAAACACGAAAATCCCCAGAGGGCCACGGTGACTCGACAGAGCCCAGCGTTGACTGATTTGACCAGAGCCGTTTGGCAATAATTATTTAAGGCAAGGGGGTTGAAGGGACAACTGCATTGACGGACAGGAACAAAAATACGCCAGTATGTCGACACAATGCATGAACACAGTGAAGAAAAAGAAACCTAATAAAAAGGCGCTATATGTTTTCTATTATAGGTACATGATGAAAGTATAATGAAAGGCAATTTACCTGCAGGAGTTTCTGCACACACTGAGAGGTTTTGTACTTTGAAGCCAGATGAAGGGCATTTTTTCCTAATGCAGACAATTGGAACAACTTTAGGTTAGGTAACATTCAAGCTGTACACAAACACTGAATAAAACCTCTATCAAAGTTATAGTTTTTTTTTTTATTAGGATCAGAAAAGCCTAACCAATAACTACATGAGTTTATCATCACAATCTTAAAAAAATAAGAACAATTAGCAGTAGGCAATTCAGCAGCCAATCAGAAACACTAACTGATGCTTCTTGTATAGAAACAAAGTTAATGCTGGATGTATCTGTAATTGAGCATCTTTCATTGTAAGTTCCTGTTGGTTCAGAAGAGCCGCTGCAGGAAGCGGAGGGGAGAGTTTCACAAATGCACTGCTGTGCAAAGTTATGTACCAACTGAATGATGCCGATAGTGACCCGATAACATATAACCTTTGTTGTATTAAAAACTAAAACGACTCGACTAGATATTACTCAAAAGAGAGCAGTAGCCTATAGCAATTGCAAATTAGCGAATGCTTTTGTAGTGATTACCGTACTCTGAAAGTCGTGTGCTTGTGTTGGATTTGGACACACCTAATGCTTCTTAGACATATTGTTTTCATTGGTAGAGAGAAAACTCAGTAAAGCTACTTCTTTGGTTCAACCAAAGTTTCTTTCTAAAATGTTTTTGCCAAACTATAAATAAAAGTAACTTTTAACTGTAGCCACACATAAGCTGAATATTATGTTACTCCAAGAGTTGTATTTTATCCTGAACCTAAACTCACCAGAGCCGTCTTTTGCGGTGATGTCAACATTGTATTTCAGCATGAGATTGAGACATTCGAGTTGTCCTCGTGTGGCTGCCAGATGAAACCTGGGAGTTGAAATAAATTGCACAAAAAAAACAAAAAAACATGACAGGAAAAACAAACGTGAGATAGACTCGGCAGCGAGGAGACGGCAGAGATTTAGGACAGGCTGGTGGGATGAAGGAGGGGAGGCTGAAACTTAAGGACAAACTGAAAATGGAGACTTGGCTCCATACTGACAGCAAGATCAGCATTCCACAACAAGAAGCCTCCATGACAACAAGCAGCAAGACGATATGATGGTTGTACTTTCTATGAGCGCTTTCAAATCGAATGGAAAACTGTACTACATTTGGAATCAATCATTTTTAGATCGATACAATATGGATGCTTCAAGATTTATACAATTTAAAATATTTCACCATGAGCAAGTTGAAAATAACCTCCTAACTTTATCAGTTTCATAACATGTGTTTGATAATCAGCCCTAACCTGAAACATTCCTACAGAAATTCATTGATGTAATCCGCAGTCTCACTGTAGGGCTGCAAAGCCGCTACAAGGAAGCTAATCTCTGCCCGTCACCCCTGGAGCCACATGAACCCGCTTATACACCAGGCCTGAAGTATCTGCCAAGGAGACAGCTAGGCTGTCACCTCAACACTAGCGCGGATATTAAAAGCCGTGTTGATGGCGAGGAGAAGCTGGGCCCTCCCGAGAAAAGTGGAGGGTCATGACCCAAGAGGGGCAAAAAGCAGACAGGAAGCAGACCAAAGCAAATCATGTTTGGTGGACACAAGTGACAAGTTCAGTAGCCAAAGCTTTATTCAATATAACATCTGAATAAAGAATTATAAACACGTTTTAAGAATTTCAACTGGAAAGCTAAATAAGCTCATAAGATGCATTTTTGGTGGTTATGTTAAGTTATGTTGAAAAAAAAATCTAGAGATATTTAAATTCCTGAACATGTGGTGAATTAGTAAACTGATGTTTAATTAAGAACACTGTAGACTAACAATAAAGCAGACTTTCCTTTAGAGGACGTCCAGATTTAAAAAAACTTTCAGCGGTTTGCCCATCACACCTTGGCAGCAGGTCACTTCATTCTTCCTCAGGTTTGACGGTAACAAAGCTAATAGCTGATCGGATGAAGAAACGTACAAATTCCCTCCAGATGAGACGATAAACATGCTTACAAACAGGTCTTTAAGAGAGTGAGGTGTCATTTTATCTTTACCCTGCTATTTTTAAAAGCTAAGGGAAGAGGAAAACGTATATGTATGCAAGTAGCTGAACCATGTATGATGGATGTTTCTTTAAAGTCAATTTGTTCAAATGAGCTGCGACAGCTCCATTTAAATTTGTTTTAAAAAGACTATATTAAGTTTATACTGCATGGTCCAACAGCTTTTTTTATTTTCATCAAAAGTGCAGTGCATGCTTATGAGCTACCACATCTTATGCTAGAAGCTATGTAATCTGTAATATTAGAAATTACCAGAAATTTAAGCAACTGTGTATGTTTGGAGAACCTAAAATGGAGTCAGAATACATTTCAAATAAACTACATTCTGTCAGAAATTGTTACCTTGTACTTGGAGAGGCTGGAGCAAGCAGTTGCCTCAAACAGAGGACAGTTATGTAGCTTGAATTGCAGCTCAGACTTTACTTCTTGACACAATGTCACAGAATAAGTAAAGGTTTAGGAAGGGCCTGCCTCGTTGCGGCCCCGCTGATGCCCGAGAAAAGATGTGAACCGTTTACTCAGCTAGAGGCTGAGGCAGAAACGCCTGCGCTGAATTAATTAGCCAAACACCGGCTAATCCAAGTCACAGTGGATTGTGTACACGAGCTAACAGTTGGTAATTAGGTTCTCCACAGATTCATAATTACAGACAATCATTGTTCAGCACTCCCACATCTGCTTTAGTGAAGGCCAGGATGCCACAGACATGTGTGGTCTGTGTGTGGCCCGGCTGAGACTATATACAGAACGTCAGAGCTGTGATTATCGGACTTTTTTTTATTCATTATTTTGGACAGACTTGGTAAAAGTTTGACCTCTTCTCTAAAACACGGAGTTCCTGTAAGCAGATTTATTGTTGACTATTTGAGATCAGTCTAAACGCAAGATATCGAGCATAAATCTTATTTGGGTGAAACCAGGTGTGGCCTGGTTGGAAAAGCTGCAAAACCTGTCCGCCACAGCGAGATAATAAAAGTCACAACTACATCCAAACATTATACCATACTTTGCTCCTTGGCTTTGGGGGCCTTAAACTCTAAAGTTTTGCTACTAAATTAGGTCTTCCGCATCTTTATTTTCAATTACAAAACTTTGCTCTGTTGGAGGCAGGTGCTTGCTCTAGCCTCTCATGGATAAGGTAAGGATTTATGACGGAATCTAGTTTATTTGAAATGTATTACTTCATCCTATATTTTTATCCAGGGTTATGCTGTTAATACAGATCTTAACACAACAATCAAGGTATCTGAATTCAAAAATAAAATACTTTTTGGTTCCCATCAGACAGCTCTAGTCTGGAGAGGTCAGCTGATCCTGATATTTTTCTGCAGCTGAGCCTAAACAGATTAGTTTTTGTTGGGAACAACATAGCGGATCCCGATCTGACTTGGAAGGGAGTTGTTTCCTGCTAGAACTACATAAACAGCCTCTAGTCAGTGTGGTCAAGCTTTCAGTGTCCACAAGCATTCTTTTATGCCAACTCCCACTTTAACCTCAAGCGAGCTGGACAGGGAAAAATAGGGAAATTCTAAATACAAAACACAGAATATATGAATCTGAAACATCTGTCCTTTCCAGAGCAGCTGGCTTAAACTTCTGTTATTCAAAACCTGCACATAAAATAGTATTAAAAGATAAACTTGTTAGCTAATCACTGGGGAATGTCCACGCTAGCTCGCTTATCAGAGGATCAACTGGTGCCGTGACCACTGCAATGTTTGGAGGGTTTTTTATTGGGATTTTGATTGGAAGGCGTTTTCCATATTTGACAAAAATGTGCAAAATTGGGAAACAGCTTCTAAAATAAAAATGTTTTTGTGTGTGTTTGTTTACTCACGCAGAGCGTCCCTCCACATCAAGCTTGGTGGGAATGACACCCTTCTTGCTGAGAACGGCCGCAACCTTGTCCGCCTCGCCACGCTCCACGGCCTTCATCAGCCGATCATCGTACTTGTTCCAGTCTGTGTTCTGACAAGAAAAAAAAGGAAACCATCAGACACGCATCTCCGAACGTGTACTTGCCCACAGAGACTCGATTCAACATCTCTGCCATGTATGGAAAAAAATAACAGTCCCTCATAACGGCATTGGTAAAATATAAATGGGATTGTTTGATTTCCAATTGTTTTTGA
>JAVLVB010000557.1:1738103-1753544 GCA_032876305.1 Orestias chungarensis | reverse complement strand
AATTCTAAATACATGATAAAGCATTATTTTCTTTTATTAAGGCTGTAAAATGTTGCATATAAGTGTTCAGAAACATCACAAGCCCACATGGGCACCTTTTTGTGTGTGAAAATAACATAAACTAACAACAAAAGTGAATACATACAAAGTGCATGGAGGTGCATTTCAGCCAGCGGCTCATCTTCGGTGAGTGGAGCTGGTCCTTGCACCGTCCTACTGAAAACATTACCACTGTTCCGGTTTGAAAATAGAAATATTTACAAAAAAAAAAGAAAAAAAAGGAGGAACCTCCTCTTCTCTTTCAGTGCACCCAGCCAGTGAGCGCACAGGACAGATAAGCCTCGTTTCCCTCACTCGAGGCTGAAAAGTTTTAGTTGCTGGGATTTTCTAAGCGTTGATTTGTTCCTTAGGAGCTGTGCTTGCGATTCCATCACTGCTCAGCAGTTTGGTTGATAGTAAAAATGGAGGAGGAGTGAGAGGGGAGAAAGGAATGGAGGTGGAGAGGCAGTCGGGCCAGCCCTGCCAGCGCCGGGACCTGCCCTGGCCGGCAACTGCGTCTCCTCCTCTGAGTGAAAGTCAGCTCAGTCTGGCTGCCTCTCACCGCTGACGGCCGCCGACCCCCCCTATAACCCCCTGCTTTGCTCAGTCTTGTTTGATTTCTGGAGTCTTGTTATCTTCAGAAGCCACTTATCAAGTCGTAATCAGACTGTTGCTCCCACTGCCTCTTCTCTCCACCGTTTGTGGTTCCAGCTACTTCACACCACCCAATGGCAAGGTCGGTCAGCCTCAGTGGGGTAAATATGCAGGCTCTCAGTGATCTAAAATACCCCCACCCCTCCCTGGTAAACAGCAGCAGTGCAGACAGCCCTGCAGACTGGTTACCTCTTTATTTTTTGACCCTCCAACCTTTCTGTGGAGACTAATAGGAAGATGGTAGCTAAGAATACATTCTGGGCATGCCAGTACAATGAGTAATAGCTTTGGTGTCTTTCATCGCTGCCAACATAAAACAAGGCCAGCCAAAAAAATCTTGCTTACATTTCCCCCCCCAACTCCAGTGCCTCTAAGTGAAAATATTAATGTCAGTGGAGATGATTTGAAGTAGTCTTGGCAAAGATCCTTACAGGACGACACTGCCATTACCTCCAGATAACCCACCTATCTTGGCCTTAAGAAGTAATAAAGCTCGATCAGGCGTTTCACAAATAACCGTATAAAACTTCACCAGTGCCCACGACGCCCAACAGACTTACACAAACTAAATGCAGAACTTTCCCTGTTATTAGGCAAAAACCTCATAAGGAAAAATGCACAGACGCAGCAACGTATGGAGGGCCCCCGTTTAATTTACACACAGCATCAGCTCCCTGTGGGATCTGGTTACCGCCTGCTGCCAGACTTGCGTTTACAGAGCGGTAGTGATATTCACAAACATGCAAGAAAAAAAAAAACACTCATCCACATGACATGTCATATGAATAAGCGGGTGTCAACTTACGAAAGCTGCTCAACCTCGCATGGAGACAAAGACGACCAAAATGGCATAACGCCATCACATACGGCGGTCACGTAAATATCTCACATGGGGGCGGTTGTGTGTGGATTTGCTCGGGAATCCGTTTATGTACCAGTTAATAATAGTGCTGATGGCAAGCAAGGTTTAAAACAATGCTTGTTACACGAAAGAGGTTACCGGACACCTAAATGCCTGGATATCAGTTTAATGTTCGCCAATGTGCAAAAAAAGCTGTCATGAAATCAGCTTATGAATAGATTTTTTTATCTACTTAGGAATCATTGGTTTCCTTCAGTTTTGCTTTGATTATTTCTCACAAGATACAATAAAAAGTCCAGCCAATTCATACAATTCTTAAATAGCTTTCTTTTATCTGCAAAAGAAAGTCAGTTTTACTGACTCCATTTTAACATTTTACCAAAAACCGTTAGGAATGATTACAAGTGTGGGGAGGAATGATCTCCAATATAAAAGCGCCCTGAAGCTAAATCCGTGTCCTGTAAAGATGATGCTTATTATATTTCTCCTTTTAATGAAGCATTTGTCTTTGTACCATCGGTTCTAGAGGCTTCAGAGATCCCTTTATCAGTTTTTTTGTACATTCTTTTAAAGCTCCTGGTTCTAATAAGGGATAACAGTAGAGGAACTACGCTCTTCTCTGACTTAAATTTCATGTTTTCTTTACCTAATTAGAAATATAAATGAGAAATTTTACTCTAAATGAGTATTAATAAGAATTACTGGCAAATGCCAATTTGGTTTCATTTAAAGTTTGTTCAAATATGCTGAAACTAATTCTGGCTTATTATATCACAGCGCGCATGATGCACGGAGGTGGAGGGATGATAATTTGGATATGGCTTGTGAGATTAAAGATGGCAAATGCTTTTGTGAGAGACGTGAAAATTATTCCATGATTGTAGATCTGAAACTAAAGATTATTCCTCAGAATCAAGTTTGTCTTTTATGAACTGGAACAAAGACAATACCCTAAAGTTTCTATTCTAAACAGAATGACCTCTGAGACGGCGGTCCAGGTCCCTACCTGTCCACACTGATTATTCTGGGTGTCTGTTAATACCTCACTTAAGAGTTCCTTGTACGCCTCACTTCAGAGTCGCCCTCACTTGACAGGCTGTACATCTTTTCCAACACCTCTTTTTCCTCACCCCTGCCAGCTACCAGATGGTCTAATGGGTGTCTGATATCCTCACAGATGAAATCACCGGCAGAAAATATCTAACTGGTCGTGACAACAGACTGACGCCAAATGCGAGGCGTAAAAAAACTATGCACTAATGTGTTAGATGATAGTTGCGTTCAGCAAAAGTGCAAATGACTGATACGGTTTTAAACTATGACCCGGAGGATGATAGTTATCATGGAAGGTATCTGCAAAGATATATGAACTTATAAAACGTAAACCTTTGACATTTATATTCCAAGTGCAAAAGCATTTCAAATTTTAGTTTTTTCTTTAAAAAATATTAATGAATCATAACAATGGCAAAAGGGATTATTCGCATTCCCTCAAGTACCCCCAACTGTTTATATGAAGCAATAATCTTTTTTTAATTAGTTTAAACAGGAGATTATTAGGGTTTCTTATTGATGAATGAGTATAATTTAAGTTCAATAAAATTCGTTTTTTGAACAATCATATCCATGATCAATTGGAAATATCTTTATAAAATTTTTTGAAAAAACAGCAGTGAATGCCAGCTGAATTTTTTTAAGCAAATTCTTAAATCTGACACAGGACTGCAGAAACTACAATGTCCAGTTTTCTTGAAACCTTTTCCAGTGTTTTCTCATTTTCTTTGGTGTAGAATTATACAATAACCTTCTCCCATTCTTGACCAAACACCACCAGAACCTTGTTGATGCCCAAAGTTTAACAAGGGTGACAAGCTGATAAAGCCAAGACGTGTTCGTGTGTTGTAAACCTTGTGGCCTCTTCAAATTAACTACTCGCTAAAACTAATATTGTACAAACAGTTTATGTTTTAGAGTTTAAAAGTTACCAAGCAATCACTGTATGACTGTAACCTAAGTATAAACGATCAATAAATCAAAAATTCTGTGCGTTTAAACTCCTGACTCGGCATTATAACACGCAACGACTCTGAACTTAAAGGATTTAGTACGTTTGAAAAGAT
Source organism: Orestias chungarensis (assembly GCA_032876305.1). Lineage (NCBI taxonomy): Eukaryota > Metazoa > Chordata > Actinopteri > Cyprinodontiformes > Cyprinodontidae > Orestias > Orestias chungarensis. Next base: position 1,749,869 of record JAVLVB010000557.1, on the reverse strand, counting down.
CGGCAGATGTGTTACGGCCTAATCTGGAAATAAATCCAAATGAAGGCATCCTGGTAAAATATAGACTGTGTCTCTCTGATCACTATGAGCTAAAACATACTTGCAAAACTAAGGATAGCATCAGTTAGTTTGTACCTTCAGCTGTTTATTTACTTATTTCCTTGTTTGTGGTTAGGAGAGACTGACCTGTGAAAAACCCCAAATGGCCATTGAGCTTCTGCGATGTTTTAGCTGGATTCAGAATGCAAACTATTTAGCAGACCAGTGAGACTGAACACAAACTCCCTGACATACTGAATAATACTCAAAAATCCTACATAAAGAATATGTAGAACAAAAAATGTTCTAATTTCTTGGAGCGATCCTAGGTTTGCTTCTACTTATATTGCCAGGACACCTCCAGGGGGTGGTATTTTATGTAGATTGAAGAAACTGACATAGCAGAAGAACAGGTACTTTTATTATGAACTAAACCACGGCTGCATTGAAAATGCTTACGAATGCCAGAGTATTTTTGCTTTAGGATATTTAGTATTAGCTGGTATAACTTGTTTTCACACCTTTAGTTTATGTCTAATAAAGCATTAGAAAAGCTTTTAGTCATAAAACACCACCTTTGAATAAGCGTAAGTTTGACTTACCATTTAATTCGTTTACAGCTATTTATTTTTGGCTTAAAATGCACTGAAAATAATTGAAACAGGGTATAAGTATTAGAGATTTGGTAAAAACAAAAATAAAAAAATACCGGGAAATAATCTTTGCTGCTTTAAAAACATTAAAATGAAGTGACACTGTTCACTTATTTCTAATTTTATCATTTATCTCCACTGAGATACTTGCTTGTGACATTACACATAGTTGCATGCCATACCTCCGTGACAATTTGATTTATTGGTGCAATATACCACCATGGCAGTAAGTGGCTAATACTCCAGCAGCCTCAGTGTTACAGAGACCCTCCAGTGGAAACTCAAATAGCATAAACTGTGCCTCAGAAATCTGCAGATATCATGTGGATCACAGCTGTCACCAAAGGAGAGCAGGTTAACGTACAAGGCAACAAGCAAACAAACGTTCAAAGTACAGAAACACACAATCTTGGGAGGCTGTGGGTTAAGGAAACGGCGAAACATTAAACATTTAGCAATAATGAAGAAAACACTTTAACATGTTGCAATAAATTCATTACATTAAAAAAATGATTGTGAACCTTTCTAATACGCAACAGAAAATTACACACTTTCTTTCAACTGAGAGTGTTTTTACGTTCATTTTCTCTGACTGAGCAAATCATACAAGCAGGTACACCAATCCCCCTGATTATGTGTGACCGAAGACCTGGGAACCGTGCGCAACCGTCTGGGCATGTTGTGGGTAACTGAAAACCCCTTCGGGTGAAGAATGAAAGGGTGGAGGCTGGAGAGATTGGGAGTGTGAGATAAACAATAACGAGCAGAGGAACATGTAAGCAGCTAAATCAAGCGGGCTAGTCGGCAGCAGATAGGTAAGTCAACACTACAGGGAGAAAGTTCCCTTTAGGATAAGGCAAGGTCCAACTCTGAAATCCAACACCAGATGTCAGCTGTGAGATCCACATCATATGATAGAACTACTATAAAGAACAGTAACAACTTCATAGGAAGAAATAGAGTTTTAGCTTAAAGAGCAAATCACAAATCCATTTTAAACTCAGAAACATGCTACAAGTATATTAGAGGTTAAACTATCTGTACAGTATTGCCAGTACTAACATTAAACAAACAGGAATTAAGTAGAGAAGTGAAGCACGGCACTTTAGCAACAATGTGCAGCGTGGTCACTCTGGACTCCGAACTTCCCTGGCTAATCTGTGATGCAGCAACATTGTTTACACTTCACTCAGTCCTGCTGTGATCACAGGAGGACTGGAATGCTTCTCAGCCCTCGTGTATGCACGCACCCCCTCATGTGTCTAGATAACGGTATTGACATCTTTTTAATTATTTTTAGTTTGTCTCTAAAAACAATCACTGCAGAACTTCTCTTCGTTGTCATCTTAATGGCGGACAATTCAGCCTTCTTGTTTGTTGTAGTCCAACTTTTACGGCCATCAGCAATCTAAGGCAAGCGTCATATTTCATACCGTACAAGCCAAGTAGGTTTTGTGCGCCAAGAATTTTCTTGTCCACATTTCATAAGGATCGGTAGGTATAAAGTATGTTTATAAAACTTTTTTACTTACTAGAGAATTGGTTGTCTCTAAATTCATTAAAAATGTAATCCTCCACTTTTGCTGTAACACTTTTTTAAGTAAAGTTGAAGTAAATTCCTCTAGAGGTCGGTAAAATTTACTTTGATTTCTAAATATGGCATCTATCAGAGAACCAGCAGCAAATTTGTTTCTAATTGTCAGTCTTATTACAATTTTATTGTACAATAAACCAAAGGGTTAAAACAAATATTTGTTTATTTGCTTTGTTTTAATTCCCGGACTGAAAATCTGAATTGTTTTAAATTTGAATTGACAGCACTAAAACCAAACATTAGATCCTTAATTTTATTTTGTGGTCTGTTATTCTAAAGGAAACATTCTCATTATTCCAAATAAATAAGGTTCTTTTAAACAGACCTATATGCAAGCATTAGTGTTTAATTTTTTTTGGACTACATACAATATTTACCGTACATACTGTATTACATTGATTTTGAACATTTCAATGTAGCTCCAACTAGAAGGTGAAAACCCATTTTTTGTGAACAACTGTTTCAAATAAATATTTTACCAGATGCACATATTCATCTGTATCATCATCCCTGCTACTCAGAACATTTAAATAAAAATATAGAACATGGGATGATTTAGGTCATACTTCCTTACAATTATCATCGAAAGAAGAGATAATAGTGCAGGATAACGGGGTTTAAGGCGTAGCTAGCTGCTAAATTGTTGGGGGGTTTCCCCTGCTGGGTTATTGATGTGGAAAAAAAAAAAAGACAATGATGAAGCAGACAGAGGTGGAGGCAATAAAAACCAGACAGGAAAAAAAACTCCTTTCACAAATGGGGAGGGGGGGCACTAAAAGTTCATAACATTCTACCTTAAAAGGCTAAAATCCAACAAACAGTATTTTAACTCCATTTTCAGGAACAGTATGCAAAGCAAAAGTACAAAAACAATATATAGGTATGTAACATTATCATGTGAGCTTGTCACAAAGAAATGATGAGACTACTGAAGGGTGAAAGTAAAATAATATTCCGCCCGTGTTTTCTTACACAAGCAAATATTTGAGCATGCTGGTACCTGACATTTCTACAGCCAGCATTCACAAGTTATCAGATGCAAAAGGATATCGAGGTATGCGACTGAGGGCGGCAGCTCAAACGGGTGCACTTTTTTTATTGATACTGGCTGGAACATGTCATCCCAACACTGGATATTTTATCTCCTGCTCTCTGTGTTGATAAACAAGCATTTACAACAGAAAATCTGCTAGATAGTCTAATATAAACAGGAAAGAAAAGAGAAAGAATGTTCTTGAAAAAAAATCATCTAAGTTCCTGAAAATCATGTCATTTATAAACATGTCTGGACATGCCAGTGTGAAAATTCAAAAACATTCAAAATTATGCACATCGTCTTTCAACAAAAATCCTTCCAAACATCGTAAGAAACATCTTGAGCATCAATTTACTTGCAATACATATTTTATACCTTCACTTGTGAAATTTTATCCAAAATTCACTTTCAAATATCTATAATTCTGAATAAACTAGTGAAGTTCCACTGAGGTGTTATTGAAAGTTTCAAAACAGCTACTTAGAAATATTTGTTTCAAACAGGCGCGTTAGTGGAGACGATGCATACTTGATGAAAACATAGTATTTTCTTACATAACAAAAAAAAAAACATTGCAGCTGACACCCAAAAATACTCCAACATACTTTTAAAACAGACTCACCTTCTCCCCAAGAGGCACAAACAAGGTATAACATGTTAGATACACATTTACGGTTATGCGTAAAGGCTGAGTAAAAGCAGAACAGCTACCAATCGCCCTGAAGTCAGACCTGAAGTCCCCGGTAGCTAAACGGCGAGTTTAGTCTTACACACTAGGAGATAAAATACTTTGCAATAACACCAAGCTTTAGGGCACAGAGTAGTTCTGCTAGATATCAGGAAAGCCTATAACCATGGTACTACTACTGACTATTATATCCATTACAATTCCACATGTTTCTGCTGCTTTCTTATTTATTTATTTTTTTACAATGTCTCAAACATTTCAACAACTACTTATATACTAATATACCTCTAATGTAAGCATAAAAGGTGAGTACAAGTCTGTTTAAAGTCCAGAAACATTATTAGAATGAAGAATTTGCATGCACAAAACTAAATGAAACCCCTAATGAAAGCAAATACTAGTTGCAGACATTGATATTGTGATTGGCAGTGCCTGGACGTCTGCTTCATTAAAGTAAATCTTTCATGTTAGGACGAAGGTCAACTTTCTCCCTACCTAAAACGCGAGCGCTGTAAAAACATTCAAAGATTAATGTTTGATAGATCTTATTCACTCCGTTGTTATTGCAGCGGCTGCAATTTCCCCTCTTCAGCAGGCATGCAGAGGGATTTATTTTACCGAGGTAGTTCCCAGCAGCAGTATTGTTTCCAAAGTTGTGAACGTTAAACCTTTTGATGGGGTTATGAGTCCATTTTATTTCTTTATTAGGCTGTGACAGCTCAGTAGCTATCGCAGTTTAACATTTTATTGTAGATTGCTTAACATCCTCACCTTGTCTTATATCTAACAAATGCATATCAATTTCCCAATGATAATTTTTCATGCAGAAGTACTTTTTTGGAAAGCTTTTTAGGATGCTAAAGAGTATTGATGAAAGAAGACAAAGACAAATGTAGAGTTTCATTATCCTGCGTTCTTCACAGAGGCCTCAAAAAGAATCAGGTTATGTGGTAACCTGCAGTTGAAATGCAAGAAATATACTGGGCTGTAAGTTCTTGTTTTGAGTTTGACTACAGGCGCGTGACAACAAAGGCAACATTATACCTTTAACTACGTTTCTGGACAATTTAGTCTTGCTACTTGCAGGCTTCACATAATTACCCAAGTTAGAGACCCCTAATGGATAATCTGTAGAAAGAAGAAAGCATGCAAACAGAGACAGAGTGGATTAAAGAGGCTTTATCTGAGTGGGTTTGTCCAACATCAGCAAAATATTTGTGCTCCTGTTGCTCAGCGTGACTGGCTGTTTGTGCAAGTTTGTGTGAGAGCGTGGAACAGCTGATGTCAGCCCAAGCCCACCCGAAGCCGTTCGATGCACTCAGTCCCCTATCTGACGTACCCTTCCCCCCAACACTGGTTATCTCTCTCTGGGTAATGCAACAAACACCAGCGGTTCTTATTACTCAGGCAATTTGGTTCAGTGTATGATACCTTAAACATCAAACTTAACAAACCAGAACAAAAACAACACAGGGGCTTAAAATGAGCACATTTCTGTTCCCGCGTCAATCGGACACAACTAAACTCGGGGACGGGCTGGCCTTGCGACCTGTGTTGGGATGACGTCATGGTAGCTCCCGCGGAGACAGACCTTAATCTTAAAAAAATCATACATCGCTCCACTACCACTTACAGCTCAGCCTAAACAGCACTCAGGCAAATATATGGTTGTTCTGCTCCTCACTTAGGGTTTGATTCCTAAGGTCCACCGACTCCTCAATACAGGAATCAATAGAGCTCACAGAGCTGTTGGGATTAGTTGATGTATTCAATAAGTTTGGCTGAAATGATTGGTCGGCATGAATATTTTTAGTACATTTTATATTCATTAACTTTTAATCATTCAATATTTAGCACTGGATAAAGCTGCTAATAATGTGCACGCTGAGAGGTTCTAAAGTTAAATAAAGATATTACATTTAAAGTTGTTATTGTCATGACAGTGCATGTCTACTCGAGTCACAGGTTTATATGTTTAAATCAGCGGCAGCTTAAAAAGAGACAGTAGTATTAAAATATATATACTTTTTAAACAGATTAACATGAAGATGGAAGAAATGTATTAGTTTTTAGCTGCTTCTGGAGTAAAATTACAGTAACAAATTACATTAGGTAACTGGCAGGTCTCGGCATTCACGATGCTGTTCTACACTTTTAGCCATCAAATTAGCCTTATTTCAAATACCTAGTGTGGCATCCTTTAGTTTTATATATATATATAACCCTCCAAAGTCACCTAACCTTGTACACATTGGCATGGAAGAGGAAAGTTGAGGGCTGAGTGGTCAACAAACCAAACTACGATCCCTCCTAAACTGTCTTCAATTTTTCTTTGAGAGATTTTGTGCAGCAGGAGAAAATTGAGGTGATACTGTAATGGCTTTCAAACCGCAACTTCAAAAAGCATTACGCCAAAGCGCACAGTAAAACTGGGAGAGTACAAGTTCAAGTCAGCGAACAATCAATTGGAAATTTTGAAAAGACAACCCCTTGCTAAAGACCACAAAATAAATCCACAGTATACACAAAAACCTTGTGTCAGTGCAGCTGAATTTACTCTGACGTTTGACTGCTGAGTGTGTTTGACAGGCCTATAGACGTTTGATCGCATAATTTAAGGCATGCTCGTGTTATTCTGCTTTTCTAAATTAAATCAACTTAAAACCACCATAACACACACAAGAAACATGTAGTTTCAAACAAGAATGTTAGTTGATGACATTAAATTTTAACACAAACACATATTTTCAGTTTCATTATAAGTGTTTAACAATCTAAGCTCCAGGACGGTATATACGTTACACACAGATGACTGATCCGAAGTTAACCCAAGATAACTTTGCACAATGTCAGCCTTATGGTGTGTCACAGATGCCGCTGCGTGCTGAATGTGTACTTCAAAGTTTACAGGAACCTTACAATGCCCCAACATTTGCTGTTCATATCAAATGAATTGACCTCCATGGTTCCTCAGTAGGCTGAAGCATTAAGACTTATTTTTGTGTAAAAAAAAAAAAAAATAAGTTGATGCTTTCAGTTGATGAGCAGTCTACACTTCATCATGCCGGATGGACAAACAATACTATAACCTGAACCTAGACGTTTAATCTAAATAATCTGAGCGCCAAAAGAGGAGGCATATGTTGAGAAGGAGGGAGGGACAAAAGAGGATTTCGTCAAGCTACACCCCCACTGGGGGAGACTTAAGGCGGCCAGCTGGGAAATTGCAACCTCTAGGTCTCTAGGATTTACCGACAGTTTGGGAGATTCCTCATAGGTTTAAATGACTGCAACCAAAACAACACAGACATAAATATATTAATAGAATAAGAACGTAGCCCTTGAACCTGCCGATCACTGTTTTTTTTTTTTTTTGTTTGGGGGGGGGGGGGGGGGTAGAAACTGCAGCAGAAACCATTACTGGAGTCTCCGAAGACTAGACAGGGTGACAAGTTGTAAAAGCCTCAGCATGCAACAGAAGGAAAGTGACAGGGGGGAAAAAGTTACACAAAAAGCAGTGAGAGCTGGATGTTGGATGGATTTTTATGTCACATCAAATAACCAAAGACACATCACTTTAAAAAGCTCAAACACATCGCATGGAGCTTTTGCTAACATACTCAGACAGCAAGTGATAAGCTTGTACTGTTGAAGAAAAAGGCTTGATGATTGGTTGGTGATTTAAACTTGTTTAGCGAAGATTAAATAGAGAATAAACAAAAGAAATCACTGATTTTGCAATTTGGCCAAATGCAGATATAATCTCTATGGCTTTAAATCAGTAAGATATTATCAGCTTTAATAGCTTGACCAAAGCAAAGGTCAAGTAACAAACTGTATCCTTAAACATTTTTATAAGAGAATATGTCCATGAAGGTCACGACAAACTGTCAGACATGGTTTAAATTGAAATCAGGCTTCGTTCAGCAGCAACTTGTTAGCCAAGTCATATATTGGCATCCGGAAATAATTCATTTCTCTTTCTCAACGGCCTTCTCTACTCAAACAATTCAAAAAGAAAAAAGCTTTCAAGCCTGAGATGGTTCGGCTATCTGCCGTCTTTGTCCCACAAACAATACAACCTGTCATGTAAATCACTGCAGCTGGAGTGCAGCCTGGTCTTATATTTCGCATCAATGTGGGAGAGGTACGGAGAAAGAAAAAGGGCCAAATGAACAGAAGCTTTGTCTTGAAATCGCATATTTCCAGTACATGATGAACTTCATGAGTGGTAAAAAACTTTTGATTAAGATTATGAGTCAGAGTATGTGAATAACCCAAATCAATGCCCGGTTAACTTCAAAAGACAAACAAAAAAATTAACATTGACAAAGGCTAGGCCTGTCGCAATAAATGATAAATCAGTTAATCGTACGATAATTAAAATGAGTTCGGTCATTTTCACTTATCGTCTTTATCGTTTTTACCAGCCTTTTCCTATTGTGACACTGGTTATAAAAAGTCTTAACTCCGGTGCTCTCCACTCGCCCCTCCCTTTCTCATTTTCTAAGCGTGAGGGAGGAGTAAACTAATAAATCAGGGCGGTGAGCTATTTTGTACTTATCCAGTGTTTTAGCTCAATTGGCATGCTTAAGAATCACTAGCTGATATCGAAACAAACCTCAAAATAGAACTGGTTACAAAGTTGAACGTAACTGCACCAGTGTGGGAGCATTTCGGAGCATTTTCGAGGCGAACCGCTGGACTTTTGCGAACCGGTGTTACGTTGAGTCGCGTTTCCCCCTCAGATACCGTCTCCCCTGTGTCTTTTTGCCGCGCCGCTTCTCTCCGCACACGCGGTTAAACGGTACCAACAAAGAGCGGCAATACAATCAACTTGTACATGCATCTAAAGAGTAACCATCCAATTCAGTTTTCTCAGCTGGGCAGAAAATGTAGGCCGTTTCCATCTTCAAGTTCCCGACAGTCCAGTATCAGTGAAGCAATTAATCGACAGGAAACATACAAAAAGGACGGCGCAAAGTGTTGCACGCTCACAGACAGTGTAGTTCGCTTAATTGCTACAGAAATGCTGCCCTTTAATATTAATGAAAAGCCGTCCTTTCGACAAGTGTTGCAAACGTTTGACAGACAGTACGAAATCCCCAGGAAAACATACATATCACAAACGGCGATTGGCATATATCACTTTTTTGGTTGAATGTAGTTTGTATTTCTATTTTGTTTTAAGGTTTAGTTTTTATTCAAGTGCATTTTTGTTAACAGACACTGAGAGTCCATTATTTTCTTTACCAGTTTCAGATTTAAGTGTTCATTTGAAAATAAAGTTTATTGATCTATGGACATTATCATTATATCAGTTTAGAATGGTCTCCAACAATATTATCGTTCATCGCAATAATTTCTGAGACAATTAATTGCTCAGCAAACTTTGTAATCGTGACCGGCCTAACGAAGGCTGCCTGTGCTGGTAAAACGGCACATACTGGATTGATTGCTTAGTCCACGATTCACTCCTTTCGTTTCACTGTGTCCCCGTCTTTGCCTCGGGGACGTTTCTCATTTGCTGAGTGTTCGAGACATCCGAGGAGGACTTTAACAAAACACGCAGTTCGCCACGACCAGCTTTTAAAGTGGAATCCTTGAAGAAAAAGGTTGTTTTAGAAAGATACAGCCTACCACACAGCTTGGTTGCAGCTTTGTTCTATAAAAAAAAAAAAGTAACTTAATTGTTTGGCATGTTTACTATCTGGTTGTTCCTGAGATGACTCATTCATAGAAAAAAGGTCCATAAATACAGTACAGAGCTGGTGAACCTTACCCTATTCTGTTTATCAGCACTACTTAGGAGAGGTTCTACCCTTTTTTCAGAAAGATGCACATTTAGAAGAGCAAAGTACCGACTACGCTGCTGGATCGTAACTATAAAGTGCAACAGATTTTTTTTAGGCCAGATCCGAGCTTATCTCGTTGCGCTTACATTTTTGCTTGAGACAAAAGCACTCACTGAACACACTGTGCTCTTTCGCACAGCATGTACTAGTACATACATGTTTCTGCTATGAAAGCTTTACCTAAATACTTTTTTGTGTGTGTGATTTTGCTCAGTCTGTTGATTTTCACCTCTCAACTCCCTCTGCACGCTCCTATCTGCTTCGTCTTCCTCTGGAGACGGTCCCGTCTTCATGCGGCAGGAGTCTGATTATTGGAGAGCTGATTATCGGAGCAGCATGAGAGACTGCCTTAATGGCGAAACGTAATGCAAAAAAACATGTAGGCGTGTGCAGCTGGGGCCGTGTGGAATCCAATCCAAGTACAACACTGTTAAACATACTTTTGTAGCAAACATCATCCATTCCAAATCTAAAGGCAAGAGATTGATGTTAATTTGAATTGCATGGAAAGATTAGCAAAAATCCAACTATTCAAAATATATTCAACTTTACACATCTAAACCATTTGTGAGAAAATGTATGAAACTTCATCACGGTTACCAGCTAACACTCACAGACCAACGCAGAGCTCAAAATATGTCTTCGATTATTAAACCGAAAGTCAGCCGTCCACATGGGGTGTGGTTATGAAACATGTATTTTCAGCCCACTCTCTCCCACTCTTACCCAAACACATAATTTCACAACAACTGTAATTCTTTCTATCCTTATCACATATTTCAACATTACAAAGTCCCAAACGCATTCCCAAAGCATCATGTAATGCAGCCTCTTGCATTCTCATCACCATGATTTGAGAGGTGATGTTCTGGCAAAGGTAATATTTTGGTGATATTGATGCATGGTTTTCTCTATAGGCTCTCTAGAAAAAAACGTTTTTTTTAACCAATTTGGTGTTAAGTGCATGACTCGCCACAATATCATCACTGTTGCATCAGTAACAGTAGCTAAAACGTTAACCCACTAAAACTGGGTTTTCCTTGCAGCCCGCCTCAGACGCCATGTGTTTTGTGAAGTGATTATAACCAGATTACCATCACAAACTCTGCAAACACGAGTCCACAAGCCTGTAAGGTAAATAACAATGTACAAAGTGAAAAGACAACAAGAAAAATGTTTTTAAAAAATCCTTGATGGTTACACTATGAAAAAAAGCCATGCCTCACCCACAAACCGACATCATTGCACCAAAGGGCTGACTCACAAGTACATTATTTCTGTCGCAAAATAATTGAACAAACTGGTTTGCTCAACCCACAGGTTTAGATCCATTCAGCTCCACTGCACGGATAAAACGTTGGATTTCCTGAACCAACAATGCAGAGGTTAACTAACAACAAGCAGCGTGCGAACCAATGTGGACTCGTCATGAATACACGCAAAAAAAACGTAGTCTGTGAAATCTGCCTTTTTCAAAATCCACGGCCATTTTTTGTCTCATCAGCCATTTTCTGAAGCAGTTTGAATCTATATATAAATCAAATTTTTGCCTAAAGCTATACTACCCTCCCAATATCCCATTACCTTTAGCGTCATGTTTACAGTAAAGCTTACCATTGCAAGGTCAACATGTGAAATATCACTGGAGGCTTTGATATTTCCAAGTACCCACATACACACTCTCCCCATGTTTCTTGGACGTTTTATGATGCATTTCCCACAGCGAGCGGCTATACATTATAGCTAAAGCTGGTGGGTAGAATTATGTGGGGGAGGATAGAAATGCAGCGTTTAACAATATTATCCTAATATTGTGCCATCCCAGATTACGGTAAATCTCAGCCTCTGGTAAACCTGAGCAGCGAGGGAAGCCGAGAGCAATGTGGTGTGTGTGTGTGTGT